>CM046878.1:23854112-24177130 GCA_025667525.1 Glebionis coronaria | reverse complement strand
CCCATAGAGCTCAAGGAGTTAAAGGATCAGCTGTAGGAATTACTGGAGCGAGGTTTCATCCGACCGAGTGTATCACCATGGGGTGCACCGGTACTTTTCGTTAAGAAGAAGGATGACAGTATGCGTTTATGCATTGACTACCGTGAGCTGAATCAGATCACGATTAGGAACCGTTATCCATTACCAATAATCGATGATCTGTTTGACCAACTTCAGGGTGCCAAACATTTCTCAAAGATCGATCTAAGATCCGGTTATCATCAGCTGCGAGTTAAGGAGCAGGATACTCTCAAGACTGCTTTTCACACCAGATATGGCCATTATGAGTTCGTTGTCATGCCTTTCGGACTCACTAATGCTCATGCGGTTTTCATGGACCTTATGAACCGCGTCTTCCATGAGTACTTAGACAAATTTGTTATCGTATTCATCTATGACATCCTCATCTTCTCTAAATCCAAGGAAGAACATGAAGAACATATACGTATTGTGCTATAGATTCTTCGTCAGAAACAGTTGTATGCCAAATTTTCTAAGTGTGAATTTTGGCTAAACAAGGTGACATTCTTAGGCCACATTGTCTTCGCAGAAGGGATTACTGATACTAGCGTTTTTCTATGGGTTCGATTTTATCTCTCTCTATATCCTCTCGAATTGATCTAAGCCTTAAGTGGAATAATTGTTCTTGGTTACTAAAAAAGAGAGTTTGGTTTTCTAATCTACTAAAAGGTTAAATGTACTAAAATGAACACTTATATCAAAGACAATTAATTTAATGACAATTAATAAAAACTTGAATTAAAATTAAAATTAAAATTGAAAGTAAAATATGAAATAAAAATGAAGAAACAGAAACAATAACAATTAATAATTCTCAGAAGATGACTGATTCGGAACTTTTAACCTTGATTCGGAACTTTGCTCATCCGGAACTTTTCACCCGGAAGTCTTCATTCGGAACTTTTGAAAAAATCCTTCATTCGGAAGTTTACTCGGAAGCTGATTCGGAAGTTCACCCGGAACTTTATCCGGAACTTGGTTCGGAACTATTGGTTCGGAAGTTTATTCGGAAGATTTGGATAAAACATTCATTCGGAACTTTGTGAAAATAACATTCATCCGGAACTTTTACTCATTCGGAAGATTGGGTTCATCCGGAACTTCAGTTCATTCGGAAGATTGGGTTCATCCGGAACTTTCAGTTCGTTCGGAAGTTTTCAACTGATTCGGACTTTTAAAGGAAAACTCAATCGGAACTTTTCAAAACATACTCATTCGGAACTTTGGTGTTCATCCGGAACTTTGGTTCATCCGGAAGTCTGGAAACACTCAAGAACATTAACATATCGAAAAACAGGGAAAACCAATTTTAATCCAAAAATCACCAAGTTTTTCACCAAAAACTTAAATAAACTAATCACTAAGCATCTACTAACCATAAACTACAAATCCATCAACAAAAACACAAAACCCAACAACTTTAAAGATCAAATCAATCAAAATAAGAACTTAAGAACTTGAAGAGAAAGATGATGATGAACAAGATGAATGGAAAGATTAAACAAGAACTTATATTGATGATTAATGTTTTAACAATCACAAAACAAGAATTAAAACTATAAGATTTGAAGAACAAAGATTAAAATCACCAATCACCCTAGTGGTGATGGTGATGCTACGAAACAGAAAGGAGAAAAAAGTGGGGAAGAGAAAAAGTAAAAACTAACTGGCACTATTGTGTGAGGGGTGGACTATATATAGCCTTGTCTTTTGGTTGGTGAGTGGGCTTTCTCCCGTTCTTCTTGTCTTCTCGTCTTTTCAGAAAAGTTGACGTTTTCAATTCTGATTCGGGATTTGTTGTCGATTAAATTCAACTCGTCTTTTAATTTCTTCGTTTAATAGACTTGAGTTTCTTCGACTTTTGTAAATCTTCCATCTATGGTCCTTTTCTTTGATAAATCTTCGAATAGGCCCAGTGACTTCAAATCTTTGCATCTCTTGGACAATAGACTTCATCTTGAGTCTTTTTCTTCGATAAAACCCGTGCAATCCCATGTTTTCTTTAATATTCATCCGGTTGGCTCTGAAAACACAATAAACACAAAAACCACGCATAATTCCAAACAAATGATATTAAATACGTGTTTTGGTCTCGTTTTAGCCAGAATTAAGTGGTAAAAGGATGGGTGTTTACACACCTATCAAATCCCCTACACTTAACCATTGCCATGCCCTCATGCAATGCTTAGCGATAAAGCAATTTTACACTTTTCTCATAATTAATCAACCTTGGCCTTATTCAAATACTACTAAACAAAAATTGAGGTGCTAAAAGAAATTAAAACTTTAAAGTAAACAAAAGGATAGAAACCATTTTCACTTGAAAATAGCTACATGGTAATAACTTGCAAAGAGATCAATGACTTACATTAGGGCTTTGGTGCTGCGAAGATTTATCACCCTCAAGTTTCACGTTCCCCAAACTAAGCTTAAAAACGAGATCATTGTTATTATAAGTTAGTAAATCAAACACTTACACACATGGCTTAATTAAATGCTTAAACTCCCTTATTCCTAGGTGTATCTCTTATATTTTATTTTTGTCTTAGAATGATCATGAAGATGCATTTTTAGACTTATTTCGATAGTTTATTTAGGCTGAAAGCAAAGTAGGACGATTTGATCAATAGTTAGCTAAAGGACAAAATCTCTTAAAACTGCTTCTCGGGATATCAAAAAGTTCATATCTTGGCATAACTCGGTTCACGATTTGAGACCTTTCTCGGGCCGATATTTGGCATGTACTTCATACTTCATATCTTGAGAGACGTGCTTGAGATAATGGTCTTCTCATCGTTAATAGAGTTTCTTCACTTGGAGACCTTTGAGGGGTACTCCAACTTTGTTGACCACGACTTCATGATTATTTCTTCAATCTCTATTTGGGATTTTGAGATACAATGATCCACCTCCTTTTCGGACTTGGATCTATTTATCCTCATACCTTGTTAGGGTCTTTTCGGATAGACTTCTCCATGATCTTTATGGAGTTGACTGCTTTTCGTCGTGAGTCTTGATCCTTCATATTGACTTTGGGAATAATGCTTTTCACATCACCTTGGATCTTTAGCAATAAAATGGAATCCTCATGCCTTGTTAGGGCCTTTTCGGACTCGCCAATCTTCGCGCCCCGCTTCATAAGTTATGCCTTGGCTATGAACTCTTATTATTACCGAGCAACTTTTAAACGATCTTGGGCTAGAAGCTAAGTAACTTTTCAAATCGTACGACCTTACTTATTGCAGATAAATTATTAGCAAGTGATGGGAGAATAGACAAATAATTACACCAAGTGAGCTTGTGCAAGAATACCGACTTATAATTGACTCTATCATTTCTCGTCCTCCACAATTTAAAATCTCAAGTAATGAGACTCGTGGACACTTAGCCTAATAAACCAATTAAGGTCTACATGGTTAAGGATACTAGCTAGAATAAACTTGGATAAGTCTAATCGGGTTGAGTCAAAATAAACGCAACGGGCCTAATATGTCAAAGATTTATAAACTAGCCACACCACTTTATTAATATTTTTGACTTTATTGCGGATATATACATATGAAAGCAATGATAAAAATTTAAAATTACGACTAAATGGCTAAAGTTAATTAAAAATTTGAAAAATGTTGAAAAATATGATTTTCCGGTTAAATGAAGGCATTTTCATGGAAAAGTCCACTTAAAACTTCGATAGAAGTCCCCCCTACACTTAAGATAAACATTGTCCTCAATGTTTAAGCATGTGGAAAAGTCTCCCCTACACTTATGACATTGTGCACGTTGGTTAACTCAAGTGAAGGAAGAGACGACTAAAGTGATCAATTTCAAATGTGAGTATGAAGAAAATTGAATCACGATAGTTGAGAGATAGAACCGGATTTCGGATAACACGGGAGCACGGTTCTTCAAAGATTCCAAGAGTGCACATATCCATGTAATCACATCACCATACAAAGACAAACGCGTATAGAAGTCCCCCTACACTTAGGAGGTTAAAACATAAAATATAGATACTCGGGCTCCCTCCCGATGAGCGCTTGTTTTTGATAACCGAGTCACGAGCCTGACTCGACCAAAATTAGTTCATGGGGAACGTGGTGAGGGATGGAATCATCTCCTGAGAGGTGTCCTCACCAAAGTACAACTTCACTCGTTGGCCATTCACCTTAAAATTAGGTCTATTAGGTTGAGCGAGCTCGAGAGTACCATATGGAAAAATTTGGGCAATGGTGAATGGGCCGGACCAACGAGATTTAGCTTGCCCGAGAAGATTTTCAACCGAGAGTTAAAAAGTAAGACTTTGTCTCCAACATGGAACTCTCGGTTCTTAATCTTAGAGTCGTGAATGAGCTTAGTCCTTTCCTTATAGATTAAAGAATTTTCATAAGCCTCATTACGGAGTTCATTCAGCTCATTGAGTTGGATCTTGCGTAGGTCACCGGCTTTGTTGATATCAAAATTGGCCCACTTCAAGGCCCAGTAAGCCTTGTGCTCCAACTCAATGGGGAGGTGGCATGCTTTCCCGTACACAAGACGATAAGGCGTACAGCCGATCGGGGTCTGGTAAGCAGTACGGAAAGCCCACAAAGCATCATCAAGTTTATCAGCCCATGAGGCACGATGCTCTCCCACGGTTCTTTCCAGAATTCGCTTTAATCCTCGGTTAGAGATTTCAGCCTGGCCATTAGTTTGTGGGTGGTAGGCTGTGGAAAGACGATGGTTTACACCGTACTTAGCCATGACTCTAGCAAATTGGTCATTGCAGAAATGAGTCCCACGATCACTAATAATGGCACGAGGCACACCGAATCTAGCGAATAGAGCTTTCAAAAAGTTACAAACCACCCTTGCGTCATTAGTGGGTAAAGCTTTGGCTTCAACCCACTTTGAAACGTAGTCAACGACTACAAGGATGTATTTGTTTCCTTTAGAAGAAGGGAATGGCCCCATAAAGTCGATACCCCAAACATCAAAGATTTCACACTCTTGAATGAAATTCTGAGGCATCTCGTCTTTATGTGTGATCGTGCCTTGTTTTTGGAAAATATCACATTGTTTAACCATATTGTGAGCGTCACGATATATGGAGGGCCAATAAAATCCCGAGTCAAACACTTTTTTGGCGGTGTAGTTGGGACCAAAGTGACCACCGGTGGGTCCTTTATGGCAAGCATCAAGGATTTCTGAAGCTGCCGGTCCATCAACACATCGGCGAATAATCAGGTCGGCACATTGTTTGAATAGGTAAGGGTCGTCCCAAAAGTAAGTCTTAATGTCGGTGAAGAACTTTTTCTTTTGTTGGGACGTTAACCCTTCCTTGAGAATTACACCCGCCAAGTAGTTTGCAAAGTCCGCAAACCACGGGGTTTCATCAGAATTCGAATTTATAGACATTAAGGTCTCCAAGGGAAAAAAATCATTGATTTCTTTGTTCGGATGATCCCCTTGGTAAGGATCCTCAAGTCTGCTGAGATGATCCGCGGCTAAGTTTTCTGCTCCTTTTTTATCGCGAATGTCGATTTTAAATTCCTGGAGCAGCAAAACCCAGCGAAGAAGTCTTGGTTTGGAATCTTGCTTTGTCAACAAGTACTTCAACGCGGAATGATCGGTATACACGATTGTGGTGGAAAGGACAAGATAGGGGCGAAACTTTTCAAAGGCATAGAAAACAGCTAAAAGCTCTTTTTCGGTTGTCGTATAATGCAATTGTGCCCCGTCATTGTCTTGCTAGCGTAATGGATCGGTTGGAAGTGTTTATTCACTCTTTGTCCCAGAACCGCTCCAATAGCAAAATCACTAGCATCGCACATCAACTCGAAAGGCAGCTCCCAATTAGGGGTAACCAAGACGGGTGCCTTAGTTAGCTTATCCTTAAGCGAGTTGAAGGCTTCAAGGCACTCTGTGGAAAAGATAAAAGGAGTATCTTTTTCCAAGAGGTGGGTCATCGGGCGAGCGATTTGAGAAAAATCTTTGATGAATCGACGGTAGAAGCCCGCATGACCCAGAAAACTTCTCACACCCTTCACTGTTGAAGGTGGAGGCAACTTGGCGATAACATCGACTTTAGCACGGTCTACTTCAAGACCGGCTTTGGAAATCTTGTGTCCCAGCACGATGCCTTCTTTTACCATAAAATGGCATTTTTCCCAATTTAGAACAAGGCGAGTGTCTTCGCACCGCTTAAGCATACGTTCCAAATTGGCAAGGCAAGAAGAGAAGGAATCCTAGAAGACCGAGAAATCATCCATGAAGACTTCCATGGTTTGTTCAACCATCTCATGGAAGATAGCTAACATGCACCTTTGGAAAGTCCCGGGCGCATTACATAGGCCAAAAGGCATTCGTTTGTAAGCAAAAGTGCCATAGGGACAAGTGAATGTTGTCTTCTCTTGATCTTGGGGATCGATGGGTATTTGGAAATAACCCGAGAAACCATCAAGAAAGCAGTAATATTCATTACCCGCTAAACGTTCAAGCATTTGGTCCATAAAAGGTAGAGGGAAATGATCTTTTCTCGTGGCATCATTGAGTTTGCGGTAGTCTATACAAACTCTCCACCCAGTAACGAGACGAGTGGAAATTAACTCGTTGTGTTCATTGGGAACAACGGTTATTCCGCCCTTCTTGGGCACACAATGGATTGGACTAACCCATGATGAATCCGAAATAGGGTAAATCATACCCGCATCAAGAAGTTTGATAACCTCTGTTTTGATGACTTCATGTATTTTTGGATTCACCCTTCGTTGGCTTTGAATAGTGGGCTTAAAGTCGTCCTCTATGAGAATTTTGTGTGTGCAGAAGTGAGGATCAATTCCACGAATATCAGAAATCTTCCACGCAATAGCCTTCTTATGAACTTTCAACACGGTGATAAGTCGGGCTTTTTCTTCTTCCTTTAGGTCCTTAGCAATGATGACTGGCGACTTCTTCTCTTCTTCAAGGAATACATACTCAAGATGGGGCGGCAACTCCTTAAGTTCTAAATCCGGAGGATTTTCGACGGGAGGCGTATTCAAAGTCGGAGTATCGATAGCAATAACCGTGGGAGATGGACGAGAAGGATTGTCTTCGTTGAGAAGGCTTTCAAAGAAATGCATGTGTTCGTCCCCATCGGTAGGAGAATCATCAGTAGATAAGTTCACATCTCCCATGGTGTCTTCAAGATCTTTCCAAAACAAATCACTATCTCCAAATAGAGACAATGATGAATCAATAGAGGACACGGTCTCAACATTGGGAAGAGAGGTAGGAATACTTTTGCAAGCATCATTAAAGTGTTCTTCACAAGCCTCATCGAGAACGTCCATACAATTAACACTCTCATATGAATAAGGCTGTTTAGACAACTTTCCCATGTTGAAGACTACTTTATCGTCACCCACTCTCATGATAAGCTCACCGGCTTCAACATCGATGAGAGTGCGACCGGTCCTCAGGAATGGACATCCCACGATCAAGGGAACACGAGGGTCCATCTCGTAGTCGACGACAACGAAATCAGCAGGAAAAGTGAATTTGTCGACTCCTACAATGACGTCTTCAGCTATCCCCACTGGATAAGCAACCGTACGGTTGGCTAATTCCAAAGTCATTTTGGTGGGGACTAGCTCTGGGAGAGATAATTGCTTCCAAACGCTTAGAGGCATAAGATTAATACTGGCACCTAGATCGGCTAGGGCCATGCAATTCTCTACTCCCGGGAAATTGCAAGGGATAAGAAAACGACCCGGATCACCAAGCTTAGTTGGCAATTTCCTTAAGAGCACTGCAGAGCAATTCTCATTAAGTTGGGTATTGGCAATATCGAGGAGCTTTTCCTTGTCGCTCAGAAGATCTTTAAACATTTTCGCATACTTAGGCATGTGAGCGAGAGCCTCAGCGAAGGAGATATTGAAATTCAGTTGTTTAAACATTTTAAGAAAGTTCGAAACCTGAATATCGTCCTTGCTTTTGAGCTTCTATTTCCTCAACCTAGATGGATAAGGTATATTGGAAGAAGAGGAGGGCTTTGGAAGAATAGGATCACTCACATCCTTGGGTGGAGGAGGGGTAGAAGGAAGAGGTGGAGAAATTGGGGAAGTAAGAGGATGAGGAATAGGAGCAGGTGACTCGTTCTCCTTAGTCACAACCACCGGTGGAGGTATAGGAAGCTCGGGTTCCATGGTACCTTTACCACTTCGAGTGGTGATTGCTTTCATCTCCCCTCTTGGATTCGCAACGGTGTTACTCGGAAGAGTACCCGAAGAAGAGGGTTGATTACCTTGGAAGAAACTAGCCATCATGTTCTTCAAGTCATTTGTTTGGCTATCCAATGTATTTCTCATGTCGGCTCTCAAATCGTTCCCTTGTTTGACCAAGTCTGCTTTCAGGTTGAGCACTTCTCTCTGAAGATTTCCCACTATCACATCGTTAGTCCTCATGTAAGTTTCCACTTCTTGGTGAAGACGGTGGGTTGGTTGGGAGGAGCATTGTATGCGGGTGGTTGATAAGCAGGTTGTTGGTAAACTTGGTTGTTTCATTGAGGTGGTTGTTGCTGCTTATGAGGAGGGATGTATGGTGTACGAGGTTGTTGTTGTTGTTGAGTAGGGCGATTGAGGTTTTGTTGTTGGTTTGGGTTGCTTGGAGGAAAACCGGGTGGGGAAAGATAGTTGTTAGAGCGGTAGCTAAGAAAATTACGGTCACCTTGAGGTCTAGCTTGATAAGCGGGTTGAGGATAGGTGCCATAAGCTGCATTAACATTCTCAGCAGGGTAGTCTTGAGTGGCGGTACAAGTAGTGTAAGAGTGAGGACCACCGCATATCTCACAAGGTTGGCTGACAGCGTTAACTTGAGCGTTTTTAGCGTTGTTGCTGTTGTTGTTGCTGACGGTGTGGGTGACAAGTGATTCAAGAAGCGTAGTAATTTTGTCTAGTCGCTTGTCGCTGTCACTAGTGTTAGCACTAGCGACATTGGTCCGAACACTCTTGGTTTGCACACGAGACTTATTCTCAATGATATTCCAAGCAGCATTGGAAGTCTTAGCCAAAAGATTACCCCCCGAGGCACTGTTCAGTGAATCTTGGTCACTCATGCTTAAACCATTGTAAAAAGTATTAATTTGATGTACTTTGGTAAAACCATGTTGTGGGCATTTTCTTAAAAGATCTTTAAAACGATCCCAAGATTCACTGAACGACTCATCGTACTTTTGTTCAAAATTTATGATTTCATTCCGCAGAGCGGTAGTACGAGAGGGTGGGAAAAAGTAATTGATAAACTTTGTTTCCAAATCCGTCCATGAGAGAATACTCTGTGGCGGTTCTTTAGCAAGCCAATGTCGGGCTTGTCCCTCTAAAGAAAAGGGAAAAAGTTGTAACCTTATAACCTCTTGTGGAACACCATTGAACTTGACCGTGTTAGTGAGTTGCAAGAATCTCTTGATGTGGTCATGTGGATCATCAATGGTACGTCCCAAGAATGGTTGAGCGGAGACCATCTGGATAAAGCCTGATTTTAGCTCAAAGTTGTTGGCGGCAATTGGAGGTATGACAATTGGATCGGTGTTGCCATCTACATGAGCTTGCAGCAATTCAATCATCGGGCGATTATCCGGTTGAGGCTCATTGTTGTTGTTATTCATGTTGTTGAAAGGTGGGTTGTTGTTGTTATTATTATTGTTTGGGGGTGGTATGTTATTGTTGTTTCGTACACCATCCATGTCTAAGTTATCGAGAGGCTCGGGCTCTTGATAAGATGTGGATCGAGTGCGCATACACCTGCAAAAGAACTAACAAGAGAAAAACAAAACAAAAATATTTTTGGTTTTTATGTTTTTTATTATTTTTTTTTTTGTATTTTTGAAAATTTTATATTTTTTAGGAGTTTTTGAAAATTTTTATGAAAAAGTAACGTTCACGGGGAACGGATCCCAAAATCCAAGTTCTCACAAAAAACTTTTGATCTTAACGAGAAGAGCCGGCAGCGGCGCCATTTGATACTAGCGTTTTTCTATGGGTTCAATTTTATCTCTCTCGATATCCTCTCGAATTGATCTAAGCCTTAAGTGGAATAATTGTTCTTGGTTACTAAAAAGGAGAGTTTGGTTTTCTAATCTACTAAAAGGTTAAATGTACTAAAATGAAAACTTATATCAAAGACAATTAATTTAATGACAATTAATAAAAACTTGAATTAAAATTAAAATTAAAATTGAAAGTAAAATATGAAACAAAAATGAAGAAACAGAAACAGTAACAATTAATAATTCTCAGAAGATGACTGATTCGGAACTTTTAACCTTGATTCAGAACTTTTCTCATCCGGAACTTTTCACCCAGAAGTCTTCATTCGGAACTTTTGAAAAATCCTTCATTCGGAACTTTACTCGGAAGCTGATTCGGAAGTTCACCCGGAACTTTATCCGGAACTTGGTTCGGAACTATTGGTTCGGAAGTTTATTCGGAAGATTTGGATAAAACATTCATTCGGAACTTTTTGAAAATAACATTCATCCGGAACTTTTACTCATTCGGAAGATTGGGTTCATCCGGAACTTCAGTTCATTCGGAAGATTGGGTTCATCCGGAACTTTCAGTTCGTTCGGAAGTTTTCAACTGATTCGGAACTTTTAAAGGAAAACTCAATCGGAACTTTTCAAAACATACTCATTCGGAACTTTGGTGTTCATCCGGAACTTTGGTTCATCCGAAAGTCTGGGAAACACTCAAGAACAGTAACATATCCGAAAAACAGGGAAAACCAATTTTAATCCAAAAATCACCAAGTTTTTCACCAAAAACTTAAATAAACTAATCACTAAGCATCTACTAACCATAAACTACAAATCCCATCAACAAAAACACAAAACCCAACAACTTTTAAAGATCAAATCAATCAAAATAAGAACTTAAGAACTCGAAGAGAAAGATGATGATGAACAAGATGAAATGGAAAGATTAAACAAGAACTTGTATTGATGATTAATGTTTTAACAATCACAAAACAAGAATTAAAACTATAAGATTTGAAGAACAAAGATTAAAATCACCAATCACCCTAGTGGTGATGGTGATGCTACGAAACAGAAAGGAGAAAAAAGTGGGGAAGAGAAAAACTAAAAACTAACTGGCACTATTGTGTGAGGGGTGGACTATATATAGCCTTGTCTTTTGGTTGGTGAGTGGGCTTTCTCCCGTTCTTCTTGTCTTCTCGTCTTTTCAGAAAAGTTGACGTTTTCGATTCTGATTCGGGATTTGTTGTCGATTAAATTCAACTCGTCTTTTAATTTCTTCGTTTAATAGACTTGAGTTTCTTCGACTTTTGTAAATCTTCCATCTTTGGTCCTTTTCTTCGATAAATCTTCGAATAGGCCCAGTGACTTCAAATCTTTTGCATCTCTTGGACAATAGACTTCATCTTGAGTCTTTTTCTTCGATAAAACCCGTGCAATCCCATGTTTTCTTTAATATTCATCTGGTTGGCTCTGAAAACACAATAAACACAAAAACCACGAATAATTCCAAACAAATGATATTAAATACGTGTTTTGGTCTCGTTTTAGCCAGAATTAAGTGGTAAAAGGATGGGTGTTTACACACCTATCAATTACTATAGATCCTGCGAAGGTTGAAGCTATCACTAAATGGCCAAGACCGACATCTGCAACTGAGGTTCGTAGTTTCCTAGGCTTAGCTGGTTATTATCGCAGATTCGTGAAGAATTTTTCAAGACTAGCCTTACCTTTGACCAAGTTGATGCGGAAAGGAGAGAAATTCGTTTGGACTGATGAGCGGGAGAAGAGCTTTGAAGAACTTAAGAGACGGTTAGTATATGCACCTATTCTTACTCTCCCATCTGGTACAGGTGGATTTCAGATCTACAACGACGCTTCGGGTAAAGGATTAGGTTGTGTACTCATGCAACATAGGAAAATGATTGCATACGCATCACGTCAGCTAACGCCTTATGAGGAAAATTATCCTACACATGATTTGGAGCTAGCAGCAATATATTTACACTTAAAATTTGGAGACACTACCTTTATGGTGAATCATGTGATATCTTTATTGATCACAAGAGTCTCAAGTATATTTTCACTCAGAGGGAACTGAACATGAGGCAGAGAAGATGGTTGGAACTACTCAAGGATTATGACATCAATCTTCAGTGTCATAATAGCAAGACGAATGTAGTAGCAGATGCTCTTAGCAGGAAGTCGGGCATTATAAACGACATGAAAGTACAAGAAGAAATCATACGTGAATTTGAGCGATTAGACATTGAATACCTAGTACATGGACAACATGGATATTGGGCTAATCTAAGAATTGAGCCAGACTTAATTTCTCGGATTAAGGCAGCTCAGGAAGATGATGGTGAGATTTGGGCTATAATTCAGAATCTTGATCGGCAGACAGAATTTCGTGTAGACGAAGAAGGCATCGTATGACAAGGAACTAAGCTATGTGTTCCAGATGATCAGGAACTCCAGGAATCCTTATTGACAGAAGATCACAGCTCTCAATTCTCTATTCATCTCGGATCGACCAAAATGTATCATGAATCAAACAACATTTCTGGTGGAGTGGCATGAAGCAGAATGTTGCTAATTTCGTATCCAAGTGTCTAACTTACCAGCAAGTTAAGATCGAACATCAGCGGGATAGTGGTTTACTGCAACCGTTAGATATTCCCGCATGAAAGTGGGACAAAATATCCATGGATTTCGTCACCGGACTTCCGCTTACTCAGAGCAGACATGATGCTATATGGGTCATAGTTGATCGTTTAACCAAGTCAGCTCATTTTCTTCCAATTCGCAAGGACTTCTCAGTCAGTAAATTGGCAGATATATTCCTTAAGGATATCATATGACTACATGAAACTCCTTTAGACATCATATCAGATAGAGATCCTCGTTTCACGTCAAAATTCTAGAAGGGTATGCAGAAAGCTTGGGGCACTAAACTTAAGCTTAGCACTGCCTTTCATCCTCAGACCGATGGTGAATCAGAGCGTACGATTCAAACCTTATAAGACATGTTGCGGGCTTGTGCACTGGAATGGTCAGGGAGTTGGGACGACTACGTTTGTTTGGTAGAGTTTGCCTACAACAATAGTTGGCATGCAAGTGTTAAGTGTGCACCATTTGAGATGCTTTATGGCAGAAAGTGTCGTGCTCCAATCTGTTCGGATCAAGTTGGAGAACGAATCCTTGAAGGACCAGAAATGATAGAGATGACCAATGAAAAGGTTACCATCGCCAAGGCGAAGCTACAAGAAGCTCGTGCTCGACAGAAGAGCTATGCTGATAAACATCATAGAGATATATCGTTTAATATCGATGACCATGTTTTCCTTAAAGTATCACCAACACGTGGTGTTAAGCGTTTTGGACTCAAGGGCAAGATCAGTCCTCGTTTCATTGGACCGTTTGAAATCCTTGAACGTGTCGGTGAAGTATCATATCGTCTAGCTTTACCTCCTCAGCTATCGCATGTGCATGATGTATTCCATGTATCCTTACTTAGAGGTTACAACTACCATCCATTGCATAAGGTTACGTATCCATTCGAGTAGATTCGAGAGGATCTATCATATATCGAGGAACCTGAGAAAGTTCTCGATCTCCAAGAACGAGTCATGAGGAGAAAGACGATTCCATTCGTTAAAATCCTCTAGAGGGATCATACCGAGCGGGAAGCCACTTGGGAAACGGAGGAGTCTATCCGGACTTCTTACCCTCATTTCCAGTTTTGACTCGGGTATGTCATTTTAGCTTACACGTCTTTCCAGCTTTTATGTCATTTCAGCGTTTAGCATCTTGTCAGCTTATCGTATCTCTAATTTGAGGACGAATTATTCTTTTAGTGGGGAAGAGTTGTAAAACCCGCTTTAAAAATCCTACGATGATTTAATGCACGAATTTACCGTTAAATTTAAACTTTGTAGTTAATTAATATACGCCATGTTTCACGAAATTTTAATACAAATACAATGTATATTAATTAATTATCACAAGTAATATGTACGTAAACACGAATATTAATATACGATAAGTAAGTACGTACGATATTAAGGAAACACACAAGAAATATAACACGATAAGTAAACACGAACATACACAATAATATTTAAACAAGAAAAACACAACCACAAGTATAGGGGGTGTTTGGTCCGCCGATTTTAGAGAGAAAAGGAAGGGAACCGGGCCTTGGCCCATACTTATTAACCAATATTAGTCTAATAAAAACACAGGAGGTTTTTATTAAACACTTTTTACAAGAAAAACAAAACCATAGCCTCCTCTTTTGTGTCTTGTCGCGGCACCCTAGGAACATAACGACGATTTCATTGTTGATTTTTGGTTGATTGTTATACGATATAGTGTTCGTGTCTAAAATTTTTCCACGTATACGGTATCCTTGATTCTCTAATATTTTTATTTATTTTTCTATGTTTATAGATCTTTAAAAACAAGTATGAAAACATGTTTAATAAAAAGATTAAATAAGGGATCAGATAATGTTATGCTTATGGTTTAGGTACACGCGAACCGAGACCAAGATCGGTCTCGGTGGCGTTTGGTGACCAACCGCCGCACCATTATGGTCGGCGGTGGTGTTTTGTTTACAGCCGAGACACCACACTCTCAACATGGGGGCTGTGCCGTTTGTTCAGCACCGACCAAGACCCCAATAGGGGCTCGGCGATGGTTCTCGGGCAGCGAAGGACCCCAGGCGAGGCTGGGGTTGGTGTTTGTTTCGGACGCAGCCACGAAGCTGAGGCTTCGGCTCTCGGTGTAGGGCTATGGTTCGGACGAGACGCGAGCTCGGGGATCACGACTTTCGGGTCGTGGTGTTCGGGTGTCGGGTCTCGGGATTTTGATTCGGGTACTAATATTTTTATGAACATGTAATTAAACCAACATGTATAATAAGTTTATGTTATGATTTAATTAATCTAGTTATTAATTAATTTTGGTTTAATTAAATAAAAACTCAGGGTTATAATAATTAAATATTTAATTATTTATGGACATGGTTTAATTAATTAAACTTAGGTTAAATTAATTTATATCTTTTATGATAAAGTTTAATAACATAAATTATGTAATATTATTAATTAATAATAAACTTATAATAATATGACATGATATTACTAATTAATAATATGCTAATTATTTGTTAATTATTAAACATTATGATATAATATTACATGACATAAAATAAGCATATAATTAGATATGGAAACATGACTATTTATGGAAGTATATTATTTATGATAACATGATAAATATGGTAATATGATATTTGCGGTAATATACTAAATATGGTAACATGCTATTTATGGTAATACGTTAAATATGGTAACATGCTTTTTATAGAAACATGCTAAATATGGAAACCTGTTATTTTTGGAAAGTTACTATATATAGAAACCTGCTATTTTTAGAAAGTTACTCATTATGTTATAACAAGTATAATAACACTTAAAACATGAAACACATGAATTTAAAACACATGGAACTATAAGAAACACATGATTAAAACATGAAATATTAAGACAAGACGAGAACAAGTATAATAAGTCACGTCAAGTAAATAAAAAGTATGTATAACTAAGACTGACTCTTATTCATGTCCCTTCATTATGTAGCTATTGTGAAGTCGAAGTGATCTTCTACGTTCGTTTTCGTCTTCATTTACTGGACATAAGGTACGGATATTCCGTCCTTCAGTAAGGACATCTTTCTTCCTATATTAGGATTCCTCGTTTGCAGCCATCTGTTTTCCCTAGTATTTTAAGTGTCTTAAACACATCAGTATATGTATGATTATTTTAGATTACCTGAGCTATATACATGCATGCCAGTTTCACATAGTTATGGGGGTTCCATAACCGTAGCACTGGAGGCACCGGTGTTATGACTCTTCTACGGGAGAGTGATTGCTCGCAGCGTCCCTTTACAATATTTTGGCCATGTTACTATTATCATGTGGGGCGAATGGGTGCATCCTAGGACAAGTAGTATGATTTCATGGTAACTATGGTGTGTGCCTTACATCCGTTACAGGAGTTGATCCCTCCACTCATTGTATATATATTAATTAGAGGCAGCCTCTCTAATTGCATGACGAGGTCACCCCTCCAAGTATTCATGCATGTGGATATAACATGACCTATATAGGCTCTCAGCATATTTAATATACATATTTTCAGGATAAACTAAACATAAGTCTTTTTAGAAACATAAACCAGTATTATGAACTTAAACCAGGTTTTTCAGGACATACATTTATTCCGATGCTATGCTATTCATTTCATTCATTACTTGCTTACGTTTATGCTTTACATTCTATGTTATATATCTGCACACTGAGCGTATTGCTCAGCCGTATTTCTCTTTCCATGTCCCAATACGGCAGGTACTAAAGTGCAAAGCTAGGAATCCAAGAGTACGTGCATGGAATGAGGCGCCAATCTTCTTTCATTCTTAATGCATTTACATACTTTTGCTTTGCTGGACATTGCTTAGTCATTTCCTTGCATTCTATACTTATGCATTTCGTGTGTGGACCTTATGTGGATCCGATGTTTGTTTCCGAATTCCTTTATGGTCATTTAATGTTTTAGACATTACCTTATATGATTTAATGACATGCCATAATTATCCTGTGATATTCCATTTATAAAAATGGGGTGTTACAGTATCCAAATGGATAAGTAACGTCGTTAGTCGTAAAGGGACCTATGGCGCTCGTCCTGTTTTCATATCGTTAAACAAAAGGGATTGATGTAAGACATTGATGTCGTTGTTTGACCCAGAAACACCAAAGAAAGCATGCCATATCCATAAGTCTTGTGACGCAACAACTTCCAACAAAATGAACGGATTCGATCCGTGATCGCGTCTAACATATTGCCCTTTATGGGCGTACGGACAACCAAACCACTCCCAATCCGTGCAGTCTAGACTTCCTAGCATCTCCGGGAAACCGTGCTTCTCTTCGTGACGTTGATATAGTTTTTTAACGTCACTCACCGTGGGTTTTCTCAGATACTCTGGCCCATAAACCTCCATTATAGCATAACAAAAATGATCAAGACTCTCCCGTGGAGTTCTTTTTAGAGATTTGCAACTATTCATCTAAAATTGCCGGAACAATTCCGTATGCTAATTGACGAATTGCAAAAGTGCATTTCACCACTGGAGCAATGCCTTCTCTTCGGGTACAATCGATATTTGCACTAAATTAAGGATCACGAGCAGTTACAGCCGTAACTATATCGTTGAAAAGTGAACGATCCATTCACAATGTCTTTCGGAAATCACGTGCGTCGTATATCGGGTCGTTACTGAAAAACGCGACAAGTAAACGATCATGTGCACCATAACGATCTCGATTAACCGGGTTTCTAGGCACTTGTGCTTGTCGTCTATTTCGAAATAACGACATCGCTCTTGTTAGCAATCGGATACGAGGACTATTCATCGAATTTTCTTCATCGTCGATCATTAGATCGGGGAACATAAATGTATATTCATCCATGCTGAAAATTTGAAATAATGAAGAAAACTTATAAGAACGGAGAAGATGAAAACTGTGTGTGTTTTGAAATGGGTTAAATGGGGGTATTTGTAATTAAATGAAATTGAAGTTGGGCCCACATGGGGTGTTTTTTGAGTGGTAAGTTATCAACCAGTGTGGTTTTTTTTCCTGGGAGAATCAACCCACGCGTGGGTTTGTAGTGAGTTGGA
Source organism: Glebionis coronaria (assembly GCA_025667525.1). Taxonomy (NCBI): domain Eukaryota; kingdom Viridiplantae; phylum Streptophyta; class Magnoliopsida; order Asterales; family Asteraceae; genus Glebionis; species Glebionis coronaria. The sequence continues at coordinate 24,159,327 of CM046878.1, read as the reverse complement.
GGTGAGGTTAATGGCAACTCACGCGTGGGTTTGTGCCACCTCACACCCACTTGTGGGTTTTTTTATCCACTCCCTTCAGCCTTATAACCAGCACCAATCAAGTACTATTACCTACAAGAACCGGAAACCAAAATCGAATTTTTCAAAAAATCAAATTAAACCAGGTAATATATAGTTTTTTTTGACAAAATGTAAACTGAATTGAAAATCAAATTAATCAAAGACACCGTAAAACACTTTTTAAGCTTGAATATTTTTGTTGCTAATAATTTTTGTTGTAAAAGCTTTTTTGCTAATAATCACTTTAAATAAAATTAAAAAAATAAAATATAAACTATTTAATTTGGGTCAACCTAAAAAACCGAATCGAATTTATATTCCATTTTATATATGGTTAAACCTAAGTCAAATTCGGTTCATCTTCTGGTTTTAGCCAAAATTGTTTCGTAACCGAACTAACATAACCAAATAAACCTAGGGGTGTTTACACGTTCACTTATCGAGTTTTTCGGTTCATCAGTTTGGTTAGTTCTGACAAATTTTTTATGCGTAAAACCAAACCGTACAGAAAACCGAATTTGAATTCGGTTCAGTTTTCAAATTAATCCAAATAACCCGAATTACATCATCTATATTTTTATAAAATTATAAAATCTTTCTCAAACTAATTTTTAGAAAGTTGGGCTGACCCACATAGCTTAAAAAGATGCAACAGCTCCCAACCAATCCATACTAAGCTAAAAGCCCATTTAGTGAAATAAGCTTTACTATCCAGCCAGCCCATAATGTTTATTTAGGGTTAGGTCATTCATAAGCATATCTTATACTTTTCACATCTTCACTTTCTTTCTAGCCGCCCTCATTTTCTCTAGCTCAAATCAAGGTTTAACATTTTTTCCCTTTTAATCTTATTAAATCTTTTTGTATGATAATTGATAACTAGATATATGATGAAATGATGTTTTTTTTTTTTTTAATATATTTGGGTGGTTTTTATTTGTTAGTTTTAAGGTTTGTTAGGATTTGTGTAACGAATCTGTTAGTTTTTGTGTTTTTTTAAGGTTTAGGGGGTGTTTGTTTAAGCTTATATGTGGGTTATCAGCTTATTTGTTTTAAGGCTTATATTGCATAAGCTTCTGTTTTTCTGCTTATTTTGAAACTTTTGGGCTTATTTTATGTAAGTCTAAAAGTTTCAAAATAAGCTAATAAGTTGCAAAATAAGCCAGAAAATTAAGGATTTCTTTGATATATCAGCCGGAATCAGATAAGCTAATAAGCATACTTATAAGCTTAAAGAAACACCCCTTTATAGGGATTTTTTTGTTGGTTGTCTTATTAATATGTGTTTAAGGTTGTTAAACGTTGTTTGTTTCGGGTTGTATGAGGGTTTATGAGCTTATTTGTGTTTTGGCTTGTGCTTCATAAGCCCCAGTTTTCTTGCTTATTTTGAGACTAATGGGTTATATAAGTGTAATATATGTAATAAGCCCACAAGTATCCTAAGTAAGCTGAAAAATTGGGGATTATGTTGTAATAATAACTGAAATCAGATAAGCTCATGAGCCCACATATAAGCTTAACTAACATCCCTTTATAGGGATTTGTTATTGGTTGTCTGATGAATGTGTGTTTAAGGTTGTTAAGGGGTGTTTGTTTCGGGTTATATGTGGGTTTATTGGCTTATTTGACTTCGGATTATATTTTATAAGCCCCACTTTTCTGGCTTATCTTGAGACTTTATATAAGGTTATTATATCTTGATAAACTTATATAAGCCTGCAAGTCTAACATAAGCCGGAAATTTGGGTCTTACGTAATATAAGCTGAAATCAAATAAGCTCACAATTCCATCTATAAGACGAAACAAAAACTAGCAAAGTAGTTATGTATCTTTTTTTTAATATGTTTAATGTCAAACTATGGTTGTTTTTTTGCATTTACTGTCACAACTGATGGTGTAACAACTAGGGGTGATGGGCCGGCTTTTATAGAATGTTTTTTCATGTAAAAAGCGTCTGATTAACAACGATGCACCGTTTTGTACACTTTGATGTGCTTTTTAAGTCTCATCCATATGCACCAAATTACCTGGAAAGTGTAAATAGGGGTATACATGAGATGTGTCAAGTGCAGAATCTCTCGGAAGCCTTTTAGTTTAATGACTCTAATATGTTATAGAACACATACGTATGCTTGTACAGCAATATCTTAAGAGACAATTATGTTTTCAGACTAATGGACTATAGGTAGCTTCTCATAAAGGGTCGTTAATTTGAAAAGTGTAGTTATGATTTAACTTATTAGTGTGTTATGTTGGCTGCTTGTTTTGGTAAAATGGCATTGGAATCATCTAGTTATTGTACAGGATAAGTATTTTGTGATCTTAAGCTATGAATCTGTTATATACTCTAATTGAATCCATGGGAATTACTGTTTTTACTTGGTTTCAGTTTAACGGATCTTCGAAATGATGTTTGTACTAAATGAATTTTCAGAGTTTATATGATTCTAGTTTATAAACAGCGTTTCTTGAAACAGATTACTTGTTTCTTTTTTTTACTAAAATTTGTACCTTGCAGTCTAATCGTCAATGATGAAATCATATTTCATAGATTCTTATATATGTGATATGTGATTTATATCGATTTTATGATTACCTTGATGTTTTACATATACTTTGTTGCTATCTGCAGAGTCATGGTGAAGCATAACAACGTCATCCCAAACGGCCACTTTAAGAAACATTGGCAAAACTATGTCAAGACATGGTTCAACCAACCTGCCCGCAAAACCAGAAGACGCAATGGTTAGTTTCTAGATATAGTTATTTGTCATTTTATGCTAGTTTTACCAATTTCCTTTTTACATTAAACATGACTTGTGCTATATGTGTAACTTTTTTTCAGCTAGGCAAGCAAAGGCTGTGAAGGTTTTCCCAAGGCCAGCTGGAAGACTCCGTCCCCAGGTTCATGGACAAACCTTGAAGTACAACATGAAGCTTCGTGAGGGTCGTGGATTCTCTCTTGAAGAGTTGAAGGTACACCTACTATATTATTCAGTATAATAAGTAATATATAATATATCTCTTTGGAGCTCGTAAACTACTTTGTAAACTACTGCTTGCAAATTCTTGCGCCTTTACCGTAAGGCTTTGTATATGTAAACATATTTTTCAAAGATATAGTTTTTGTAATTTATAAGATTATTATAGCGGCTGTTCTATCTTTTGATGTTTTTTCGTCAACATCAATTTTTATCTATTATGGATACAACTGCCTTTGTTCTTAACGAATGTCATGTATCTAAACTGATATATTCTATATAAATTCAGGCTGCTGGCATTCCAAAGAAACTTGCTCCAACTATTGGTATTGCTGTGGATCATCGTCGCAGAAACCGCTCTTTGGAAGGTCTTCAAGCTAATGTTCAGAGGCTAAAAACCTTCAAGGCTAAGCTTGTTATCTTCCCACGCCGTGCAAGGAAGACCAAGGTAAAACTTCTTTTCAGTCTCTGGTTTGAGTTTTTACTGTAAACTAAGTACCAATCAAAATCATCGCGGATCTTTATATTACGGTGGATTAACTGTGTTTTCTTGAATCAGGCTGGTGACTCTACACCAGAGGAGCTAGCAACCGCCACCCAGGTTCAAGGTCCAGTGTTGCCCATCTTGAGGGAGAAGCCAGCAACCGAGCTTGTTAAGGTTACAGAAGAGATGAAATCGTTCAATGCTTTTGCCAAGATTCGTCTTGAGAGAACAAACAAACGTCACCAGGGTGCAAGGCTTAAGAAGGCTGCAGAGGCTGAGAAGGAAGAGAAGAAATAGGTTAAGAGTTTTAGCTGCATGGTTTGATTGTATTATGTTTGAAACAATTTTTGATGTTTTGTTTAAGATGTTAAAGTCTCTGCTCATTAGATGGCTTCTTACGCCGTACATTGTTTTGGAATGTGGATCTTTTGATCAGGTCATCTATGTCTTATTTTGCTTGTCATACAAAAAAAAATTGCTATCTGCTGAATTTAGAAACTTATTCCTTACCAAAGAATGGCCGCGTAGGGGTTTCGCATTGTGCAACAGCAATAAGTCCCAAATTCCAGATCTGTTGCGTTGTGCAACTGCCATACGTCTCGGTTTCCAGACCGGTCTGTTCTTGACCCTTGAGTCGGCTCAAGTTTAAACTAGTGATTTGAGCCTAAATGCTTAAGATTGAACTCATTATCTAGAATTAACTCTAACCTTATGTTGAATTTTGTATTCAACAATCGATAAGTCGCACTTAAGCATTGAATCTCCAAACCATGCGACAACATGATAATATTCTACACATGAAATGGTAATACGACACATAACCTCATGGTCCGAACGACACATAACCTCCTACATGGTCCGAATATTGCTAAATACACATTTGGGAGTGCTACTCAAGGGTTGGAAATGATCAGTCACTAGGACATCTCAACTAGATCTTGTATTCTTAAGCAGGGCTGAGTATCGGTCCAGGACCGAAATGGTCCAAATCGGACCGAACCGACTGAACTGAAATTATCTAAAACCTCGGACTAAAATTGTTTGGTCCGGTTTGGTTCGGTCCGGTCCGATTTTTCGATTCGGGACGGTTTTGGGTCTACCATGCTCAGCCCTATTTCTAAGTAAAAACTTGTGTTTCTCGGGCAACTTAAACATAAAAAAGTTTATTCGTTTACATGTTTTTGAAAAGTTGTTGCGTCGGAAAGCAATCAATTTAGATGTGTTGCTCTCCGTACATCTTACCCCCTTATAAGATTGAGGTGGTGATTGAAACCAAATTAGTTGATTATTAATTTGATGTGAAAATTTTGAATTCATTAAGTTATGTAAAAACTTGTTTGTCTTTAACTTAATTAGAAGAAAAGATTTATTCAAAAAAAAAAAGTGATAAAACCGAATTCCTTCACATTAAGTCATCTGTTAGTTAAATACGATTTTATCATAAATTTAAATAAACAGGGCCTCGAGTATTGTTAATGTTGATTAAGTACCTTAGCGGGTTCCTCGAGATTCAAAGTATAGTTGGTTGAAGTAATCGTTGTTGAAACTGGAGATGCGGCTGTAAATAGAGATTTAACGAATATTTAAAACGATTATTACTATTTTTTAAAAAAAAATCGTGAAAAATTATTGTTTGAATCTATGTTATAACTTGTTTTTTCGTTTCAAAATAAATGTTTACTCTTAATTTTCGAAGTAATTATTTTTGAACTTTAAATATAAATTATTTTTTTTATTATATAATACTTGATAAATTGATTCCGACAAAAGTACATTTGGAACTCAATATATCCATATATTTTATATCAAGTATTATATAACACAAATAAAATAATTAAAATTCACAGTTGGAAAAAAACTTCAGAAGTCAATAACGAACGTTTATTTAAGAACGAGCAGAGTATATAAGTTGTGTCATTGTGCATTGCAGTGTGCATTGTTCAATCAATAACCTGAATAAACTGGGGAACTGAAGTGAAAAAATGAATCGAACCGAGTTTAATAAAATTCATTCGAACTAAACAATATAATCCGAGTTATTCTGGTCAACCCAAAACTCGAATCGAATTCAATTTTGGTTTTCGATTTACTCGGTTGGATTTTGATTCAGATTGATTTTCATATTTATTAAAACAAATTAATCGAACTAACCGAACCTAGGGATGGCCAAGAAAAGAAGTTCATCACCCGAACCCCAAAAAAAGTCAAAACTACTTTTTGAAAAACCGAAAGTTTTTAAACATGTTTTTCTAAAACCGATCCTGCATTTCGTAAACGGTTTAATAAGATGGCCATGACCGGTTGAAACCAGTAAAAACCGTATTGATCCGATTAAAAACCAGTTAAACTGAACCAATTAAACAAATATCTGGTTAAAATATAACCCAAAACCAGTTTCTAACCAACCCGGTTTAAATCAAACTCATTCATTGACCGGTTGACTCAAACAAAATCGATTTAAAAGCCAATCCGATTAAATAAAAAACCGATTTACCCTCTTCTAATTGAACCGAATAAACCTAACAAACCGAAAAGTGAGTGGTAGGAATTGGGCTGACCCATATAGAATAGAAGAAACAAAAATGAGCCCATTAATTATAAATGTATCCTATGTCTCTAAACCCTAGTTCAAACACAAACACTCAAAACATTTTTCCTGTTCAACTCAGTAGCCATTCCGGCATAGATTCAGGTATCTCTAAGTTTTTAATAATGATTTTAGGTTCATTGTTTTAGCTTAAGTTTTTACTAGTCTTGCATTTTATAAAGATTTAAAAATAAATAAGGGGGTGTTTGTTTAAGCTTATATGTGGGCTTATTATCTTATTTGATTTTAAATTAAATTTAAGGGGGGTGTTTGTTTAATCTTTATATGTGGGATTACGAGTTTTTTTTTCCATTTTCCGGCTTATACAAGTTTATTACATCATAATAAGCTTATATAAGCCTTAAATATCAGTAAGCTAAAAACTTAAAGCTTATGAAATATAAGACGGAATCAAATAAGATTTAAGTCCGCGTATAAGCTTAGGGGTGTTTGTTTAAGCTTATATGTGTGGTTATGAGGTTATTTGTGTTTTGGATTATATTTTATAAGATCCAGTTTTCTGGCTTATTTTTGGACTTGTGGGCTTATATGATAAACTCATATAAGGCCAGAATATTAAAAGAAGCCGAAAATTTGAGGCTTATGAAGTATAAGACGAAACAAATAAGCTCATAGGCTCAGATATAAGCTTAAACAAACACCCCCTAAGCTTATATGTTTGCTTATGAGCTTATTTGAGTTCGGCTTATATCTCATGAGCTTTATGTTTCTGGCTTAGTGTTGTTTATGTTTTATATAAGCTTATTACAGTATTTTGTAAGAAGCTTGTATAAGCCCATAAGTCTCAAAATAAGCCATAAATTTGAAATAAGCTCATAAGCCCATAAGTCTCAAAGTAAGCCATACATTTGAAATAAGCTCATAAGCCCACATAAAGCGTTTAAGCAAACATTCCTAAGAAAAACAGAATTTTGCTGTTTATTGATTAGAAATGTAGTTTCTAAAGGCGTAAAGGCGAAAACCAGATTGTAATAGATTGAACTGAAGTAGCCATTTTAAGTAAAAAGCCCTGAAAATCAAGGGGTTGAGTTTTTCTTTTTAGTTTTGCTTTTTGTCAGAAACCGAACTATTCGTGTCATTTAGTAAGAGTAATAAAACCAAACTATTGTTTTTGGATAAGAACCGAACCCTGCTTGCTCGTTCCTACTTTTGGAGTTTAGACTTTAGATTCTATGGTAACGGACAAGGTGTTTGATGTTAGTCTTCAAATGGCCGTAATTGGGATTTTTTGGAATGGTTTTGGTTGTAATTGGTGGTTTTTATTGAATTATAGATGGGTTTTTGCTTACGGTCGTTTATGTGAAGGTGTGCTAATTGTAAGTTGATGTGTGTTTGCAGAGTAAGTCATGGTGAAGCATAACAACGTTATCCCAAACGGTCACTTCAAGAAGCATTGGCAAAACTATGTGAAGACATGGTTTAACCAGCCTGCCCGTAAGACCCGAAGACGCAATGGTTAGTTACTTTGTTCACTTAATTTTCATTTTTAGTTGATTTTGGCGACCTTAGTGATATGTCTCATCTTGATATATGCTAATTCGAGTACATATTTTTGTATCTGATTTCAGCTAGACAAGCAAAGGCTGTTAAGGTTTTCCCAAGGCCGGCTGGACGACTTCGTCCTCAAGTTCATGGTCAAACCTTGAAATACAACATGAAGCTTCGTGAGGGCCGTGGATTCTCTCTTGAAGAGTTGAAGGTACTACTATTTTATTGCAAAATGATAATCTTTACGAGTTTGCTTTTAGCAAAGTACGTAGATGTACATCCAACATGTTCGGAAGTAATGCCAAAACATGTTATTTGGTTTATTGGTTTATGAGTTTAGTAGTACAGTTACACGTTTTAAGCATATTGATAAATTTGTTAATTGGTGAACGAGCTTCACATTTTTAAGCTAGCATGAATTGAGTTATATATTGAAGTTACTAGTCTTACTGATAACTACAAAACATTTGGTTTATTTGTTCACAGTTTTTGCATAAACAAACGACCCTGAAAACCTCTTGTTGTTTTGGAAGCTATTGGCATATTTGCGGAAACTACAACTAAACTTTACATATATTTGATGACTTTCTACTGATAAACTTTTACTTATTCCGTAGGTTAAAAAACCTGTCGTACGTGTATTATTTCTAACAAGATTTGTTACTTGTAAAAACAGGCTGCAGGCATTCCAAAGAAGCTTGCTCCAACTATTGGTATTGCTGTGGATCATCGTCGCAGGAATCGCTCTTTGGAAGGTTTGCAAGCTAATGTTCAGAGGCTCAAAACCTTTAAGGCTAAGCTAGTTATCTTCCCACGACGTGCAAGGAAGACTAAGGTCAGTTCTTTTTTTTTTTTTTGACAAATTCTGAGTAATCTAAAAAATATAATGGAAATTAGCAGCTTTTTAATTTATATTAATCCAGGCAAATCTTAACAGTAAAAGTATTTTGCTATGATTGGCGTGAAGATGAAAATATGTTGACTATATCCGATATGAAACTGTAATAAATGGGTTGTAGGACTTAATAGTGTTTTGATCTACTTTTACTAAATGACATTACAATGATCTGATGCCTAATTAATTAAAAAAGGCGAAATGCGAGCTAAAGTGTCCCAAAACTGGTTAATTGTAGGGGCGAATATGTAACTTATTCAATCTGTTTGATAATTAGTTTTGTTGTAGCTGGTACGAAACTTATTACCTCGTTTTCAAATACTAGACGAGTACCCGCGCATAGCGGCGGAAATTGTCTAGCAACAGATAATTAACACGATGTGATATTGTGGTAAGTGTTTCGGTGACGTTCAAAATATAACGTCAAAAGATTAAACTTTTATTGCAAAGCGTTGTAACATGTTATAATTCAAAATATCTTATAAGTATGTTACAATTGGATGAAAGGGTGCCATTTGTTTAATTAACCAAAGTTTATATCTTTTTTAATGAATAAGATTTGCATGTAGTAGTTTTTAGTGGGACCCACATTTTTCAAGCATTCAACATTTTCAACTTTCAACCAAAAGAATACACCCTTTATAATGTAGTATAGATATAGATTAGTGGGACCCACATTTTTCAACCATTCAACATTTTCAACTTTCAACCAAATGGATACACCCTTTATAATGTAGTATAGATTAGAAGCCAAATCCGAAACATACTAAGTAATTTTTGCGACCACCAACAATAGCTTTTCAAACGCACATGATAACACCACTTATTCCTCTTGTCGAATCTACATGTTTTCTTGTGTTTGCATCATTGCGTCGTAATTCAGGCTGTCCTAACACTTACTTTTTATTCAGGCTGGTGACTCTACACCAGAGGAGCTAGCAACTGCCACCCAGGTTCAAGGTCCAGTATTGCCCATTCTCAGGGAGAAGCCAACAACTGAACTTGTGAAGGTTACCGAAGAGATGAAATCGTTTAATGCTTTTGCAAAGATTCGTCTTGAGAGAACAAACAAACGTCACCAGGGTGCAAGGCTTAAGAAGGCTGCAGAGGCCGAGAAGGAAGAAAAGAAATAGATCAAGAGTCTTAGTTGCAAGGTTTTATTGAAATCATATGTTTCCTACAGTTAAGAATGTTTTGTTTAAAGATTCAGGATTCTGTTTCGTCTTGTTGTTTCTTAATTTGACTTGCTGCGTTTTTCTGAGATTGGGAATAGAAAGTATGATTAGTACGAATTTCTACTTGTTTTATGCTTGTGTCAAGGCTCATAACCATGTTTCAACGAGCGCTTGGCGCAATGTCAAAGAAATAGTACATCTATGATCAGTTTGATCACAATGCCAACGCTTTGCTGCTTGGTAATAAAACGATCAATAACTTGTTGCTGCAAGTGTAAGATAAAGTAGCAAGTGTGATCTGCAAGTGATTGCATGCTTGTTTTCAAAGGGGCAAATGTATTATGTAAGACCGAAAACAAACATTCTGATTTGTATTGTACTCTTCAGAGCTACGACTTACGAGGTTGTTAACGAGTGGATTGCATGCTTCTTTTCGAAGTCACTCTTTATGTAATCATCAATCAAATCATCTTTCAACCAAAAACCATAGTTTTCAGGAACTTAACCAGAACTTTTTGAATTCATTCATATAGCTTTTTAGCTAAGTTTCTTTTAGAAATAAATGCTTTTGACTCTCTAAAATTGTAGAGTATATTATCACCTTAGGAAAAAGGACGGCAAAGAAGCTTTTAAGCATGTGATGTATATGCTGACGTTTGTTGAACTTTTTCTTGGTAAATTAGGGTTGATGTTAAGATTGAACTCTATCGCTACCAACAGTGGCGAGGGTGCTGCAAATGGGTGTGTTTTCTTGGTTTGGTTTCTTTAAAACGGCGTGTTCCCACATCTATTATTACTTATGATGAAACTCTGAACAGAGCAATGGTGCTAGTGTTTTATGTTAGCTTGTTATAGTTTCCGTCACTAATAATCTGGTGGAATCTTAGCACAATTTGCGAAGTACCATAAATCAGTAATATTCTTAGCGACCAACAGTGGCACATATACATATCATTAAGCGTGTCTTACATAGAACCATTATTTTTCCTGGCAGCGATTGCCCATTTAAATGCCTTATACTTTTCATAAAAGATTTAATCGCTCAATTTAAATCTTTTATCAATATTGTGAAATCTTTGGTGTATCTGATTGATTCTCAGTAATACTTATAGGACGTGTTGACTATGCAAAACCGTACTCAGTATCTAGACATTCAATCCACTCTGAAATCTGTTTACGTACTTTTCACCAGAATAAGCAATCATCTTTATCTCCATAAGGGAGAAGCATCAGTCAACTGTCCCAAGTTGCTGCAAACAAGCATAGTATGCGTATTCGTGTGCGTGAGTGTAACTAGGGTGAGTTTCACATGTCTATATATAGAAGGCGAAATATATCAAAGTATGCATTGCAGTAAACAAACACATAAACCAGTGATTACATATATCAATCGTGCAGCTATGAAAACCAGCGCTCTTTTTCTTGCCGATCTCATAGTTTGGTTCTTGCTTCTAGGAAGTGTTTTATCTTACAACACCTTTAACAAACTTCAACTGCCTCCTGGTGTCACGAGTCCTGAATCTGCAGCCTTTGATCTTGGTGGTGGAGGGCCGTATGTAACGGTCGCTGATGGCAGGATCCTTAAATGGCAAGGTCCTGACGTTGGGTTCGTTGATTTTGCCTATACTTCACCTAACAGGTTGGTTTTCATTTCTTCTCATCAATATTCAGAACGTCCACTTTCACACGGCATAAAGTCACAAATTATATCCGAAACCGATGTTATAATTTGTATTTGACGAAATGTCCATTACCGAAGTCACATATTCATTTCTAAAGAAAAATGTTCACATATCTTACACTATGTTCAGTTCCTAATGGGACTCACGCGAATTGGTTGATTTTAAATTTACTAATCATTTGGTAAATTCTGATTTTGTTTTTCAGGACAAAGGACTTATGTGATGGTACGAATGATCTGAACTTAGGACCAATATGTGGGAGACCGTTGGCTCTTAGCTTCAACTATAAATCCAGTGATCTCTATATCACTGATGCTTTCTACGGCCTCCTAGTTGTCGGATTCAATGGTGGTCTTGCAACTCAACTTCCCGGTGTTTACAAGTACCTTTCTGGTCTCGATGTTGAATCATATACTGGAAATGTTTACATGGCTGATGCTAGCTTGACTTACGACATAAGGTAACTTTTGCAAAAGTCTCTCGCCTATAGCTGTTTTTTCTGTACAGTTTGACAAAACCTTCATTTTGTGCAGAGACATGACTAAACCAGGGTTTAAACCCGACTCAACTGGAAGGCTCTTGAAATACGATCCCATAACTCAACGAGTAACCACTTTGTTGAGCAGTCTTTCAGGAGCAGGTGGTCCATCCGTCAGTAGTGACCTAAAGTATGTTTTGGTTCCAGAGTATGTGAATGACAGGATCCAAAAGCATTGGGTCAAGGGACCAAAACATGACACAAATGAGGTTATCTTAACTGATTGTGGGAGCCCGAAAAGTATTAAAAGGGCGATAAACGATGGAGAATTTTGGGTTGCCGTAGAGAACCAAGGTCAACCTCAAGGGCTAAGGGTAAATGGTTCTGGAATAGTGCTTGAAACTGTGCCCCTTACCGAATTCATGAACGTGAGCCCGGCTGTGGTTCAAGAGGGTGGCAGTGCACTATACGTGGGTTCGAGTGGCACTGATTTTGTGGGTGTCTACACCAACTAAAATAGAACCACACCCTGAATGGCTGGAATTTCCCAAGCTATTTATACGCTTATCTGACTAATAAAGTTATATGTTTCAGTTTCTGGAGTTTCCAGAATTGTTTTGTTTTTATAATGGATAAATAAATTTATGATCCGCTGTAGTCACTCATTGCTTCCTCTTTTGATTTACCTATCGTAATGAACATTGCAATCATATGACCGATCTTTAGTAGCATAGACGATAGACATACCTTCAACAGCCTTCCAAGCATCCCATTTGGCCCTCTCAGCCATGCTGAACATACCAGGACGGTCTGCAAAACGAACAAATTGAACACATAGGATCATTTTGTCACTATTTCATAAGGTAACTCAATTATCCAGATATACATTACCGGTATATTCACCGGAGTATAAAGCAAGCTTGTTCTCATTGCTAGTGCCAGCAGGAAGAGTCTTTGCTTTCTGAGCATAAAGTCCTCCTTCATGTCAATGGATATTTATGGTTTAATCATCAAGTGTGACCATAAAGAAACATTAGTCTATATATACATAATGCATAACCTAAGTAGTGCTTGGTTCCACATATCCTGTCCAAGATCCGCTTACATATTACTAAAACACATCCATACGAATGATCAAAACTTTAATGCGAACGACCAGAGGTTCCTTACAAAAACTAATGAAATGCATGGTTCCTGTAAAAAAAAACAAGAATCCCCCGCTCCCACCGGTTCGCTAGAAACATCTCATCATTGTTTGAGGTGCGGTCCTTAGGAGGATCTTGGGTTAGGTTACCCGTCGAACCAACTTTTTTTTAAGATTTAGCTATGCAAAATAGAATTCTCACGAATATGGATAGAACACATACAAAGTAATTATTGTGACCACCAACAATAGATTTTCAAACGCACATAGAAACATCACATAGTCCTATTTTCGAATCTACTTGTTTTATTGTGTTTGCATCATTGCATGGTAAATTCAGGCTGTCCTAACACTTTCTTTTTAATCAGGCCGGTGACTCTACGCAACCGCCACCCAGGTTAAAGGTCCAGTATTGCCCATCCTCAGGGAGAAGCCAACAACTGAACTTGTGAATGTTACCGAAGAGATGAAATCGTTTAATTATTCTTTTGCTAAGATTCGTCTTGAGAGAACAAAAAACGTCATCAGGGTGCAAGGCTTAAGAGGGCTGCAGAGGCCGAGAAGGAAGGAATGAAATAGATCAAGGGTCTTAGTTGCAACGTTTTATCAAATTTATATGTTTCCTACAGTTAAGAATGTTTTGTTTAAAGATTCAGGATTCTTGTTACGTCTTGTTTCTTAATTCGACTTGCTGCGTTTTTCTGAGATTGGGAATAGAAAGTATGATTAGTACGAATTTCTACTTGTTTTATGCTTAATATATAGTGTCAAGGCTTATAACCATGTTTCAACGAGCGCTTGGCGCAACCAAAGAAATAGTACATATATCAGTTTGATCACAATGCCGACGCTTTGCTGCTTGGTAATAAAACGATCAATAACTTGCTGAATAGTGTAAGATAAAGTAGCAAGTGTGATCTGCAAGTGATTGCATGCTTGTTTTTAAAGGGGCAAATGTATTATGTAAGTTTAAAAACAAACATTCTGATTTGTATTGTACTCTTCACAGCTACGACTTACGAGGTTGTTAACGAGTGGATTGCATGCTTCTTTTCGAAGCAATTCTTTATGTAATCATCAATCAATCATCTTCCAACCAAAAACCATAGTTTTCAGGAACTTAACCAGAACTTTTTGAATTCATTCATATAGCTTTTTAGCTAAGTTTCTTTTAGAAATAAATGCTTTTGACTTCTCATATTGTATATTATTACCATAGGAAAAAGGACGGCAAAGAAGCTTTTAAGCATGTGATGTATATGCTGACGTTTGTTGAACTTTTTCTTGGTAACTTAGGGTTGATGTTAAGCTTGAAATCTATCGCTGCCAACAGTGGCGAGGGTGCTGAAAATAGGTTTTATGTTAGCTTGTTATAGTTTCCGACACTAATAATCTGGTGGAATCTTAGAACAATCTGCAAAGTACCATAAATCAGTAATATTCTTAGCGACCAACAGTGGCACATATACATAGCGTTAAGCGTGTCTTACCAAAGAACATTATCTTTCCTGGCAGTGATTGCCTTGCCGATTTAAATGCCTTATACTTTATTTAAATCTCGTATCAGTATTGTGAAATCTTTGGTGTATCTGATTGATTCTTAGTAATACTTATAGGACGTGTTGACTATGCAAAACCGTGCTCGGTATCTAGACATTCAATCCACTCTGAAATCTGTTTACTTTTCACCAGAATAAGCAATCATCTTTATCTCCATAAGGGAGAAGCATCAGTCAACTGTCCCAAGTTGCTGCAAACAAGCATAGTATGCGTGTTCATGTGCGTGTGTATAACCAGGGTGAGTTTTGCATGTCTATATATAGAAGACGAAATATATCAAAGTATGCATTGCAGTAAACAAACACATAAACCAGTGATTACATATATCAATAGTAGCTATGAAAACCAGCGCTCTTTTTCTTGCCGATCTCATAGTTTGGTTCTTGCTTCTAGGAAGTGTTTTATCTTACAACACCTTTAACAAACTTCAACTACCTCCAGGTGTCACGAGTCCTGAATCTGCAGCCTTTGATCTTGGTGGTGGAGGACCGTATGTGACGGTCGCTGATGGCAGGATCCTTAAATGGCAAGGTCCTGATGTTGGGTTCGTTGATTTTGCCTACACTTCACCTAACAGGTTGGGCTTCAATTCTTCTCATCAATATTTAGAACGTTCACTTTCACATAGCATAAAGTCACAAATTATATCTGAAACCGATGTTATAATTTGTACCTGACGTAATATCCATTACCGAAGTCACATATTTCATTTTTAAAGAAAAATGTTCACACATCTTACACATATGTTCAGTTCCTAATGGGACTCGCGCGAAACCACTCGGCCAAATGTCCATTGGTTACTAATCATTTGGTAAATGCTGATTTGTTTTTCAGGACGAAGGACTTATGTGATGGTACGAATGATCTGAACTTAGGACCTATATGTGGGAGACCATTGGCTCTTAGCTTCAACTATAAATCCAGTGATCTCTATATCACCGATGCTTTCTTCGGCCTCCTAGTTGTAGGATTCAATGGTGGTCTTGCAACTCAACTTCCCGGTGTTTACAAGTACCTTTCTGGTCTCGATGTTGAATCATATACTGGAAATGTTTACATGGCTGATGCTAGCTTGACTTATGACATAAGGTAACTTTTGCAAAAGTCTCTCACCTATAGCCTTTTTTTGTACAGTTTGACAAAACTTTCATTTTGTGCAGAGACATGACTAAACCAGGGTTTAAACCCGACTCAACTGGAAGGCTCTTGAAATACGATCCCAGAACTCAACGAGTAACCACTTTGTTGAGCAGTCTTTCAGGAGCAGGTGGTCCATCCGTCAGTAGTGACCTAAAGTATGTTTTGGTTCCAGAGTATGTGAATGACAGGATCCAAAAGCATTGGGTCAAGGGACCAAAACACGACACAAATGAGGTTATCTTAACTGATTGTGGGAGCCCGAAAAGTATTAAAAGGGCGATAAATGATGGAGAATTTTGGGTTGCTGTAGAGAATCAAGGTCAACCTCAAGGGCTAAGGGTAAATGGTTCTGGAATAGTTCTTGAAACTGTGCCCCTAACCGAATTCATGAACGTGAGCCCGGCTGTGGTTCAAGAGGGTGGCAGTGCACTATATGTGGGTTCGAGTGCCACTGATTTTGTGGGTGTCTACACCAACTAAAATAGAACCACACCCTGAATGGCTGGAATTTCCCATGCTATTTATACGCTTATCTGACTAATTAAGTTATATGTTTCAGTTTCTGGAGTTTCCAGAATTGTTTTGTTTTTATAATGGAAAAATAAATTTATGATCCGCTGTAGTCACTCATTGCTTCCTCTTTTGATTTACCTATCGTAATGAACATTGCAATTCTATGACCAATCTTTAGTAGCATAGACGATAGACATACCTTCAACAGCCTTCCAAGCATCCCATTTGGCCCTCTCAGCCATGCTGAACAAATTGAACACATAGGATCATTTTGTCACTATTTCATAAGGTAACTCAATTATCCAGATATACATGATACGAACCGGATCGATAATAGAGATAAAAGGATAGATAGATTATATTAATGGGATAACCCGACCCTTCAATGGCTTATATTAGTGAGATAAACCGACTCCCCAATTGATTAATAAAACCAATACTTCATTATCATTAAAACATAATCATATTTCTCTGCCTATTGAAATACAACCCTCTTATCTCTATATATAAGAACAGATAACTTATTGACTAAGACAATACAATATTAGGAAAGTAAATAAATTAATTATTTATTTAATATTGATAATAATCTGTGAGGATCATATCAATACTCCCGCCCCCAAAAACACTTTGTCCTCAAGGTGTTGTCTTGAAAAAGTCGCCTGCAGTGATTCCGGGATCCCAAGTTCTTCGTTGTATCCCCATTGTGCGCTTCAAGAGCAAGCAGTAGTCTTGGTATACGTGTTTGAGCCTTCTTGTGCAGACTTGTAATTCTTCATGTGGATCTAACCTTTCAAATCCAAGACCAAGTGAGGTACCTAGCTTTCTAGGTTTCCTGACATGTGCCACCACAAACTTATTCCAAAACAGCCTTGCCTTGATCTTCCGGTTAGGAATCCGTTGATTTAGTTGGACCCCTAAAGAATCTGTTCCATCTTTTTCCAGCTTCTTTCCCACGGCTTCTGAATCTGACCCGAGACGAACATCTTCACCACACTTTTCTGTTGTGGCAGGTTGTGTTGGAGGCTTTTGAACAGGCGAGATGAAATACTGAATTAGATTTATCATCTCTTCAATCTTTTGATTCCATGCTTCACGCCTCTTATCCTCTTCAATCTTTTGATTCAATTCTGCACGCTTCTTCTCCTCTTCATAAGCTCTAATAGCTATTTGTTCCCGTCTTTGATTCCATTGATGCCATTCTTGACACCTCTGATTCCATTGATGCCATTTTTGACACCTTTGATTCCATTGATGCCATTCTTGCCACCTCTGTGCTTCTGCTTCCATTCCAGTAACTTACTTTTTTCTGATAAACAGTAACCGACGATGAACAGTAACCGATGAACACTGTTTTTTTTTTTTTTTTTTTTTTTTGAGAAACCCTAGAATCGAAACAGCTCTGATACCAATTGATACGAACCAGATCGATAATAGAGATAAAAGGATAGATAAATTATATTAATGGGATAACCCGACCCCCCAATGGTTATATTAGTGAGATAAACCGACTCCCCAATTGATTAATAGAACCAATACTTCATTATCATTAAAACATAATCATATTTCTCTGCCTATTGAATTACAGCCCTCTTATCTCTCTATATATATAAGAACATATAACTTATTGACTAAGACAATACAATATTAGAGGTCTGGGAGTGGTGGCGCCGTGGGGTGCCAAACCCACGGCGCGGAGTGCGCGATGACTCCCCTGAGCCCAAAAACCAACGGCGTTGAGCCCCGACGCGATTATACTCACGGGGCGTGAGTTAGTTTTTAAAAAAAAAATACTTTTTTTTTGAAATTTTTTTAAACATAACGGCTACTAGCCGTTTTTTTTTTGTTTTAAATGCCTAACGGCTACTTTCCATTTAAAAAAAAATTTTATTTTTTTTTAAAATTAAATGCACCAAACGGCTAGTTTTTTAAATTTTTTTTTTTTTTTTAATTTTAATCTCTATATATACTACATTCCCTATATCATTTTTTACACACACACACAAATCATTCTCTCCTTTATCATTCTCTCATTCACAAACACAAACACAAACACAATCAAAATGGCCAGCGAAAATTGGTTCGGATTCACCCACCTCCTTCAATCCAACATGGGTGGCGGTGACGGAACTACGTCCAACCCACAATTCCCCGGATTTCCTACCCACGGTCCGATGACTCCCGAAGATCAAGCTTTTATACAAAAGCAACAAGAAGAATATCAAGCCTACCCAAAGACGCCAATCACTCCAATCTCCACCACCCGAAACCGAACCAACAAAAAAAAACCCGAAAGAAAAACCCCGCAAAAAAATCAAAAGAACCCGTTCCGAATGAAGGTCTTGGTCGGTGGACCAAGGACGAAGAAGCCGTGCTTGCCGAGTGTTACATCGCGACATCCGAAGATCCGAAAGTTGGGCGTCACCAAAAAAGAGACACTCTTTGGATTCGGATTACCCGGGTGTTTAACGAAAGAAATCATCAAGAACGTACCAAAGACATGCTCACGGGTAAGTGGAATCCGATGCATCATAATATTATGAAGTGGCACGCCATCTACAAGAAATGTCATCGGAACAAAAAAAGTGGCGAAAGCGAGGTTGATGTGATTGAACAGGCTCGGGCCATTTACGCGGACGAGAATAGAAATGCCACGTTTAATCACGAAAAGGCATGGAATGTTTTGAGGAAGTCCCCGAAATGGGACGCACCCGAGGTTGCCCCGGTTGATTTGACCGAGAACGAGGATGGCGGTTCGTTTTCGATGCCGATGAACACGGACGAACTATTCCAACGAGATCAACGACCCCGCCCCGCGGGTAAAGAACGGCCCGGGAAAAAAAGCCGTTCGGAAACATCGGCGAGTACCGGAGGAAGTAACTCGTCTCGATTTGAAGACGCTGTTACCTATGACCTTCGTCTCCGTCGTGAAGCCTCGCAAAAAGCGTATGCGGCTTCGTAACGCAAAGACGACACGATTGCCGAAATGGAGGAGTTGAAATTTCTCAACTATGACACCTCCAACATGGATCCCGAAACGGCCGCGTTTATAAACTTTAAAAAAGAAGAAATCAAGGCTCGTCTACGCGCAAAAATGCCGAATACCAATCAATACCGCGACGTTGAAGATTCCGAAGACTCCTCCAACTAGTAGTTTTTTTTCGTAATTTTTTTCGTAATTTTTTCGTATTTTTTTTTATTCGAAGTTGTATTTTTCTATTTTTTTAGGATTGTAATATTTATTTTTATTTATGAAATGAATTAATTTAGTTTGAAAATGTGAGAAATAAAAAAAAAATGGGACCCACAAAGGGGAGTCACTTGGAGTGATGACTCCCCTGATTTTTCCAAGTGAGTGAGTGGATTTCGCTGACGTGGCACCCCAAAACCCCCTCAATTGGAGTGATGACTCCTAGCTCTCTTAGGAATATTAAGAAAGTAAATAAACTAATTATTTATTTAATATTGATAATAATCTGTGAGGATCATATCAATACATTACCGGTATATTCACCGGTCCAACTGTGGCCTGCTTGTAAAGTCCATATATAAAGTAAGCTTGTTCTCATTGCTAGTGCCAGCAGGAAGAGTATTTGCTTTCTGAGCATATTCCTCAATATCCTCCTTCGTGTCAATGGATATTTATGGCTTAGTTATCAAGTGTGACCATAAAGAAACAATAATCTATATATACATAATGCATAACCTAAGTAGTTGTTGCTTCCACATATCCTGTCCAAGATCCGCTTACATATTACTAAAACACATCCATACGAATGATCAAAACTTTAACGCGAACGACAACTTTAAAAAAAAAAAAAACAAGAATCCCCCGCTCCCACCGGTTCGCTAGAAACATCTCATCATTGTTTGAGGTGCGGTCCTTAGGAGGATCTTGGGTTAGGTTACCCGTCGAACCAACTTTTTTTTAAGATTTAGCTATGCAAAATAGAATTCTCACGAATATGGATAGAACATACAAAGTAATTATTGCGACCACCAACAATAGATTTTCAAATGCACATAGAAACATCACATAGTCCTCTTTTCGAATCTACTTGTTTTATTGTGTTTGCATCATTGCATGGTAAATTCAGGCTGTCCTAACACTTTCTTTTCAATCAGGCCGGTGACTCTATGTAACCGCCACCCAGGTTAAAGGTCCAGTATTGCCCAACCCCAGGGAGAAGCCAACAACTGAACTTGTGTAGGTTACCAAAGAGATGAAATCGTTTAGTTCTTTTGCTAAGATTCGTCTACAAACAAACGTCATCAGGGTGCAAGGCTTAAGAGGGCTGCAGAGGCCGAGAAGGAAGAAAAGAAATAGAATGTTTTGTTTAAAGATTAGGATTCTGTTATGTCTTGTTGTTTCTTGATTTGACTTGCTGCGTTTTTCTGAGATTGGGAATAGAAAGTATGATTAGTACGAATTTCTAGCTGTTTTATGCTCAATATCTTGTCTCAAGGCTTATAACCATGTTTTAACGAGCGCTTGACGCAATGTCAATGAAATAGTACATCTATCAGTTTGATCACAATGCCGAAGATTTAATTTGCTGCTTGGTAATAAAAACCATCAATAACTTGTTGCTGCAAATGTAAGATAAAGTAGCAAGTGTGATCTGCAAGTGATTGCATGCTTGTTTTCAAAGTGGCAAATTTATTACTAGTATGTAAGATTGAGAACAAACATTCTGATTTGTATGATACGTTTTCACAGCTACGACTTACGAGGTTGTTAACGAGTGGATTGCATGCTTCTTTTCGAAGTAATTCTTTATGTAATCATCAATCAATCATCTTCCAACCAAAAACCATAGTTTTCAAGAAGTTAACCAGAACTTTTTGAATTCATTCATATAGCTTTAAGTTTCTTTTAGTAATAAATGCTTTTGACTTCTCAAATTCTATATTATTACTGTTGGAGCATAGTTTGGCTGAACCGGTTTGACGACACTCCTGGGCCGTTTGTCGTCTTCCCGAATCCTGAGTAATGCTGCAAACAAAGGTAAACCGGTTAGACGTGGACCCGAGGCCGGAGCCCCGGGGTCCACCTCCGACGGTCAAGTTAGTATCGGATTAATACCTGGTATAAGAGGTGTAGTTGTGAGTGAAAACCTGTTGTAGAATGAGACCTCTAGCCTTGTTTATATAGTGCTAGGGTTTCTTGAAGGATAAGTTAGGTGTGTGTAGGGCGCGGGCCTGTTGGGCCGGGCCGAATACCAACTGTACGTCGACATGTCCCCAGTCTAGTATGATATGGTCCATGATCATGTTATGCTATACTCATTCGTGTATCATGCTCACTAAACAACCGCGTGCGGCTTGCTGCTAGGACATCCTCGTGGGTTGTCCGTAACATATGGCTCCACTCGTAATGGGCTATTTTTAGCGAAAAGATGACGGTTTGGGGTTACGAATAGTGAGCATAGCCACTATACGTCATCATGTCCCCCCAGTCTAGTATGCGAGGTTGTCACCGAGGTTACTAGACTTTACACCATATCGACTACCTGTAAGCATATCCACGTCGAAAGAAATGGGAAAACACGTATACGTAAGACGGGCGGTTGTGCTCGAATGCTTGGTTTCCCATGATTAGACGGTAAGGACCCCGTAAGAAGAAAGCGTGTTCTATAGCCGGGGTAACACTGGCATTGGCAAGGTATCATTCTTATTCATCCCTAACGTGAGGATGATAAGAAGGTTTTGTGAAGGTGTTGGTGGAACCCGTATGCTGCCATCGTAAACATTTGAAGGCGTACTACTTATACCCACTAATGATGCAGCATAGCGCGAATATTTCATTCATCTTAAGACCAACAGAAGACGTACTTCTGTGGCATGTTTATGCGGATATTATATCCGTCTTACGGCCACAACATTTGACAATGATTTTCAAAAATTCTTTACGTCTTTTCCCGAACCAAAAACGTAGTTGATCAGACTCCGTCTAATTACGGTCAAACAATATCAACTTTGGAAAAATCACTCAAATGGTCGGGCAAATAAATTCGTCGCGGAAGGCGTACTTCCGTAGCAAATATATGAGCCAACGGAAGACGTACTTCCGTGACATGAATAACGAGCCGGCGAAAGACGTACTTACGCGGCGAAGACAGCGAGCCAACAGAAGGAGTACTTCCGCGACGAATGATAATAAGCCAATAGAAGGAGTACTTCCACGACGTAGGATAATGAGCACGTGGAAGAGATACTTCCACGGCAAAGATGATACGCTAGTGGAAGAATTACTTCCACGACGAAGATAATAAGCACGTGGGAGGAATACTTCCACGGCGAAGACAATAAGCCAGTGGAAGGAGTACTTCCACGGTGAAGATAATAAGCCAGTGGAAGGAGGACTTCCACGGCGAAGAAAATAAGCACGTGGAAGAGATACTTCCACGGCGAAGGATAATGAGCACGTGGATCTTCCACGACAAAGATAATGAGCACGTGGAAGAATACTTCCATGGTGAACGATAATACGCCAGTGGAAGGAATACTTCCACGACGAAGATAATAAGCCAGTGGAATTACTTCCACGGCGAAGAAAATAAGCACGTGGAAGAGATACTTCCACGGCGAAGGATAATGAGCACGTGGAAGAGATACTTCCACCACAAAGATAATGAGCACGTGGAAGAATACTTCCATGGCGAACGATAATACGCCAATGGAAGGAATACTTCCACGGCGAAGATAATAAGCCAGTGGAATTACTTCCACGACGAAGAATAATGAGCCCGTGGAAGAAATACTTCCACGGCGAAAGATAATGAGACCTTGGAAGCATACTTCCACGGCGAAAGATAATGAGACCGTGGAAGAATACTTCCACCGCGAAAGATAATGAGCTCGTGGAAGAATACTTCCACGGTGAAAGATAAGCGAAAGATAATGAGACCGTGGAAGAATGCTTCCACGGCGAAAAATAATGAGACCGTGGAAGAATACTTCCACGGCGAAAGATAACGAGCTCGTGGAAGAATACTTCCACGGCGAAATATAATGAGCATGTGGAAGAATACTTCCACGGCGAAAGATAATGGGACCGTGGAATAATACTTCCACGGCGAAAGATAATGGGACCGTGGAAGAATACTTCCTCGGCGAAAGATAATGAGCTCGTGGAAGAATACTTTCACGGCGAAAGATAATGAGACCGTGGAAGAATACTTCTACGGCGAAAAATAATGAGCCCGTGGAAGAATACTTCCACGACGAAAGATAATGAGCTCGTGGAAGAATACTTCCACGGCGAAAGATAATGAGCACGTGGAAGAATACTTCCATGGCGAACGATAATACGCCAGTGGAAGCTCGTGGAATACTTCCACGGCGAAGATAACGAGCACGTGAAAGAATACTTCCACGGCGAAGATAATAAGCACGTGGAAGGATACACTTCCACGGCGAAGATAATAAGCATGTGGAAGAGATACTTCCACGGCAAAGATAAGAAGCACGTGGAAGAGACACTTCCACGGCGAAGATAAGAAGCTCGTGGAAGAATACTTCCACGGCGAAGATAAGAAGCACGTGGAAGAGACACTTCCACGACGAAGATAAGAAGCTCGTGGAAGAATACTTCCACGGCGAAGATAACGAGCACGTGGAAGAGACACTTCCACGGCGAAGATAATGAGCACGTGGAAGAGACACTTCCACGGCGAAGATAATAAGCACGTGGAAGAGACACTTCCACGGCGAAGATAAGAAGCTCATGGAAGAATAATTCCACGGCGAAGATAACGATGCGCTGTGGAAGAATACTTCCACGGCGAAAATAATGAGCACGTGGAAGAGATACTTCCACGACGAAGATAATAAGCACGTGGAATGAGACACTTCCACGGCGAAGATAATAAGCACGTGGAAGAGATACTTCCACGGCGAAGATAAGAAGCACGTGGAAGAATACTCCCCCGGCGAAAATAATGAGCACGTGGAAGAGATACTTCCACGGCAAAGATAATAAGCACGTGGAAGAGATACTTCCCCGACGAAAATAATGAGCACGTGGAAGAGATACTTCCACGGCAAAGATAATAAGCTGGTGGAAGAGATACTTCCCCGGTGAAAATAATGAGCACGTGGAAGAGATACTTCCACGGCAAAGATAATAAGCACGTGGAAGAGATACTTCCACGACAAAGATAGTAAACACGTGGAAGAGATACTTCCACAGAGAAAATAATGAGCACGTGGAAGAGATACTTCCACGGCGAAGGTAATAAGCACGTGGAAGAGATACTTCCATGGCGAATATAATAAGCACGTGGAAGAGATACTTCCACGACAAAGATAATAAGCACGTGGAAGAGATACTTCCACGGCGAATGATGATGAGCACGTAGAAGAATACTTCCACGACGAAAGATAATAAGCACGTGGAAGAGATACTTCCACGGAGAATGATAACGAGCACGTGGAAGAATACTTCCACGACGCATGAATAAGCCAACGGAAGAGATACTTCCGTGGCAAAGGCATAAGCCAATGGAAGAAATACTTCCATGGCGCAAAAATAAGCGCGCGGAAGGAGTACTTCCGCGGTGAAGGAATAAGCCAATGGAAGAGATACTTCCATGGCAAAAGAACAAACGCGCGGAAGGAGTACTTCCGCGGCGAAGGAATAAGCCAATGGAAGATATACTTCCATTGCAAAGGAATAAACCAGCAGAAGGCGGACTTCTGCGGCAAAGGAATATATCCAAAGATATTTGTGTGACGTGCACATAAATAATGGTATTAGTATACCCTAGTAGCCCCCCAAGTTTAATGGTGCTACACTCGATTAGTAGTATTAAACTTAACCAAGTATTCAAAAAATTACGGTCGTGTAGACCAACGCGAATGGATGTACCATAGCCGCGTACGAAAGACAGAAATTGGGTTCGAATGTGTGAACCAACGCGGATGGATCTTGCCATAACCGTGAATTGTCACATAGTATAAGACGTATCTTAACTAACTTATGGATGAGCTATGCCATTACGTGCGGTGTACCGCTACTACCATAAGGACGGTCAAAGTTTTGAAAAAAATGTTGTTAGATGTGCACAGTGTGTCTTTTGCAAGTCCATCATGAGTCATGTGGTTTGCGTAACTTACTACAACGTCTTGCTAGCAAGGTGTCTAACAAGGATACATGATCCGTGGTCGTTGGGTTTGCAACCCTCTTACACGACAAGTTTAATTATTAGGTTCACTCAATCCTCTTATTTCGCATGGGAACGATAAGTACATGTACGCCCGTAGGCCGAAGATATCCGATTGTACGGACTAGCATATATATATATATATATATATATATATATATATATATATATATATATATATATATATATATATATATATATATATATATATATATATATATATATATATATATATATATATATATATATATATATATATATATATATATATATATATATATATATATATATATATATATATGTGTGTGTGTTTAATAAGTAATCGCTAAATACTTGACATGATAATATCTACCTAGATATGTATTGAAAGATGCCAATATCGTAATAAAAGGTAATCGCACAAAGCTAAAGGATATATATAATATCTTGTTAATAAGTTAAGAGATATATGTAATATCTTCTATTAATATAAAAAATATTGATAAGATTTTTAAGCATTTTAAAAATATAGATAATATCTTTTGTTAATATAAAAATATAGGTAATATCTAACTACCTATTTAAAAGATACGGATAATATGTTATCCATTTTAAAAGTAAGAACATACTTTTGCCAACTTTAAGATATCTTTTTCCAAATTCAAAAGATAACTAATAATTAAAAAATATACGTAATATATTTTATTAATATAAATAATATATCCGAACATGCGGATTAATGACGGAAGACGCGGCTCATGACCGCAGTAATAAAATATGACCGAACATACGAATGTGTGCGGCTGGATATACCATAGCCGCGGATAAAATAAAATAAGTTTAGTTCAACGCGGATGGACGTACCACGACCGCGAAAAAAGAGGCCGGGCCGCAATTTATATGGAAAATAACAATCCAAATAAAAGATAGATGTAATATCCCTTTTTTAAACGATATACATGATATTTTATTTAATATTTTTTATTAGTATAAAAAATATCGATAATTTTTTAGAAGATATAGACAATATCTTGTCAATTAAAAGATATACGTAATAACTTTTATTAATATTAAAAATATTGATAATATATTTTTTGAATTTAAAAAATATGGGTAATATGTTGTTACCTATTTAAAAAGTAAGATATTTGAAAATATCTTTATATAAATTTTAATAGATCGCGTAATATATTATTAATAATATCTCCGTACAGACTAACACAAAAGGATGCGGCTCATGACCGTAGTGAAAAAAATATATTCCAAAACACGCGAACAAGCGCGAATGATTGGTTGAGAATAACCGCGAATAAAAATATACCATATGATGATACCTAAATAAAGGCGCGCTTAGATTAAGCGACCAACGTGGTACCTAAATATGATACCTAAAAAATATATCATATGATGATACCTAAACATCAACGTGTTTTCAACAAGCGCGAACATGTCGTTTGCTGAACTAAGCGACCAACGTTTTTTATTTTTTAAAAAACCCATGGCAAATAGCAGTAGATGAAAATTAAAGATATCGAGGGTTTTAGAATTACTGACATTAAACATTGATTTGCGCTTGTGATAGTATGAGACCACGAACATAGTTTTTAGTCAGGGTCCCACGGATGGCGCCAACTTGTTGGAGCATAGTTTGGCTGGGCCGGTTTGACGACACTCCTGGGCCGTTTGTCGTCTTCCCGAATCCTGAGTAATGCTGCAAACAAAGGTAAACCGGTTAGACGTGGACCCGAGGCTGGAGCCCCGGGGTCCACCTCCGACGGTCAAGTTAGTACCGGATTAATACGTGGTATAAGAGGTGTAGTTGTGAATGAAAACCTGTTGTAGAATGAGACCGTAGCCTTGTTTATATAGTGCTAGGGTTTCTTGAAGGACAAGTTAGGTGTGTGTGGGCCGAGGGCCTGTTGGGCCGGGCCGAATACCAACTGTACGTCAACAATTACGATAGGAAAAAGGACGGAGAAGAAGCTTTTAAGCATGTGATGTATATGCTGACGTTCGTTGAACTTTTTCTTGGTAACTTAAGATCGATGTTAAGCTTGAACTCTAACCAGCGCTACCAACAGTGGCGAGGGTGCTGAAATTGGGCGTGTTTTCATGGTTTGGTTTCTTTAAAACGGCGTGTTCTCACATCTATTATTACTTATGATGAAACTATGAACAGAGCATGGTGCTAGTGTTTTATGTTAGCTTGTTATAGTTTCCGACTTTCCGTCACTAATAATCTGGTGGAATCTTAGCACAATCTACAAAGTACCATAAATCAGTAATATTCTTAGCGACCAACAGTGGCACATATACAGCGTTAAGCGTGTCTTACCAAATAACATTATTTTTCCTGGCAGTGATTGCCCATATAAACGCCTTATACTTTTTATAGAAGGTTTAATCGTTCAATTTAAATCTTGTATCAATCTTGTGAAATATTTGGTGTATCTGATTGATTCTTAGTAATACTTATAGGACGTGTTGACTATGCAAAACCGTGCTCGGTATCTAGACATTCAATCCACTCTGAAATCTGTTTACTTTTCACCAGAATAAGCAATCATCTTTATCTCCATAAGGGAGAAGCATCAGTCAACTGTCCCAAGTTGCTGCAAACAAGCATAATATGCGTGTTCGTGTGCGTGCGTGTAACTAGGGCGAGTTTCACATGTCTATATATAGAAGGCGAAATATATCAAAGTATGCATTGCAGACAGTAAACAAACACATAACCAGTGATTACATATATCAATCGTGCATTAGCCATGAAAACCAGCGCTCTTTTTCTTGCCGATCATATAGTTTGGTTCTGGCTTCTAGGAAGTGCTTTATCTTATAGCAACTTTAACAAACTTCATCTGCCTCCAGGTGTCACGAGTCCTGAATCTACAGCCTTTGATCTTGGTGGTGGAGGGCCGTATGTGACGGTCGCTGATGGCAGGATCCTTAAATGGCAAGGTCCTGACGTTGGGTTCGTTGATTTTGCCTACACTTCACCTAACAGGTTGGGCTTTATTTCTTCTCATCAATATTTAGAACGTTCACTTTCACATAGCATAAAGTCACAAATTATATATGAAACCGATGTTATAATTTGTACCTGACGTAATATCCATTACCGAAACATATTTCATTTTCAAAGAAAAATGTTCACACATCTTACACATATGTTCAGTTCCTAATGGGACTCGCGCGAAACCACTCGGCCAAATGTCTATTGGTTACTAATCATTTGGTAAATTCTGATTTGTTTTTCAGGACAAAGGACTTATGTGATGGTACGAATGATCTGAACTTAGGACCAATATGTGGGAGACCGTTGGCTCTTAACTTCAACTATAAATCCAGTGATTTCTATATCACTGATGCTTTCTTCGGCCTCCTAGTTGTAGGATTCAATGGGGGTCTTGCAACTCAACTTCCCGGTGTTTACAAGTACCTTTCTGGTCTCGATGTTGAATCATATACTGGAAATGTTTACATGGCTGATGCTAGCTTGACTTACGACATAAGGTAACTTTTGCAAAAGTCTCTCGCCTATAGCCTTTTTTTTGTACAGTTTGACAAAACCTTCATTTTGTGCAGAGACATGACTAAACCAGGGTTTAAACCCGACTCAACCGGAAGGCTCTTGAAATACGATCCCAGAATTCAACGGGTAACCACTTT
The DNA here is from genome assembly GCA_025667525.1 of Glebionis coronaria. Lineage (NCBI taxonomy): Eukaryota > Viridiplantae > Streptophyta > Magnoliopsida > Asterales > Asteraceae > Glebionis > Glebionis coronaria. The sequence goes on along the minus strand of CM046878.1, from coordinate 24,130,300 downwards.
GTTGAGCAGTCTTTCAGGAGCAGGTGGTCCATCCGTCAGTAGTGACCTAAAGTATGTTTTGGTTCCAGAGTATGTGAATGACAGGATCCAAAAGTATTGGGTCAAGGGACCAAAACATGACACAAATGAGGGTATCTTAACTGATTGTGGGAGCCCGAAAAGTATTAAAAGGGCGATAAACGATGGAGAATTTTGGGTTTCCGTAGAGAATCAAGGTCAACCTCAAGGGCTAAGGGTAAATGGTTCTGGAATAGTTCTTAAAACTGTGCCCCTAACCGAATTCATGAACGTGAGCCCGGCTGTGGTTCAAGAGGGTGGCAGTGCACTATATGTGGGTTCGAGTGGCACTGATTTTGTGGGTGTCTACACCAACTAAAATAGAACCACACCCTGAATGGCTGGAATTTTCCATGCTATTTATACGCTTATCTGACTAATTAAGTTATATGTTTCAGTTTATGGAGTTTCCAGAATTGTTTTGTTTTTATAATGGAAAAATAAATTTATGATCCGCTGTGCTTCCTCTTTTGATTTACCTATCGTAATGAACATTGCAATTCTATGACCAATCTTTAGTAGCATAGACGATAGACATACCTTCAACAGCCTTCCAAGCATCCCATTTGGCCCTCTCAGCCATGCTGAACATACCAGGATGGTCGGCAAAACGAACAAATTGAACACATAGGATCATTTTTGTTGGAAATTTAGTATAACTGTGGGATATGGTCATACTTGTAAATGAGTTTGGAGGTACGGAGTGTAAACCTATTAAGTCCCTGACTACCCTGGAAGACTCAATATAGTGGTTGCTGATGGCTCCTTTCAGAGGCTAGTTTAGCCTTGTCAGCGGGTGACTTTGCCTTGTCAGCGGCTAGGCTTTACTTTGTCAGCGGCTAATTCATCATAGGGTGGATTGTCTTTATAACTGTTTGACCGGTTCAAACGGGATTTTATATTGACTTTATGACCATGATGATTCTGGTCATGTAACCACTATGCAATCATGTGAGAAATAATGAGATTAATTGGCCGATTAATTCTCATTATTCCTTTGACCATGAGTTACATTTCTTAAGGAATGGGATCACTATAAATAGTGATCATATTTGCATGATGAGAGATACAGTGCCTAAATCATTAACAACATTTGGTATTCGTTTGTGATACCCAGGCATTAGGGTCGAATAATTCACTTTGGAAAGTGATTACACGATTCCAAGTGATATCCGGTAACCATTGTTTTGGTACGTAGCTAGGATTGATTATCTATACCCTGGTTGGGACGAAGTAAACCCCAAGAATCAAAGTAAATTATTTTGTGATAATCAATGGCGGCTGCTATGAAGCATATGGTGGCTAACTTCTCCAAGCTGGATAAGTTTGAAGGGGTGGATTTCAGAAGATGAAAAAAGAAGATGCACTTTCTTCTTTCTACTATGAGCGCGGTGTATGTGTTGACTACTCCCATTCCTGATTGTGGTGATGATGCTACTTTGGAGGAACTGAGGAAAAGGAGCAAATGAGAGAATGACGACTATGTGTGTCGTGGTATTATTCTCAATGGTATGTCTGATTCCTTATTTGATATTTACCAAAATTCAGTAAAGAACTATGGGATTCCTTGGAAGCCAAATATATGGCTAAGGATGCATCAAGTAAGAAGTTCCTTGTGAGTGATTTCACAAATTACAAAATGACTGATTCAAGACCAGTCATGGAACAATACAATGAACTTCTTGGAATACTTGGTAGATTTACACAACATAAAATGAACATGGATGAGACCATTCAGGTCTCCTGTGTCACTGACAAATTACCTCCTTCTTGGAAAGATTTCAAGCATACCTTGAAACATAAGAAGGAGAAATTAACTCTTGTTGAGTTGGGCAGTCATTTGCGCATTGAGGAATCCATGAGGGTGCATGAAAGTGACAAGCCAAAGAGCAACAATGTTGCTGGTTCATCAGTTGTCAATATGGTGGAGCATAACAACTCCATCAGGTACAATGACAACAAGGGCAAATGTAAGCATCAGGATAACACCAAAATTAATCATAACAAGAAGTCATTAGTGGCTTGTTGGAAGTGTGGGAAACCTGGACACTTCAAAAGGGATTGCAAAGGTGTTGATACTGGCAGCAAAGCTAGCGGATCAGGCACAAAAGGTTCAGTGATTGGTTCTAACAACACAACACTGAAAGGTCAGAATATGTTTAATGAATCTCTTCAGATTTATTATGTTACATATGTATCTGAAGCTTATTTTGTGCAGGATGATGATGTTGCGTGGTGGGTTGACTCTGGAGCAACTGTTCATGTGTGTAAAGATAGATGCTGGTTCAAGACTTATGAGTCACTGAATGATGGATCTATTCTTCACATGGGAAATGAGTCAACAGCCCTAGTACATGGGCGGGGTTGTGTAGATCTTAACTTTAGTTCTGGAAAGATTGTTAGCTTGTTTAATGTTTTGCATGTTCCTAATATTAGGAAGAATTTGGTTTCTAGTAGTGTTTTGAATAATTGTGGTTATAAACAAGTGATTGAATCTAATAAATTTGTTTTATCCAAACATGGTGTATTTATTGGTTTTGGTTATTTGAGCAATCAAATGTTCAAGCTTAATATTGAAACAATCACCAGCATTGACTCAGTGAGTGCTGGTAGTGTAAATATTTGTTCAGCCTCAGTACCCTCCAGTAAACTGAAGGATTCTTCACTATGGCATGCTAGATGGGCCATGTCCACTTTAAGAGGATGCAAGATATGTCTAAGAATGAGTTAATCCCAGCATATGACATGGACACTGAAAAGTGTCAGACTTGCATGCTGAACAAAATAACTAAAAAACCATTTCTAGATGTAAAACGTGTAACTACAGTTTTGGAGCTAATCCATAGTGACCTATGTGATTTGCATGCTACTCCCTCATTATGGAATAAGAAATACTTGGTAACATTTATTGATGATGCTTCTAGGTTTTGTTATGTTTACTTGCTACATACTAAGGATGAAGCATTAGATAAATTTAAAGTATTTAAAACTGAAGTTGAATTATAACAAGGAGTCCAAATCAAAAGGTTTAGGACTGATAGGGGAGGTGAGTACATGGATGCTCAGTATTTTCAGTCTATTGGTATTATCTATGAAACGACTGCTCCCTATACCCCTCAGCAAAATGGTATATCTGAAAGGAAAAATAGAGTACTAAAGGAGATGGTTAACTTCATGTTGTCCTATTCAGGGCTGAGTCAAGGGTTCTTGGGTGAAGCTATGTTGACAGCTTGCTATTTACTAAATAGGGTTCCCAACAAAAGGAACAGAATTACCCCTTATGAACTCTAGACTAAAAGGAAACCAAACTTGAACTACCTCAAAGTTTGGGGTTGTAGGGCAGTTGTAAGACTCCCTGATCCAAAGGTGAAAACCTTAGGTGAAAGAGGCATTGAATGCATCTTTGTTGGATATGCTGAGCATTCCAAGGCTTATAGGTTCTATTTATTGAACCTAATGATTAAGTTTCAATAAACTCAATCATTGACTCAAGGGATGCAAACTTTGATGAGACTAGGTTCTCATCAGTCCCTAGACCAAGCATCAGGACTCCTGCTGGAGCTGAGGACATTGGTGCTTCAGTGGAACCTGAAAGGGTCACTGATGAGATTGTGGTTCAGCAACCTGAGCCTGAGCTTAGAAGAAGCACAAGGCATAGGACTCCAAGGAGTTTTGGGCCTGAGTTTCAACTATACTTGGTTGAAGGAACAAGGGATGAGGTCTTTGATCAATACTCCTATTGCTTTAATGTTGAGGATGATCCCAAAACATTTGCTGAAGCAATGAAGTCCCAAGATGTTGCTTTCTAGAGAGAAGCAATAAATGATGAGATGGATTCCATCATGGGAAACAACACTTGGGTGTTGGTTGATCTACCTCTTGGTTGCAATCCACTTGGTAAAAAATGGATTTTCAAAAGGAAAATAAAGGTAGATGGAACTGTTGAAAAGTTCAAGGCAAGGCTAGTCATTCAAGGATTTAAACAAAAGTCTGGGATAAACTATTTTGATACTTATGCTCCAGTAGCACGTATCAGTACCATAAGAATGCTGATTGCTCTAGCAAGTATTCATAATCTGATTATTCATCACATGGATGTGAAGACAACATTCTTGAATGGTGATTTGGATGAGGAGGTTTATATGAACCAACCTCAGGGTTTCATCTTGCCTGGTAATGAGCACAAGGTGTGTAAACTGATCAAGTCCTTGTATGGACTGAAGCAGGCACCTAAGCAATGGCACCAGAAATTTGATGAAGTAGTTTTGTCTAATGGTTATTCACTTAACCAAGCTGAAAAATGTGTATATAGCAAACTTGATGAATCTGGTAAATGAGTCATCATTTGTCTATATGTTGATGACATGTTAATCTTTGGTACTGACCAAGCTAAGGTTGATCAGACAAAGGAATTTTTGTCATCAAAGTTCTCCATGAAAGACATGGGGGAGGCTGATGTTATCCTTGGCATAAGGATTAAACATGAAAGTGATGGTCTTATGATTTCTCAGTCTCATTACATTGAGAAGGTGCTGAAGAAATTCAAACACTTTGATTGTACTCCAGTGAGTACACCAATGGATACAAGTGAGAAACTGATGCCTAACAATGGTCAGGCTGTCTCCCAGCTTGAGTATTCTAGGGTTATTGGTTGCTTGATGTATGCCATGACAAGTACTAGGCCTGACATTGCATTTGCTGTGGGTAAACTGAGTAGGTACACTAGTAATCCTAGTACTCAACATTGGCAAGCAATTCAGAGGGTACTGAAGTATTTGAAAGGAACAATGGATTATTGTTTGTCATATACTGGATATCCATCAGTGTTGGAAGGTTACACTGATGCAAGTTGGATCAGCAATACTGAGGACAACTCATCCACCAATGGCTGGGTATTCCTTCTTGGTGGTGGTGCAATTTCTTGGGCATCCAAGAAGCAAACTTGCATTACTGGTTCTACCATGGAATCTGAGTTTGTGGCTCTAGCAGCTGCTGGCAAAGAAGCTGAATGGTTGAGAAACTTGCTTCTTGAGATTCCATTGTGGGTCAAACCTATGACACCCATTTCTATCCGTTGTGATAGTGCAACTACATTGGCTAAGGCATATATCCAAATGTACAATGGTAAGTCTAGACACTTAGGTGTTAGACATAGCATGATTCGTGAGCTAATCATGAATGGGGTGATTTCAATAGAGTTTGTGAGGTCTTAACAAAACTTAGCTGATCAGTTGACGAAGGGATTGGCTAGAGACTTGGTTATACAGTCTGCTGAAGGGATGGGTTTAAAAGTCCACTCTAGTCAATGAATGCTAGGACACCCAACTCCCTCCTGAGGAAACTTGGGAGCTGAGTTCAATGTGGAAAGCTGAACATTCAGGGGACTGAAGCACATGTATATCATCCCAAGGATGTGCTTGTACCTGCTGAAGGAGGATGAAGTTATAACACTTCTCAATGGTTAATGTCTTTGGAAAAGTGTTTAAGCAGGAGCATGAATTAAAGAGGAACCACCTATGTAAATGTCTAGGTTTCGCCGCCTCAGGGAGCATGGACTTGGCTCTTACAACATTTAAGAATTTGGATATGGACACATGGCTAGTAGTGTCAGGAGTTGTTATGTATTTGAAAACTTGTATGTATTTTATCTTCAGGTATTCAAAGTAGTTTAAGGGTTCAATTCTTAGAACACCCTGATTCTCGAATATTTGAAGTAATGTACTAAAATAGAAATTCAATCCTCTGGACATTTTCATTTATGCACTAGTTTTGTTAAAGTTGATTTTCATGCAAAAGGAATTTTACTAAATTGGGGAGGATTGTTGGAAATTTAGTATAATTGTGGGATATGATCATACTTGTAAATAAGTTTGGAGGTACGGAGTATACACCTATTAAGTCCCTGACTACCATGGAAGACTCAATATAGTGGTTGCTGATGGCTCCTTTCAGAGGCTAGTTTAGCCTTGTCAACGGCTGACTTTGCCTTGTCAGCGGCTAGGCTTTACTTTGTAAGCGGCTAAGTCATCAGAGGATGGATTGTCTTTATAACTGTTTGACCGGTTCAAACGGGATTTAATATTGACTTTATGACCATGATGATTCTGGTTATGTAACCACTATGCAATCATGTGAGAAATAATGAGATTAATTGGCCGATTAATTCTCATTATTCCTTTGACCATGAGTTACATTCCTTAAGGAATGGGATCACTATAAATAGTGATCATATTTGCATGATGAGAGATACAGAAACAAGAAACACATAGCAACAAAAGGGTTAGTGATTTGTGCCTAAATCATTAACAACATTTGGTCTTATCCCAAGTAGGTATTCGTGATACCCAGGCATTATGGTCGAATAATTTACTTTGGAAAGTGATTACACGATTTCAAGTGATATCCGGTAACCATTGTTTTGGTACGTAGCTAGGATTGATTATCTATACCCTGGTTGGGACGAAGTAAACCCCAACAATTTTGTCACTATTTCATAAGGTAACTCAATTATCTAGATATACATTACCGGTATATTCACCGGAGTATAAAGCAAGCTTGTTCTCATTGCTAGTGCCAGCAGGAAGAGTCTTTGCTTTCTGAGCATAAAGTCCTCCTCCATGTCAATGGATATTTATGGTTTAATCATCAAGTGTTACCATAAATTAGAGATGGCAAAAAACTCCGAACCCGATACCCGAATTCGATTTAACCGGGGATTCTCCGAGTTGACCGGGTATGGGGATGGGGGTGGGGATCCCCGATAATAAAAAACGGGTATGGAGGCGGGGATGGTAATACCCTTAGTTCCCCAAACCCGTCCCCGAACCCGCCCCCGAGTATCTTTATTCTACATATGCATCTTTATATATTTGTATGTTTCGATATCTATTAGATATTTGAAGCACCATAAATCGATTGTTAGTTATAGGATGAGCTCTTGTGTGTTAATTTTATTATTATTAATACTTTGCATGTCACATGAATGTTAATCTTTTTAATGTTATTTGATATTATCGTATTGTGTTATTCGTAATAGTTTCATCATTTGAAACATAGTTTAAATGTTAATTGTGTAACGGGGAAAAAATCCCCCATTACCCATTGGGGATCCCCGTTCCCCGCTGGGGATGGGGATGGTATGTAGTTTGTAATCCCCGATGGGGATGGGGACGGGGATGGGGATAGATATTTAACTTTGGGGATGGGATGGTAGCAATCATTCCCCGCAAACCCGACCCCGTTACCATCTCTACCATAAATAAACAATAATCTATATATACATATTGCATAACCTAAGTAGTGCTTGTTTCCATATATCTGGTACAAGATCCGCTTACATATTACTAAAGCACGTCCATACGAAAGATCAAAACTTTAATGCGAACGACAGAGGTTCCTTACAAAAACTAATGAAATGCATGGTTCCTCTAAAAAAACAAGAATCCCCCGCTCCCACCGGTTCGCTAGAAACATCTCATCATTGTTTGAGGTGCGGTCCTTAGGAGGATCTTGGGTTAGGTTACCCGTCGAACCAACTTTTTTTTAAGATTTAGCTATGCAAAATAGAATTCTCACGAATATGGATAGAACATACAAAGTAATTATTGCGACCACCAACAATAGATTTTCAAATGCACATAGAAACATCACATAGTCCTCTTTTCGAATCTACTTGTTTTATTGTGTTTGCATCATTGCATGGTAAATTCAGGCTGTCCTAACACTTTCTTTTCAATCAGGCCGGTGACTCTATGTAACCGCCACCCAGGTTAAAGGTCCAGTATTGCCCAACCCCAGGGAGAAGCCAACAACTGAACTTGTGTAGGTTACCAAAGAGATGAAATCGTTTAGTTCTTTTGCTAAGATTCGTCTACAAACAAACGTCATCAGGGTGCAAGGCTTAAGAGGGCTGCAGAGGCCGAGAAGGAAGAAAAGAAATAGAATGTTTTGTTTAAAGATTAGGATTCTGTTATGTCTTGTTGTTTCTTGATTTAACTTGCTTCGTTTTTCTGAGATTGGGAATAGAAAGTATGATTAGTACGAATTTCTAGCTGTTTTATGCTCAATATCTTGTCTCAAGGCTTATAACCATGTTTTAACGAGCGCTTGACGCAATGTCAATGAAATAGTACATCTATCAGTTTGATCACAATGCCGAAGATTTAATTTGCTGCTTGGTAATAAAAACCATCAATAACTTGTTGCTGCAAATGTAAGATAAAGTAGCAAGTGTGATCTGCAAGTGATTGCATGCTTGTTTTCAAAGTGGCAAATTTATTACTAGTATGTAAGATTGAGAACAAACATTCTGATTTGTATGATACGTTTTCACAGCTACGACTTACGAGGTTGTTAACGAGTGGATTGCATGCTTCTTTTCGAAGTAATTCTTTATGTAATCATCAATCAATCATCTTCCAACCAAAAACCATAGTTTTCAAGAAGTTAACCAGAACTTTTTGAATTCATTCATATAGCTTTAAGTTTCTTTTAGTAATAAATGCTTTTGACTTCTCAAATTCTATATTATTACTGTTGGAGCATAGTTTGGCTGAACCGGTTTGACGACACTCCTGGGCCGTTTGTCGTCTTCCCGAATCCTGAGTAATGCTGCAAACAAAGGTAAATCGGTTAGACGTGGACCCGAGGCCGGAGCCCCGGGGTCCACCTCCGACGGTCAAGTTAGTATCGGATTAATACCTGGTATAAGAGGTGTAGTTGTGAGTGAAAACCTGTTGTAGAATGAGACCTCTAGCCTTGTTTATATAGTGCTAGGGTTTCTTGAAGGATAAGTTAGGTGTGTGTAGGGCGCGGGCCTGTTGGGCCGGGCCGAATACCAACTGTACGTCGACATGTCCCCAGTCTAGTATGATATGGTCCATGATCATGTTATGCTATACTCATTCGTGTATCATGCTCACTAAACAACCGCGTGCGGCTTGCTGCTAGGACATCCTCGTGGGTTGTCCGTAACATATGGCTCCACTCGTAATGGGCTATTTTTAGCGAAAAGATGACGGTTTGGGGTTACGAATAGTGAGCATAGCCACTATACGTCATCATGTCCCCCCAGTCTAGTATGCGAGGTTGTCACCGAGGTTACTAGACTTTACACCATATCGACTACCTGTAAGCATATCCACGTCGAAAGAAATGGGAAAACACGTATACGTAAGACGGGCGGTTGTGCTCGAATGCTTGGTTTCCCATGATTAGACGGTAAGGACCCCGTAAGAAGAAAGCGTGTTCTATAGCCGGGGTAACACTGGCATTGGCAAGGTATCATTCTTATTCATCCCTAACGTGAGGATGATAAGAAGGTTTTGTGAAGGTGTTGGTGGAACCCGTATGCTGCCATCGTAAACATTTGAAGGCGTACTACTTATACCCACTAATGATGCAGCATAGCGCGAATATTTCATTCATCTTAAGACCAACAGAAGACGTACTTCTGTGGCATGTTTATGCGGATATTATATCCGTCTTACGGCCACAACATTTGACAATGATTTTCAAAAATTCTTTACGTCTTTTCCCGAACCAAAAACGTAGTTGATCAGACTCCGTCTAATTACGGTCAAACAATATCAACTTTGGAAAAATCACTCAAATGGTCGGGCAAATAAATTCGTCGCGGAAGGCGTACTTCCGTAGCAAATATATGAGCCAACGGAAGACGTACTTCCGTGACATGAATAACGAGCCGGCGAAAGACGTACTTACGCGGCGAAGACAGCGAGCCAACAGAAGGAGTACTTCCGCGACGAATGATAATAAGCCAATAGAAGGAGTACTTCCACGACGTAGGATAATGAGCACGTGGAAGAGATACTTCCACGGCAAAGATGATACGCTAGTGGAAGAATTACTTCCACGACGAAGATAATAAGCACGTGGGAGGAATACTTCCACGGCGAAGACAATAAGCCAGTGGAAGGAGTACTTCCACGGTGAAGATAATAAGCCAGTGGAAGGAGGACTTCCACGGCGAAGAAAATAAGCACGTGGAAGAGATACTTCCACGGCGAAGGATAATGAGCACGTGGATCTTCCACGACAAAGATAATGAGCACGTGGAAGAATACTTCCATGGTGAACGATAATACGCCAGTGGAAGGAATACTTCCACGACGAAGATAATAAGCCAGTGGAATTACTTCCACGGCGAAGAAAATAAGCACGTGGAAGAGATACTTCCACGGCGAAGGATAATGAGCACGTGGAAGAGATACTTCCACCACAAAGATAATGAGCACGTGGAAGAATACTTCCATGGCGAACGATAATACGCCAATGGAAGGAATACTTCCACGGCGAAGATAATAAGCCAGTGGAATTACTTCCACGACGAAGAATAATGAGCCCGTGGAAGAAATACTTCCACGGCGAAAGATAATGAGACCTTGGAAGCATACTTCCACGGCGAAAGATAATGAGACCGTGGAAGAATACTTCCACCGCGAAAGATAATGAGCTCGTGGAAGAATACTTCCACGGTGAAAGATAAGCGAAAGATAATGAGACCGTGGAAGAATGCTTCCACGGCGAAAAATAATGAGACCGTGGAAGAATACTTCCACGGCGAAAGATAACGAGCTCGTGGAAGAATACTTCCACGGCGAAATATAATGAGCATGTGGAAGAATACTTCCACGGCGAAAGATAATGGGACCGTGGAATAATACTTCCACGGCGAAAGATAATGGGACCGTGGAAGAATACTTCCTCGGCGAAAGATAATGAGCTCGTGGAAGAATACTTTCACGGCGAAAGATAATGAGACCGTGGAAGAATACTTCTACGGCGAAAAATAATGAGCCCGTGGAAGAATACTTCCACGACGAAAGATAATGAGCTCGTGGAAGAATACTTCCACGGCGAAAGATAATGAGCACGTGGAAGAATACTTCCATGGCGAACGATAATACGCCAGTGGAAGCTCGTGGAATACTTCCACGGCGAAGATAACGAGCACGTGAAAGAATACTTCCACGGCGAAGATAATAAGCACGTGGAAGGATACACTTCCACGGCGAAGATAATAAGCATGTGGAAGAGATACTTCCACGGCAAAGATAAGAAGCACGTGGAAGAGACACTTCCACGGCGAAGATAAGAAGCTCGTGGAAGAATACTTCCACGGCGAAGATAAGAAGCACGTGGAAGAGACACTTCCACGACGAAGATAAGAAGCTCGTGGAAGAATACTTCCACGGCGAAGATAACGAGCACGTGGAAGAGACACTTCCACGGCGAAGATAATGAGCACGTGGAAGAGACACTTCCACGGCGAAGATAATAAGCACGTGGAAGAGACACTTCCACGGCGAAGATAAGAAGCTCATGGAAGAATAATTCCACGGCGAAGATAACGATGCGCTGTGGAAGAATACTTCCACGGCGAAAATAATGAGCACGTGGAAGAGATACTTCCACGACGAAGATAATAAGCACGTGGAATGAGACACTTCCACGGCGAAGATAATAAGCACGTGGAAGAGATACTTCCACGGCGAAGATAAGAAGCACGTGGAAGAATACTCCCCCGGCGAAAATAATGAGCACGTGGAAGAGATACTTCCACGGCAAAGATAATAAGCACGTGGAAGAGATACTTCCCCGACGAAAATAATGAGCACGTGGAAGAGATACTTCCACGGCAAAGATAATAAGCTGGTGGAAGAGATACTTCCCCGGTGAAAATAATGAGCACGTGGAAGAGATACTTCCACGGCAAAGATAATAAGCACGTGGAAGAGATACTTCCACGACAAAGATAGTAAACACGTGGAAGAGATACTTCCACAGAGAAAATAATGAGCACGTGGAAGAGATACTTCCACGGCGAAGGTAATAAGCACGTGGAAGAGATACTTCCATGGCGAATATAATAAGCACGTGGAAGAGATACTTCCACGACAAAGATAATAAGCACGTGGAAGAGATACTTCCACGGCGAATGATGATGAGCACGTAGAAGAATACTTCCACGACGAAAGATAATAAGCACGTGGAAGAGATACTTCCACGGAGAATGATAACGAGCACGTGGAAGAATACTTCCACGACGCATGAATAAGCCAACGGAAGAGATACTTCCGTGGCAAAGGCATAAGCCAATGGAAGAAATACTTCCATGGCGCAAAAATAAGCGCGCGGAAGGAGTACTTCCGCGGTGAAGGAATAAGCCAATGGAAGAGATACTTCCATGGCAAAAGAACAAACGCGCGGAAGGAGTACTTCCGCGGCGAAGGAATAAGCCAATGGAAGATATACTTCCATTGCAAAGGAATAAACCAGCAGAAGGCGGACTTCTGCGGCAAAGGAATATATCCAAAGATATTTGTGTGACGTGCACATAAATAATGGTATTAGTATACCCTAGTAGCCCCCCAAGTTTAATGGTGCTACACTCGATTAGTAGTATTAAACTTAACCAAGTATTCAAAAAATTACGGTCGTGTAGACCAACGCGAATGGATGTACCATAGCCGCGTACGAAAGACAGAAATTGGGTTCGAATGTGTGAACCAACGCGGATGGATCTTGCCATAACCGTGAATTGTCACATAGTATAAGACGTATCTTAACTAACTTATGGATGAGCTATGCCATTACGTGCGGTGTACCGCTACTACCATAAGGACGGTCAAAGTTTTGAAAAAAATGTTGTTAGATGTGCACAGTGTGTCTTTTGCAAGTCCATCATGAGTCATGTGGTTTGCGTAACTTACTACAACGTCTTGCTAGCAAGGTGTCTAACAAGGATACATGATCCGTGGTCGTTGGGTTTGCAACCCTCTTACACGACAAGTTTAATTATTAGGTTCACTCAATCCTCTTATTTCGCATGGGAACGATAAGTACATGTACGCCCGTAGGCCGAAGATATCCGATTGTACGGACTAGCATATATATATATATATATATATATATATATATATATATATATATATATATATATATATATATATATATATATATATATATATATATATATATATAAATATATATATATATATATATATATATATATATATATATATATATATATGTGTGTGTGTTTAATAAGTAATCGCTAAATACTTGACACTACAAGAAATCATGCTTCATAAGACACTGAAAAGTGTCCTGTCAGATTACTTTATAGGACCTTTAGCATAATAGGTCCAATGATATAAGTGTCACATATAAAGGCGTTGTATTAAATGTAAAAACTAATAAGACAATTATAAGCATCCCAATAAGTGCCATTATTATGAAACAAAAAAACTGGTCTTATAAAATGCTTTTTACAACCCAATTTATATCCTACTAGACAAGCTAATAGGACGCTTTAAAGTGTTTTAAGATATGATATCTTTTTTCACGTATTGAGACAGGTTCATGCGCCTTAAAAGAAGTTTTCTTAGGACTAAGTTGTGTGTTACATAAACTATTATTTTAGTGCAAGAAAAAAGTCCCAATACATATGTGCTTATTAGGACCAAATTTAGTGTCCATGCATACATACATTATAAGACACTTTCTGTTGTCAGAAATAACTTTTTTTTCAATACACATTCATGAAACTATTAGGGATCATAAGAATAATTCAAATTGAACATTATATAAAAAACAATGTATAAGAGACTAATGAGTAAACATCGTAGTACGTAAAACCTTAAGAAGTTTCATTTAGATAATAAAACTTAACCAAATGAAGGTTAACATCATCTAGTATTACAAACTTTATTACATGGAAACTAAACAATAAAAATAAAATAGCTAAATAGATAATCTAAGTCATCGCGGATCATCTTCATGCATCATTCTCACGTAGCACCTGCAGTTATAGAAACAAGAAAAAGATATTAAAACCTAATCACATTCCCATGTATTGGTCGGAAATACACTGTGTCAAAAGGCTACAACTAAACTAACAAGGCTAAAGTGTGATTTGCAGGTGGCCCAAAAAATAGAACATAGATCAGTATGTACTCATGCACAAAAAGTAGATTAGTATGTATAATGTTTCCAAACAAATACAGTGGTAGGGCACTCAATGTTTAATAGGATAGGACGTAGTAACCATGAAAAGAAATGTAGAGAGAACTACCCTTAATCCGTTAAAGAGGCATAATCTGTTCCAACCTTAATAAAATTGAAGCAAACTAGTGTATTATCACCCATTAAAATCCCTCTTGTTGTATCCCCAACTTATTTCTCACATTGAATCCACTGTTATAAGTTGTCAAAAGATTAATAAGTTGACATACCTCGCACCAATTTGATCCTAGCACTTCACCTCCAACTATCTCATTTGGATCTAAGCTCTGAATCCTTTCCTTTGCTACAATCTCGGTAGAGTTAAAATGCTTTTGATGTAAACTTCAGCTCCAACCTACAATATATGTAGCATTAATTAGATGTCATAGTGTAATTAGTAATGGTACATATATCAATTAGCATCGACACATACCCGTAAAGGTTGAGGTTGATTAACTACATTTGTATCAAAAGAAGTATTTTCCTCTGTTTGCTTTATTTTTTCACTCACTCTCTGTATAAAAAAGAAAAAATCTGAATAATCACTAAATATCAAGCAGATGCAATTTTACTCTTTATATTTATGTTGTACCTAGGAACCAAACGTCCAAGAAGATTCATGTAGTGTTACACACTTGCACTACAAAATTTTATTGCAACTACTAGACATATTGGAAAGTTGCTACCCGTTATGGAAGCTGCTATTGTTGGATAGTAAAACTAATATCTTATTCTTATAGTAAAACTAATAAGGCACACATAATGAAATTCAATACTTGCTACTACTCCGTATTATGTATTGAAACTAAGCATTATTGTTCATACTATAAGTTGTTGCAACTGTTGGCTAGCTTTCAACATACAAAGGAAACAATTTTTGGACCAAATAGGTCCAAACACAAACCGTTAACTGGAAAAACAAAATAGCTTTAGTTGTGGTTATTCAAAAAACCAAACATTCGGTTTTGGTTTTTGCCAGAAACCGACCTAAACCGAACCATGAACGCCTCTATCTGGAAGTATATCTAACTGGAATATAAAGTTTTTACTATATGATTTCGACTACTTGAACATCTTACACAATACATCACTTAGTAAAACCAACAATAAATTTAGTACCACCTAACCACATACTGATCTGCTTCCAAAACAAATCAAATAACAAGTCTAGTTAAAAGTTACAACTAAGAGTAGCAAATAATCATTTAGTTTTTACAACTCGCTGTTGTTTTGTTTATGCAAACATCATTTACTAGTCATTTACTAGTCAATGTGGAAACCAAGTACTAGAAGAAATACTAACTATCAATTTAGTATACCTTTTAATTTTCTTTATTCCAAGTCTTGACTTGTTGACTGTCATTTTGAGTTGTAGCCCTCTTATTCTTCTTCCTTGATGACGTCTTATTCTTCCTTGAAGGCGTTTTCTGAAAAATAATCAATTACTCATCAAATTAAGACATATTTTCTTATTTTCCCAATTCAAAATCACATCTTAAATTGTCCGTACCAACAAGCCAAGGTCATATATTATTTTAAAACATTTTTCTATATCAGTGTATATAGATCTATCTATCGTGTTTACCTTGTATACTTATCCATTCAATTTTATCAATCAAATATAGAAAATGGTAAGGAATCACACCGTAGTATTACTCTATGTCATATACAAATTAATTAGACAACTAGTTAAAAAAATGAGAGGATTTACCTTAGTTTGTGATAATGGATCTGCTGGTGTGATGTATCGAGAGATAAGAAGCAGTAAAAAATGGATCTGATATAAATTCTAAGAGGGGAAGACTCATGTTTTTGTGTTGGGCTTTTGCAAATAGCGGGATCTATATAAAAAAAATTAGGGGAAAAAAGAAGCGATATATAAATTTTTTATAGCGGGACATAAAATTGATAAAAAAACCGAGAGATAAAATTGATAGAAAAAATAGCGGGACATAAAAAAAAGAAGCGGGTAGTAATGAAATTTTTTTAATAATTAAAATATTATACTATAAGTGTAAATCATAAATTTAATGTAAGTTGCATGTAATATTTTTATTAATTTATACTTACAATACATAATTTTATATAGCATTTTTATGTTAATGTTTACGACGTCTGATGTTTTGATCAAGTAATCTATGTAAAAGTGAGTTTAGATCATTTCACAAAGTTAAATCATATAAAAAAAATTGATTGAAAAATTTCGTGTAATCCCTATATGTTCATATTTCACACGTATATTGGTGTCAATATTTCTAATCCGACCCGAGCATATTCAGGTCGGATTACTCGGGTTGAAATTTTAATTTGGGTTAGTTGAGTCAACCGACTAACTTGAATTCGATATCGGGTCGAACATCGAGTATAATATTTATGTTTAATTCGGGTTTGGGTCAATCCGAATAAGAAAATTTTTTTATTTATTTTATTTTAAAAATTTTAATTTAATAAAAATTCTATTAAAAAAAAAGGATTTTTTTTTTTAATTTAGTCGAATTCGGGTTGACCCGAACCCGACTAGACCCAACCCCACTAGACCCAACCAAAATAGACCTAACCCAAGTTCAAGTCGGTTCGGGTTCGGGTAAATTATTTTTAACATTGACTCGAATTCAATCCGACCCGATTAAGCCGAACTCGACCAACTTGACCCGATTCCCACCTCTACACACGTATTATGATCGGGCCAAGCTTGATTTTACTATATAATTGAAATAAAAAGATCAAAACTTCATTTGACCATTAAACTTGATGGTCAAGATTTCACTTGAGTTTAAATAAGCTTTCAGATTCATGTTTGAAGTTGAGTTCAGTTAATTAAATCACACTTTCGATCTTAGTTTGTTTGAAATGTGATGTAGGTCGGTTTTTAAGTATTATAAAAAAAACTAATAAGAGGACATTAGTATAAATCTGTTATTCATCGGATCTTAGGCTAATTGCGGATTAACCGTACAAAATTTTATTAATCCGCCTTATTAATTGATTGGGTAAAAAAATTCATATCGGTAAACATGTACAATATTGAGATAAAATCGGTATAATAAAGCATCAAGAAAAATTTGGCTAAATCATGCATATAGTTTCAAATTTTAGTACTTATATATATAATCAAATTCGATTCATTCCTGCCTAACCGGCTGATGGCTATATCCAACCGCCCCGCTGGTTCCTAAGAATTTTCATAACCATGATAAATCTACGTAATAATTTTTTTTTTGTAAAATACGATAAAAATGTGTATCGATTGTGTTACTAGATACGCACATTAGGTGTTTTATTCAAATACCAGTATGATAGGACACGACGAACTGGTATTTGATAGTAATTATCGTATTAGGACTTAAATATCAAGTGTCATAATAAGTTTCTTTCATTATAAAAGCTAAGTAAATAAGAGTCCTATAAACTTTTACTTAATATGACCTATATACTAAATGTCTTAATAAAGTTCTTCATTATGCGACCAAACCATATAAGTGTTCTATAAAATCTTACCTAATATGACACATATACATGTGTCGTATTAGACTCTATATAATACGACCTCTATGACTTAGAGTCCTATAAATCTTAAGACAATATGACTTTAACACCAAGTGTCGTATTATGTTGTGTCATTACGAGACTCAAATGAGCAGATGTCTTATAAAACCCATATAATAAGACCAATATGCAAAATGTCCTATTAGGTTCCATGATAATAGGACTCATAAACCAATGCGTCGTATTATATGCGTTTTTAGGACGCTTTTCAAAAAGGCGTCCCAGAAAAAGGTCCTAAAAGGCTCCTTTTCTTGTAGTGTGACATGATAATATCTACCTAGATATGTATTGAAAGATGCCAATATCGTAATAAAAGGTAATCGCACAAAGCTAAAGGATATATATAATATCTTGTTAATAAGTTAAGAGATATATGTAATATCTTCTATTAATATAAAAAATATTGATAAGATTTTTAAGCATTTTAAAAATATAGATAATATCTTTTGTTAATATAAAAATATAGGTAATATCTAACTACCTATTTAAAAGATACGGATAATATGTTATCCATTTTAAAAGTAAGAACATACTTTTGCCAACTTTAAGATATCTTTTTCCAAATTCAAAAGATAACTAATAATTAAAAAATATACGTAATATATTTTATTAATATAAATAATATATCCGAACATGCGGATTAATGACGGAAGACGCGGCTCATGACCGCAGTAATAAAATATGACCGAACATACGAATGTGTGCGGCTGGATATACCATAGCCGCGGATAAAATAAAATAAGTTTAGTTCAACGCGGATGGACGTACCACGACCGCGAAAAAAGAGGCCGGGCCGCAATTTATATGGAAAATAACAATCCAAATAAAAGATAGATGTAATATCCCTTTTTTAAACGATATACATGATATTTTATTTAATATTTTTTATTAGTATAAAAAATATCGATAATTTTTTAGAAGATATAGACAATATCTTGTCAATTAAAAGATATACGTAATAACTTTTATTAATATTAAAAATATTGATAATATATTTTTTGAATTTAAAAAATATGGGTAATATGTTGTTACCTATTTAAAAAGTAAGATATTTGAAAATATCTTTATATAAATTTTAATAGATCGCGTAATATATTATTAATAATATCTCCGTACAGACTAACACAAAAGGATGCGGCTCATGACCGTAGTGAAAAAAATATATTCCAAAACACGCGAACAAGCGCGAATGATTGGTTGAGAATAACCGCGAATAAAAATATACCATATGATGATACCTAAATAAAGGCGCGCTTAGATTAAGCGACCAACGTGGTACCTAAATATGATACCTAAAAAATATATCATATGATGATACCTAAACATCAACGTGTTTTCAACAAGCGCGAACATGTCGTTTGCTGAACTAAGCGACCAACGTTTTTTATTTTTTAAAAAACCCATGGCAAATAGCAGTAGATGAAAATTAAAGATATCGAGGGTTTTAGAATTACTGACATTAAACATTGATTTGCGCTTGTGATAGTATGAGACCACGAACATAGTTTTTAGTCAGGGTCCCACGGATGGCGCCAACTTGTTGGAGCATAGTTTGGCTGGGCCGGTTTGACGACACTCCTGGGCCGTTTGTCGTCTTCCCGAATCCTGAGTAATGCTGCAAACAAAGGTAAACCGGTTAGACGTGGACCCGAGGCTGGAGCCCCGGGGTCCACCTCCGACGGTCAAGTTAGTACCGGATTAATACGTGGTATAAGAGGTGTAGTTGTGAATGAAAACCTGTTGTAGAATGAGACCGTAGCCTTGTTTATATAGTGCTAGGGTTTCTTGAAGGACAAGTTAGGTGTGTGTGGGCCGAGGGCCTGTTGGGCCGGGCCGAATACCAACTGTACGTCAACAATTACGATAGGAAAAAGGACGGAGAAGAAGCTTTTAAGCATGTGATGTATATGCTGACGTTCGTTGAACTTTTTCTTGGTAACTTAAGATCGATGTTAAGCTTGAACTCTAACCAGCGCTACCAACAGTGGCGAGGGTGCTGAAATTGGGCGTGTTTTCATGGTTTGGTTTCTTTAAAACGGCGTGTTCTCACATCTATTATTACTTATGATGAAACTATGAACAGAGCATGGTGCTAGTGTTTTATGTTAGCTTGTTATAGTTTCCGACTTTCCGTCACTAATAATCTGGTGGAATCTTAGCACAATCTACAAAGTACCATAAATCAGTAATATTCTTAGCGACCAACAGTGGCACATATACAGCGTTAAGCGTGTCTTACCAAATAACATTATTTTTCCTGGCAGTGATTGCCCATATAAACGCCTTATACTTTTTATAGAAGGTTTAATCGTTCAATTTAAATCTTGTATCAATCTTGTGAAATATTTGGTGTATCTGATTGATTCTTAGTAATACTTATAGGACGTGTTGACTATGCAAAACCGTGCTCGGTATCTAGACATTCAATCCACTCTGAAATCTGTTTACTTTTCACCAGAATAAGCAATCATCTTTATCTCCATAAGGGAGAAGCATCAGTCAACTGTCCCAAGTTGCTGCAAACAAGCATAATATGCGTGTTCGTGTGCGTGCGTGTAACTAGGGCGAGTTTCACATGTCTATATATAGAAGGCGAAATATATCAAAGTATGCATTGCAGACAGTAAACAAACACATAACCAGTGATTACATATATCAATCGTGCATTAGCCATGAAAACCAGCGCTCTTTTTCTTGCCAATCATATAGTTTGGTTCTGGCTTCTAGGAAGTGCTTTATCTTATAGCAACTTTAACAAACTTCATCTGCCTCCAGGTGTCACGAGTCCTGAATCTACAGCCTTTGATCTTGGTGGTGGAGGGCCGTATGTGACGGTCGCTGATGGCAGGATCCTTAAATGGCAAGGTCCTGACGTTGGGTTCGTTGATTTTGCCTACACTTCACCTAACAGGTTGGGCTTTATTTCTTCTCATCAATATTTAGAACGTTCACTTTCACATAGCATAAAGTCACAAATTATATATGAAACCGATGTTATAATTTGTACCTGACGTAATATCCATTACCGAAACATATTTCATTTTCAAAGAAAAATGTTCACACATCTTACACATATGTTCAGTTCCTAATGGGACTCGCGCGAAACCACTCGGCCAAATGTCTATTGGTTACTAATCATTTGGTAAATTCTGATTTGTTTTTCAGGACAAAGGACTTATGTGATGGTACGAATGATCTGAACTTAGGACCAATATGTGGGAGACCGTTGGCTCTTAACTTCAACTATAAATCCAGTGATTTCTATATCACTGATGCTTTCTTCGGCCTCCTAGTTGTAGGATTCAATGGGGGTCTTGCAACTCAACTTCCCGGTGTTTACAAGTACCTTTCTGGTCTCGATGTTGAATCATATACTGGAAATGTTTACATGGCTGATGCTAGCTTGACTTACGACATAAGGTAACTTTTGCAAAAGTCTCTCGCCTATAGCCTTTTTTTTGTACAGTTTGACAAAACCTTCATTTTGTGCAGAGACATGACTAAACCAGGGTTTAAACCCGACTCAACCGGAAGGCTCTTGAAATACGATCCCAGAATTCAACGGGTAACCACTTTGTTGAGCAGTCTTTCAGGAGCAGGTGGTCCATCCGTCAGTAGTGACCTAAAGTATGTTTTGGTTCCAGAGTATGTGAATGACAGGATCCAAAAGTATTGGGTCAAGGGACCAAAACATGACACAAATGAGGGTATCTTAACTGATTGTGGGAGCCCGAAAAGTATTAAAAGGGCGATAAACGATGGAGAATTTTGGGTTTCCGTAGAGAATCAAGGTCAACCTCAAGGGCTAAGGGTAAATGGTTCTGGAATAGTTCTTAAAACTGTGCCCCTAACCGAATTCATGAACGTGAGCCCGGCTGTGGTTCAAGAGGGTGGCAGTGCACTATATGTGGGTTCGAGTGGCACTGATTTTGTGGGTGTCTACACCAACTAAAATAGAACCACACCCTGAATGGCTGGAATTTTCCATGCTATTTATACGCTTATCTGACTAATTAAGTTATATGTTTCAGTTTATGGAGTTTCCAGAATTGTTTTGTTTTTATAATGGAAAAATAAATTTATGATCCGCTGTGCTTCCTCTTTTGATTTACCTATCGTAATGAACATTGCAATTCTATGACCAATCTTTAGTAGCATAGACGATAGACATACCTTCAACAGCCTTCCAAGCATCCCATTTGGCCCTCTCAGCCATGCTGAACATACCAGGATGGTCGGCAAAACGAACAAATTGAACACATAGGATCATTTTTGTTGGAAATTTAGTATAACTGTGGGATATGGTCATACTTGTAAATGAGTTTGGAGGTACGGAGTGTAAACCTATTAAGTCCCTGACTACCCTGGAAGACTCAATATAGTGGTTGCTGATGGCTCCTTTCAGAGGCTAGTTTAGCCTTGTCAGCGGGTGACTTTGCCTTGTCAGCGGCTAGGCTTTACTTTGTCAGCGGCTAATTCATCATAGGGTGGATTGTCTTTATAACTGTTTGACCGGTTCAAACGGGATTTTATATTGACTTTATGACCATGATGATTCTGGTCATGTAACCACTATGCAATCATGTGAGAAATAATGAGATTAATTGGCCGATTAATTCTCATTATTCCTTTGACCATGAGTTACATTTCTTAAGGAATGGGATCACTATAAATAGTGATCATATTTGCATGATGAGAGATACAGTGCCTAAATCATTAACAACATTTGGTATTCGTTCGTGATACCCAGGCATTAGGGTCGAATAATTCACTTTGGAAAGTGATTACACGATTCCAAGTGATATCCGGTAACCATTGTTTTGGTACGTAGCTAGGATTGATTATCTATACCCTGGTTGGGACGAAGTAAACCCCAAGAATCAAAGTAAATTATTTTGTGATAATCAATGGCGGCTGCTATGAAGCATATGGTGGCTAACTTCTCCAAGCTGGATAAGTTTGAAGGGGTGGATTTCAGAAGATGAAAAAAGAAGATGCACTTTCTTCTTTCTACTATGAGCGCGGTGTATGTGTTGACTACTCCCATTCCTGATGGTGGTGATGATGCTACTTTGGAGGAACTGAGGAAAAGGAGCAAATGAGAGAATGACGACTATGTGTGTCGTGGTATTATTCTCAATGGTATGTCTGATTCCTTATTTGATATTTACCAAAATTCAGTAAAGAACTATGGGATTCCTTGGAAGCCAAATATATGGCTAAGGATGCATCAAGTAAGAAGTTCCTTGTGAGTGATTTCACAAATTACAAAATGACTGATTCAAGACCAGTCATGGAACAATACAATGAACTTCTTGGAATACTTGGTAGATTTACACAACATAAAATGAACATGGATGAGACCATTCAGGTCTCCTGTGTCACTGACAAATTACCTCCTTCTTGGAAAGATTTCAAGCATACCTTGAAACATAAGAAGGAGAAATTAACTCTTGTTGAGTTGGGCAGTCATTTGCGCATTGAGGAATCCATGAGGGTGCATGAAAGTGACAAGCCAAAGAGCAACAATGTTGCTGGTTCATCAGTTGTCAATATGGTGGAGCATAACAACTCCATCAGGTACAATGACAACAAGGGCAAATGTAAGCATCAGGATAACACCAAAATTAATCATAACAAGAAGTCATTAGTGGCTTGTTGGAAGTGTGGGAAACCTGGACACTTCAAAAGGGATTGCAAAGGTGTTGATACTGGCAGCAAAGCTAGCGGATCAGGCACAAAAGGTTCAGTGATTGGTTCTAACAACACAACACTGAAAGGTCAGAATATGTTTAATGAATCTCTTCAGATTTATTATGTTACATATGTATCTGAAGCTTATTTTGTGCAGGATGATGATGTTGCGTGGTGGGTTGACTCTGGAGCAACTGTTCATGTGTGTAAAGATAGATGCTGGTTCAAGACTTATGAGTCACTGAATGATGGATCTATTCTTCACATGGGAAATGAGTCAACAGCCCTAGTACATGGGCGGGGTTGTGTAGATCTTAACTTTAGTTCTGGAAAGATTGTTAGCTTGTTTAATGTTTTGCATGTTCCTAATATTAGGAAGAATTTGGTTTCTAGTAGTGTTTTGAATAATTGTGGTTATAAACAAGTGATTGAATCTAATAAATTTGTTTTATCCAAACATGGTGTATTTATTGGTTTTGGTTATTTGAGCAATCAAATGTTCAAGCTTAATATTGAAACAATCACCAGCATTGACTCAGTGAGTGCTGGTAGTGTAAATATTTGTTCAGCCTCAGTACCCTCCAGTAAACTGAAGGATTCTTCACTATGGCATGCTAGATGGGCCATGTCCACTTTAAGAGGATGCAAGATATGTCTAAGAATGAGTTAATCCCAGCATATGACATGGACACTGAAAAGTGTCAGACTTGCATGCTGAACAAAATAACTAAAAAACCATTTCTAGATGTAAAACGTGTAACTACAGTTTTGGAGCTAATCCATAGTGACCTATGTGATTTGCATGCTACTCCCTCATTATGGAATAAGAAATACTTGGTAACATTTATTGATGATGCTTCTAGGTTTTGTTATGTTTACTTGCTACATACTAAGGATGAAGCATTAGATAAATTTAAAGTATTTAAAACTGAAGTTGAATTATAACAAGGAGTCCAAATCAAAAGGTTTAGGACTGATAGGGGAGGTGAGTACATGGATGCTCAGTATTTTCAGTCTATTGGTATTATCTATGAAACGACTGCTCCCTATACCCCTCAGCAAAATGGTATATCTGAAAGGAAAAATAGAGTACTAAAGGAGATGGTTAACTTCATGTTGTCCTATTCAGGGCTGAGTCAAGGGTTCTTGGGTGAAGCTATGTTGACAGCTTGCTATTTACTAAATAGGGTTCCCAACAAAAGGAACAGAATTACCCCTTATGAACTCTAGACTAAAAGGAAACCAAACTTGAACTACCTCAAAGTTTGGGGTTGTAGGGCAGTTGTAAGACTCCCTGATCCAAAGGTGAAAACCTTAGGTGAAAGAGGCATTGAATGCATCTTTGTTGGATATGCTGAGCATTCCAAGGCTTATAGGTTCTATTTATTGAACCTAATGATTAAGTTTCAATAAACTCAATCATTGACTCAAGGGATGCAAACTTTGATGAGACTAGGTTCTCATCAGTCCCTAGACCAAGCATCAGGACTCCTGCTGGAGCTGAGGACATTGGTGCTTCAGTGGAACCTGAAAGGGTCACTGATGAGATTGTGGTTCAGCAACCTGAGCCTGAGCTTAGAAGAAGCACAAGGCATAGGACTCCAAGGAGTTTTGGGCCTGAGTTTCAACTATACTTGGTTGAAGGAACAAGGGATGAGGTCTTTGATCAATACTCCTATTGCTTTAATGTTGAGGATGATCCCAAAACATTTGCTGAAGCAATGAAGTCCCAAGATGTTGCTTTCTAGAGAGAAGCAATAAATGATGAGATGGATTCCATCATGGGAAACAACACTTGGGTGTTGGTTGATCTACCTCTTGGTTGCAATCCACTTGGTAAAAAATGGATTTTCAAAAGGAAAATAAAGGTAGATGGAACTGTTGAAAAGTTCAAGGCAAGGCTAGTCATTCAAGGATTTAAACAAAAGTCTGGGATAAACTATTTTGATACTTATGCTCCAGTAGCACGTATCAGTACCATAAGAATGCTGATTGCTCTAGCAAGTATTCATAATCTGATTATTCATCACATGGATGTGAAGACAACATTCTTGAATGGTGATTTGGATGAGGAGGTTTATATGAACCAACCTCAGGGTTTCATCTTGCCTGGTAATGAGCACAAGGTGTGTAAACTGATCAAGTCCTTGTATGGACTGAAGCAGGCACCTAAGCAATGGCACCAGAAATTTGATGAAGTAGTTTTGTCTAATGGTTATTCACTTAACCAAGCTGAAAAATGTGTATATAGCAAACTTGATGAATCTGGTAAATGAGTCATCATTTGTCTATATGTTGATGACATGTTAATCTTTGGTACTGACCAAGCTAAGGTTGATCAGACAAAGGAATTTTTGTCATCAAAGTTCTCCATGAAAGACATGGGGGAGGCTGATGTTATCCTTGGCATAAGGATTAAACATGAAAGTGATGGTCTTATGATTTCTCAGTCTCATTACATTGAGAAGGTGCTGAAGAAATTCAAACACTTTGATTGTACTCCAGTGAGTACACCAATGGATACAAGTGAGAAACTGATGCCTAACAATGGTCAGGCTGTCTCCCAGCTTGAGTATTCTAGGGTTATTGGTTGCTTGATGTATGCCATGACAAGTACTAGGCCTGACATTGCATTTGCTGTGGGTAAACTGAGTAGGTACACTAGTAATCCTAGTACTCAACATTGGCAAGCAATTCAGAGGGTACTGAAGTATTTGAAAGGAACAATGGATTATTGTTTGTCATATACTGGATATCCATCAGTGTTGGAAGGTTACACTGATGCAAGTTGGATCAGCAATACTGAGGACAACTCATCCACCAATGACTGGGTATTCCTTCTTGGTGGTGGTGCAATTTCTTGGGCATCCAAGAAGCAAACTTGCATTACTGGTTCTACCATGGAATCTGAGTTTGTGGCTCTAGCAGCTGCTGGCAAAGAAGCTGAATGGTTGAGAAACTTGCTTCTTGAGATTCCATTGTGGGTCAAACCTATGACACCCATTTCTATCCGTTGTGATAGTGCAACTACATTGGCTAAGGCATATATCCAAATGTACAATGGTAAGTCTAGACACTTAGGTGTTAGACATAGCATGATTCGTGAGCTAATCATGAATGGGGTGATTTCAATAGAGTTTGTGAGGTCTTAACAAAACTTAGCTGATCAGTTGACGAAGGGATTGGCTAGAGACTTGGTTATACAGTCTGCTGAAGGGATGGGTTTAAAAGTCCACTCTAGTCAATGAATGCTAGGACACCCAACTCCCTCCTGAGGAAACTTGGGAGCTGAGTTCAATGTGGAAAGCTGAACATTCAGGGGACTGAAGCACATGTATATCATCCCAAGGATGTGCTTGTACCTGCTGAAGGAGGATGAAGTTATAACACTTCTCAATGGTTAATGTCTTTGGAAAAGTGTTTAAGCAGGAGCATGAATTAAAGAGGAACCACCTATGTAAATGTCTAGGTTTCGCCGCCTCAGGGAGCATGGACTTGGCTCTTACAACATTTAAGAATTTGGATATGGACACATGGCTAGTAGTGTCAGGAGTTGTTATGTATTTGAAAACTTGTATGTATTTTATCTTCAGGTATTCAAAGTAGTTTAAGGGTTCAATTCTTAGAACACCCTGATTCTCGAATATTTGAAGTAATGTACTAAAATAGAAATTCAATCCTCTGGACATTTTCATTTATGCACTAGTTTTGTTAAAGTTGATTTTCATGCAAAAGGAATTTTACTAAATTGGGGAGGATTGTTGGAAATTTAGTATAATTGTGGGATATGATCATACTTGTAAATAAGTTTGGAGGTACGGAGTATACACCTATTAAGTCCCTGACTACCATGGAAGACTCAATATAGTGGTTGCTGATGGCTCCTTTCAGAGGCTAGTTTAGCCTTGTCAACGGCTGACTTTGCCTTGTCAGCGGCTAGGCTTTACTTTGTAAGCGGCTAAGTCATCAGAGGATGGATTGTCTTTATAACTGTTTGACCGGTTCAAACGGGATTTAATATTGACTTTATGACCATGATGATTCTGGTTATGTAACCACTATGCAATCATGTGAGAAATAATGAGATTAATTGGCCGATTAATTCTCATTATTCCTTTGACCATGAGTTACATTCCTTAAGGAATGGGATCACTATAAATAGTGATCATATTTGCATGATGAGAGATACAGAAACAAGAAACACATAGCAACAAAAGGGTTAGTGATTTGTGCCTAAATCATTAACAACATTTGGTCTTATCCCAAGTAGGTATTCGTGATACCCAGGCATTATGGTCGAATAATTTACTTTGGAAAGTGATTACACGATTTCAAGTGATATCCGGTAACCATTGTTTTGGTACGTAGCTAGGATTGATTATCTATACCCTGGTTGGGACGAAGTAAACCCCAACAATTTTGTCACTATTTCATAAGGTAACTCAATTATCTAGATATACATTACCGGTATATTCACCGGAGTATAAAGCAAGCTTGTTCTCATTGCTAGTGCCAGCAGGAAGAGTCTTTGCTTTCTGAGCATAAAGTCCTCCTCCATGTCAATGGATATTTATGGTTTAATCATCAAGTGTTACCATAAATTAGAGATGGCAAAAAACTCCGAACCCGATACCCGAATTCGATTTAACCGGGGATTCTCCGAGTTGACCGGGTATGGGGATGGGGGTGGGGATCCCCGATAATAAAAAACGGGTATGGAGGCGGGGATGGTAATACCCTTAGTTCCCCAAACCCGTCCCCGAACCCGCCCCCGAGTATCTTTATTCTACATATGCATCTTTATATATTTGTATGTTTCGATATCTATTAGATATTTGAAGCACCATAAATCGATTGTTAGTTATAGGATGAGCTCTTGTGTGTTAATTTTATTATTATTAATACTTTGCATGTCACATGAATGTTAATCTTTTTAATGTTATTTGATATTATCGTATTGTGTTATTCGTAATAGTTTCATCATTTGAAACATAGTTTAAATGTTAATTGTGTAACGGGGAAAAAATCCCCCATTACCCATTGGGGATCCCCGTTCCCCGCTGGGGATGGGGATGGTATGTAGTTTGTAATCCCCGATGGGGATGGGGACGGGGATGGGGATAGATATTTAACTTTGGGGATGGGATGGTAGCAATCATTCCCCGCAAACCCGACCCCGTTACCATCTCTACCATAAATAAACAATAATCTATATATACATATTGCATAACCTAAGTAGTGCTTGTTTCCATATATCTGGTACAAGATCCGCTTACATATTACTAAAGCACGTCCATACGAAAGATCAAAACTTTAATGCGAACGACAGAGGTTCCTTACAAAAACTAATGAAATGCATGGTTCCTCTAAAAAAACAAGAATCCCCCGCTCCCACCGGTTCGCTAGAAACATCTCATCATTGTTTGAGGTGCGGTCCTTAGGAGGATCTTGGGTTAGGTTACCCGTCGAACCAACTTTTTTTTAAGATTTAGCTATGCAAAATAGAATTCTCACGAATATGGATAGAACATACAAAGTAATTATTGCGACCACCAACAATAGATTTTCAAATGCACATAGAAACATCACATAGTCCTCTTTTCGAATCTACTTGTTTTATTGTGTTTGCATCATTGCATGGTAAATTCAGGCTGTCCTAACACTTTCTTTTCAATCAGGCCGGTGACTCTATGTAACCGCCACCCAGGTTAAAGGTCCAGTATTGCCCAACCCCAGGGAGAAGCCAACAACTGAACTTGTGTAGGTTACCAAAGAGATGAAATCGTTTAGTTCTTTTGCTAAGATTCGTCTACAAACAAACGTCATCAGGGTGCAAGGCTTAAGAGGGCTGCAGAGGCCGAGAAGGAAGAAAAGAAATAGAATGTTTTGTTTAAAGATTAGGATTCTGTTATGTCTTGTTGTTTCTTGATTTAACTTGCTTCGTTTTTCTGAGATTGGGAATAGAAAGTATGATTAGTACGAATTTCTAGCTATTTTATGCTCAATATCTTGTCTCAAGGCTTATAACCATGTTTTAACGAGAAAGTGTGATCTGCAAGTGATTTCATGCTAATTGTTTTCAAAGGGGCAAATGTATTATGTAAGATTGAAAACAAACATTCTGATTTGTATTGTACTCTTCACAGCTACGACTTACGAGGTTGTTAACGAGTGGATTGCATGCTTCTTTTCGAAGTCACTCTTTATGTAATCCTCAATCAAAATCATCTTCCAACCAAAAACCATAGTTTTCAGGAACTTAACCAGAACTTTTTGAATTCATTCATATAGCTTTTTAGCTAAGTTTTTTTTTAGAAATAAATGCTTTTGACTATCTCAAATTGTATATTATTACCATAGGAAAAAGGACGGCATAGAAGCTTTTAAGCATGTGATGTATATGCTGACAGCTGACGTTTGTTGGTAACTTAAGGTCGATGCTAAGCTTGAAATCTAACTATCGCTACCAATAGAGGCGAGGGTGCTGAAAATGGGCGTGATTTCATGGTTTGGCTGATTCAAAACGGCGTATTCCCACATCTATAACTACATACCTTAGCAAATGAAACTCTGAACATGTAACCACCACTTGATGAAACACTTTCAATACACACAGTATGAGTGTTAGCGTTTTATCTTAGCTCACTATAGTTTCCGTCACTAATAATTTGGTGCAATCTTAGCACAATCTGCAAAGTGCCATAAATCAGTAATGTTCTTAGAGAATAGTGGCACATATACATAGTTTTAAGCATCTGTTTCTAAACAGCATTTTTTTCCTGGTAGTGATTGCCCATCTAAATGCCTTATACTTTCCATAAAAGGTTTAATCGCTCTAACAAATCTTGTATCCGTATTGTTTACTAAGCAAATCCGTGCTCGGTATCTAGACATTCAAGCTACACAGAAATCTGTTTACTTTTTCACCAGACTTAAGCAATCATCTTTATCTCCATAAGGGAGAAGCACAGGTCAACTGTCCCAAGTTGCTGCAAACAAGCATAGTATGCGTGTTCGTGTGCGTGAGTGAAACTAGGGTGATCGAGTTTCACATGTCTATATATAGAAGGCGAAATATATCAAAGTATGCATTGCAGTAAACAAACACATAAACCAGTGATTACATATATCAATCGTGCAGCTATGAAAACCAGCGCTCTTTTTCTTGCCGATCTCATAGTTTGGTTCTTGCTTCTAGGAAGTGTTTTATCTTACAACACCTTTAACAAACTTCAACTGCCTCCAGGTGTCACGAGTCCTGAATCTGCAGCCTTTGATCTTGGTGGTGGAGGGCCGTATGTAACGGTCGCTGATGGCAGGATCCTTAAATGGCAAGGTACTGACGTTGGGTTCGTTGATTTTGCCTACACTTCACCTAACAGGTTGGGCTTCAATTCTTCTCATCAATATTTAGAACGTTCACTTTCACATAGCATAAAGTCACAAATTATATCTGAAACCGATGTTATAATTTGTACCTGACGTAATATCCATTACCGAAGTCACATATTTCATTTTTAAAGAAAAATGTTCACACATCTTACACATATGTTCAGTTCCTAATGGGACTCGCGCGAAACCACTCGGCCAAATGTCCATTGGTTACTAATCATTTGGTAAATTCTGATTTGTTTTTCAGGACGAAGGACTTATGTGATGGTACAAATGATCTGAACTTAGGACCAATATGTGGGAGACCGTTGGCTCTTAGCTTCAACTATAAATCCAGTGATCTCTATATCACTGATGCTTTCTTCGGCCTCCTAGTTGTAGGATTCAATGGGGGTCTTGCAACTCAACTTCCCGGTGTTTACAAGTACCTTTCTGGTCTAGATGTAGAATCATATACTGGAAATGTTTACATGGCTGATGCTAGCTTGACTTACGATATAAGGTAACTTTGGCAAAGGTCTCGCCTATAGCTTTTTTTTTTGTACAGTTTGACAAAACCTTCATTTTGTGCAGAGACATGACTAAACCAGGGTTTAAACCCGACTCAACCGGAAGGCTCTTGAAATACGATCCCAGAACTCAACGAGTAACCACTTTGTTGAGCAGTCTTTCAGGAGCAGGTGGTCCATCCGTCAGTAGTGACCTAAAGTATGTTTTGGTTCCAGAGTATGTGAATGACAGGATCCAAAAGCATTGGGTCAAGGGACCAAAACATGACACAAATGAGGTTATCTTAACTGATTGTGGGAGCCCGAAAAGTATTAAAAGGGCGATAAACGATGGAGAATTTTGGGTTGCCGTAGAGAATCAAGGTCAACCTCAAGGGCTAAGGGTAAATGGTTCTGGAATAGTTCTTGAAACTGTGCCCCTTACCGAATTCATGAACGTGAGCCCGGCTGTGGTTCAAGAGGGTGGCAGTGCACTATATGTGGGTTCGAGTGGCACTGATTTTGTCGGTGTCTACACCAACTAAAATTGTACCACGCCCTGAGTGACCGGAATTTCCCATACGATTTATACACTTATCTGACTAATTAAGTTATATGTTTCAGTTTCTGGAGTTCCCAGAATTGTTTTGTTTTTATAATGGATAAATAAATTTATGATCCGTTGGTATTGAATCGTTTGGTTTCATATATAATTTTCAATCTGTTCATCAAAGGGTAAAAAAATTTTCCGCTTATGTCACTAAAACGTGACGACTTTTCTATATCAGTCCCTAGTAGCCATTACCGAGGGACCGTTCCTAACCACTCTTGAGCATCATGTTTAGTGATAGATTACTGACCATTGAGTGATCAGTTTTGGGCGGTCCTTC
This sequence comes from Glebionis coronaria, assembly GCA_025667525.1. Lineage (NCBI taxonomy): Eukaryota > Viridiplantae > Streptophyta > Magnoliopsida > Asterales > Asteraceae > Glebionis > Glebionis coronaria. The sequence goes on along the minus strand of CM046878.1, from coordinate 24,098,205 downwards.
AAGTTACACAATGTATAAACAAGACAGGGTTCATTTATGATGACGGCTGAAGAAATAAGCAATAAGAGATCATAAAGTCCATTATATATATTATATGTCGAAAACAAACTCATTATAATTGATGCATATGGCAGTCAGGCTTTGCTTGTGAACTCGGTCACTCGGTCAAGCCTTGGATTCTTCAAGTAATTGTTTCACTTTGCTGATGTAGTCACTCATTGCTTCCTCTTTTGATTTACCTATCACGTAAGGAGGAACTATGATAAGCTAAAATGTCATCTGGTAATAACGTACTTATAAGTTATAGATCTAGTCAAATTTAACGCTAAATATCTTTTTTTCACAGATTTAAACTTAAACAACATTCGTAATGAAAGTTGCAATTCTACAACCAATCTTTAGTAGCATAGACATACCTTCAACAGCCTTCCAAGCATCCCATTTGGCCCTCTCAGCCATGCTGAACATACCAGGACGGTCTGCAAAACGAACAAATTGAACACATAGGATCATTTTGTCACTGTTTCATAAGGTAACTCAATTATCCAGATATACATTACCGGTATTCACCGGTCCAACTGTGGCCTGCTTGTGAAGTCCATATAATGCAAGCTTGTTATCATTGCTAGTGCCAGCAGGAAGAGTCTTTGCTTTCTGAGCATAAAGTCCTCCTTCATGTCAATGGATATTTATGGTTTAATTATCAAGTGTGACCATAAATAAACAATAATCTATATATACATATTGCATAACCTAAGTAGTGCTTGTTTCCATATATCTGGTACAAGATCCGCTTACATATTACTAAAACACATCCATACGAACGATCAAAACTTTAACGCGAACGACAGAGGTTTCTTAGAAAAACTAATGAAATGCATGGTTCCTCTAAAAAAACAAGAATCCCCCGCTCCCACCGGTTCACTAGAAACATCTCATCATTGTTTGAGGTGCGGTCCTTATGAGGATCTTGGGTTAGGTTACCCGTCGAACCAACTTTTTTTTTAAGATTTAGCTATGCAAAATAGAATTCTCACGAATATGGATAGAACATACAAAGTAATTATTGTGACCACCAACAATAGATTTTCAAACGCACATAGAAACATCACATAGTCCTCTTTTCGAATCTACTTGTTTTATTGTGTTTGCATCATTGCATGGTAAATTCAGGCTGTCCTAACACTTTCTTTTTAATCAGGCCGGTGACTCTACGCAACCGCCACCCAGGTTAAGGGTCCAGTATTGCCCAACCTCAGGGAGAAGCCAACAACTGAACTTGTGTAGGTTACCAAAGAGATGAAATCGTTTAATTCTTTTGCTAAGATTCGTCTACAAACAAACGTCATCAGGGTGCAAGGCTTAAGAGGGCTGCAGAGGCCGAGAAGGAAGAAAAGAAATAGAATGTTTTGTTTAAAGATTAGGATTCTGTTATGTCTTGTTGTTTCTTGATTTGACTTGCTGCGTTTTTCTGAGATTGGGAATAGAAAGTATGATTAGTACGAATTTCTAGCTGTTTTATGCTCAATATCTTGTCTCAAGGCTTATAACCATGTTTTAACGAGCGGTTGACGCAATGTCAATGAAATAGTACATCTATCAGTCTGATCACAATGCCACGATTTGCTGCATGGTAATAAAACCATCAATAACTTGTTGCTGCAAGTGTAAGAGAAAGTAGCAAGTGTGATCTGCAAGTGATTTCATGCTAATTGTTTTCAAAGGGGCAAATGTATTATGTAAGATTGAAAACAAACATTCTGATTTGTATTGTACTCTTCACAGCTACGACTTACGAGGTTGTTAACGAGTGGATTGCATGCTTCTTTTCGAAGTCGCTCTTTATGTAATCATCAATCAATCATCTTCTAACCAAAAACCATAGTTTTCAGGAACTTAACCAGAACTTTTTGAATTCATTCATATAGCTTTTTAGCTAAGTTTCTTTTAGAAATAAATGCTTTTGACTTCTCAAATTGTATATTATTACGATAGGAAAAAGCACGGCAAAGAAGCTTTTAAGCACGTGATGTATATGCTGACGTTCGTTGAACTTTTTCTTGGTAACTTAGTGTTGATGTTAAGCTTGAAATCTATCGCTATCAACAGTGGCGAGGGTGCTGAAAATGGGTGTGTTCTCTTTGTTTGGTTTCTTTAAAACAGCGTATTCCTACATCTATTATTACGTACCTGTGCAAATGCAACTCTGAACACGTAGCCACTTGATTAGTTAATAAAACACTTTCAATATACACAGCATGAGCGTTAGCGTTTTATCTTAGCTTATACAGTAATAGTTTCCGTCACTAATAATTTGGTGCAATGTTAGCACAATCTGCAAAGTACCATAAATCAGTAATGTTCTTACCGACCAACAGTGGCACGACCATATGCATAGCATTAACCGTCTGTTACCAAAGAACATTTTTTTTCTGGTAGTGATTGCCCATTTAAACGCCTTATACATTGTTATAAAGGTTTAATCGCTCAATTTAAATCTTGTCAATATTGTGAAATTTGGTGTATCTGATTGATTCTTAGTAATACTTATAGGACATGTTGACTATGCAAAACCGTGCTCGGTATCTAGACATTCAATCCACTCTGAAATTTGTTTACTTTTCACCAGACTTAAGCAATCATCTTTATCTCCATAAGGGAGAAGCATCAGTCAACTGTCCCAAGTTGCTGCAAACAAGCAAGTATGTGTGTGCGTGTGTGTAACTAGGGTGAGTTTCACATGTCTATATATAGAAGAACGAAATATATGAAACTATGCATTGCAGTAAACAAACACATAAACCAGTGATTACGTATATCAATTGTGCATTAGCTATGAAAACTAGCGCTCTTTTTCTTGCCGATCTCATAGTTTGGTTCTTGCTTCTAGGAAGTGTTATATCTTACAGCAACTTTAACAAACTTCAACTGCCTCCAGGTGTCACGAGTCCTGAATCTGCAGCCTTTGATCTTGGTGGTGGAGGGCCGTATGTGACGGTCGCTGATGGCAGGATCCTTAAATGGCAAGGTCCTGACGTTGGGTTCGTTGATTTTGCCTACACTTCACCTAACAGGTTGGTTTTCAATTCTTCTCATCAATATTCAGAACGTCCACTTTCACACAGCATAAAGTCACAAATTATATCTGAAACCGATGTTATAATTTGTACCTGACGTAATATCCATTACCGAAGTCACATATTTCATTTTTAAAGAAAAATGTTCACACATCTTACACATATGTTCAGTTCATAATGGGACTCACGCGAATTGGTTGATTTTAAATTTACTAATCATTTGGTAAATTCTGATTTTGTTTTTCAGGACAAAGGACTTATGTGATGGTACGAATGATCTGAACTTAGGACCTATATGTGGGAGACCATTGGCTCTTAGCTTCAACTATAAATCCAGTGATCTCTATATCACCGATGCTTTCTTCGGCCTCCTAGTTGTAGGATTCAATGGTGGTCTTGCAACTCAACTTCCCGGTGTTTACAAGTACCTTTCTGGTCTCGATGTTGAATCATATACTGGAAATGTTTACATGGCTGATGCTAGCTTGACTTACGACATACGGTAACTTTTGCAAAAGTCTCTCGCCTATAGCTTTTTTTTCTGTACAATTTGACAAAACCTTCATTTTGTGCAGAGACATGACTAAACCAGGGTTTAAACCCGACTCAACCGGAAGGCTCTTGAAATACAATCCCAGAACTCAACGGGTGACCACTTTGTTGAGCAGTCTTTCAGGAGCAGGTGGTCCATCCGTCAGTAGTGACCTAAAGTATGTTTTAGTTCCAGAGTATGTGAATGACAGGATCCAAAAGCATTGTGTCAAGGGACCAAAACATGACACAAATGAGGTTATCTTAACTGATTGTGGGAGCCCGAAAAGTATTAAAAGGGCGATAAATGATGGAGAATTTTGGGTTGCCGTAGAGAATCAAGGTCAACCTCAAGGGCTAAGGGTAAATGGTTCCGGAATAGTGCTTGAAACTGTGCTCCTTACCGAATTCATGAACGTGAGCCCGGCTGTGGTTCAAGAGGGTGGCAGTGCACTATATGTGGGTTCGAGTGGCACTGATTTTGTCGGTGTCTACACCAACTAAAATTGTACCACGCCCTGAATGACCGGAATTTCCCATACGATTTATACACTTATCTGACTAATTAAGTTATATGTTTCAGTTTCTGGAGTTCCCAGAATTGTTTTGTTTTTATAATGGATAAATAAATTTATGATCCGTTGGTATTGAATCGTTTGGTTTCGTATATAATTTTTAATCTGTTCATCAAAGGGTAAAAAAAGTTTCCGCTTATGTCACAAAAGCGTGGCGACTTTTCTATATCAGTCCCTAGTGGCCGTTACCGAGGGACCGTTCCTGACCACTCTTGAGCATCATGTTTAGTGATAGATCACTGACCATTGAGTGATCAGTTTTGGGCGGTCCTTCAAGTTACACAATGTATAAACAAGGCAGGGTTCATGTATGATGGCGGTTGAAGCAAATAAGCAATAAGCAATAATAGATCAAAAATTTCATTATATATTATATGTCGAAAACAAACTCATTATAATTGATGCATATAGCAGGCAGGCGTTGCTTGTGAACTCGGTCACTCGGTCAAGCCTTGGATTCTTCAAGTAACTGTTTTACTTTGGTAATGTAGTCACTCATTGCTTCCTCTTTTGATTTACCTATCACGTAAGGAGAAACCATAATAAGCAAAAATGTCATACGGTAATAAGGTACTTATAAGTTATAAATCTTGTCAAATTTAACGGAAATATCTGTTTTTTCACAGATTTAGGCGTTCAACTTAGTAAAAGTATCTCTTCCACGTATTGCGACATAGTTTTCAAGCTCAATGGCTTAAGTTATGGTGCATGAACAAATTATAATGCACAGAATTAAACTTAACAACATTTGTAATGAACATTGCGATTCCATTTGTAATGAACATTGCGATTCTACGACCAATCTTTAGTAGCATAGACATACCTTCAACAGCCTTCCAAGCATCCCATTTGGCCCTCTCTGCCATGCTGAACATACCAGGACGATCTGCGGAACAAACCAATTAAATACATAGGATCATTTTATTACTATTTCATATGGTAAATTAGCTAGATACACATTACCAGTATTCACGGGTCCAACTGTGGCCTGCTTGTAAAGTCCATATAATGCAAGCTTGTTATCATTGCTAGTGCCGGCTGGAAGAGTCTTTGCTTTCTGAGCATATTCCTCAAAGTCCTCCTTCAAGTACGTTAACGTATATTCATGGTTTATTACTACGATGAATGTACAAGAAATTATACATGATATGTAGATGACCCAAGATTGCATGATTTCAACATATACGATCCAAATTCGCTAGAACTAAAACGCATCCACGATTCTCATGATTTTCACATGAACAACGTAGAAAACCAATATAATGGATCCTTTAGATATACATAATTAGCCATACAAAATAGAATTGGGATATTCATTCACGTATACGGAACAAAGGATTAATGTAAACAAGAGATCAACCCGTACGTATCATTCAACCGCATCGACCTATTGGCTATACATGCAATCTAAATCACCGATAAAAGTATGCGATAAGATCCAAATTACATTCTGATTAGTTATCATAAACTACACATACCTTCAAACCCATTTGTTGGTTTCTTCTTGGATAAATTTCCAGATGCAATAGGTGAAAATGTGGATGATGAGGGATATGTGAGACTAATCTACAATAATATTTAGGCCAGATTAGTGTAATGGACCCTGAGTTTACAGTGGTTTGTGTTGAATACCTCAAATTATCGAATCATTTACAAAATGCATACTAATATAAAGTGATGCTAGCTCGTTGGTCGATCTCAACAAGAGTTATGCTAGGTAAATAGTTCAGTTTACAATTTTATTAATGCGTTAGTTCTTTGGCGATGGAGCGAAGAAAAATGCATTCAGCATTTTACCGATTATAATAGCAAGAGATTGGACAAAAAAAAGAACAAACATAATAAGACATAGATTACTCGGTATCTTCGAAAACAAAGCATACATTTAAATCTTAAAAGAGCATACAACAAAAGTTATTAGTGTTTATTGTGGGAGAATGTCGTTCCAGGATCACATCCTCCTATATCATAATAGTACATAGATTTCTTGTCAATCAGGAGATGGTAACCTGATGCTTAGTCTGTGTAAACACCAACGAAATCAGTGTCGCTAGAACCCACATATAGTGCACCGTTGATCTCCTGAACGATAGAAACAGTCATGCCCGAGAACTGCGTAAGGGGTACAGTTTGGAGCACTGTCGCAGACCCGTTAACCCTTAGCCCTTGAGCGGGATTCTCAGCGGCCACCCAAAATTCTCCATCATTTACTGCCCTTTTGATATTTTTTGGGCTTCCACAATCAGTCAGGAAAACCTCATTTGTGTTTCTTTTTGGCCCTTGGACCCAATGCCTTTGGATTCTGGTTTTCCCATACTCCGGAACCAAAACATACTTTCGGTCACTACTGACGGCTGGACCACCTACTCCCGATAGCCCGCTTAACAAAGTGGTCACCCTTTGAGTTCTTGGATCGTATTTTAAAAGCCTTCCAGTTGAGTCAGGTTTAAACCCTGGTTGTGCCATGTTTCTGTACAACATGAAACTTTTGTCAAAACTAGTCTTATAATTGATAAGCAGTTAACTTGAGGCTATTTATATGATGGCATATTACAAAATTAATACAACAAAAAAGCACTTTGAGAGTTGATTTATCCAACTATCTGAAAACCGTAAGCAGTTAACTAATAAGCAATCATAAACACATTATTAACTGTTTCTATATTTTTTTTATAGAAGTGGATGTGTTAAGAAAAATGGGCATGATTTGCAGAATTACCTTATGTCGTAAGTCAAGCTAGCATCGGTCAAGTATACATTTCCGGTATATGACTCAACATCAATACCAGAAAGGAACTTGTAACCACCGGGAAGTTGAGTTGCAAGACCACCATTGAATCCTACAACCAGGAGGCCGAAGAAAGCATCGGTGATATAGAGATCACTGGTTTTATAGTTGAAGCTAAGAGCCAAGGGTCTCCCGCATATTGGTCCTAAGTTCAGATCATTTGTACCATCACACATATTCTTCGTCCTGGAAGAATGATATTGATAATTTCACCAAGTAATTAGTAATGTCAGACGTAAAAGTTAAAACCTACTTCTTCCATGCCAGAAGGCTTCCATTTGTGTTACCTTAAATGAGTGCGGAATGTTTTCCCTATAGTGCAACGTGAGATTAAATGATACGGCTAGCAGATAAAAGAAAGAGTAGGCAAACCTTTTGAGTGATGTGTATGCAAAATCGACAAAGCCAATGCTGGGACCTTTCCATTTGAGGATCCTACCGTCTGCAACTATCACATACGGCCCTTCACCTCCACGGTCAAAAGCAGCGGATTCAAGACCGTTGGCACTTGGAGGCAAAGAAAGCTGGTTAAAAGTGTTGTACTCAGTAGACAACACACTCCCCAGAAGCAAGAACATAAGCATGAGACTGGCAGCTAAAAGGCTGCTTGTTTTCATAGTTTGATATGTTGTATGTTATTAAAACACTTGTGTTTTTATATCTCAACTGCTATGCATCCTTTCTATATATAGACATTCTAAGTAACACTTACTATGTATGTAGCAACAACTTGCCATAGTTTCACTCAGCTTGTCCATTTTTGGGATAAAGATAGTTGCTTAAACTTGTTGGAAAGTAACGTAAGTGCTTAGTCAACAGCTCTTTATCCTTCCTTTTTCGAATACTAGGCAATTGTTAAATGGGCTAATTCATCAAATGCTCTAAAAATGAAATTTCTTTATATGCCTCAAGGAGACTCGAGAGATCGAAAAGACTCAGGAGACCGTCAACATTTTTTTGATAAGTGTCGAGGAGACTTGAACGACTTAGAGTACATTTGAGACACTTGTCAAGAAAATGTTGATGGTCTCTCGAATTACCCCGGTCTCCCAAGTCCTCCGAATCTCCTTGGGTCCTTGGGGCATTTGAGGATGAATCAATTTTTTTGAGACATTTGTAAACTTGGCTCTTGTTTATTCTATCATTAACACTTTTATATGTAAAGCAATATATATTGAGTTAGTAAAATTTATTGTAGATAGTATTAAATTAGTACCCAAAAAATTCAAGACTCACGAAAATATTCATTTTTATCACAAATAAGCGGACTGTTTTTCACTATGTGATTTTGATTTTTTTTTTCCGCCAAACCTCATGAATTCGACCACTCTTGTATAATATAGGGGCCAAAAGTAAGAATACCAAAATTTTAACATGTAAATCGGAAAAGAGTATACAACTGAAAATAAAGTCTAGCTTAGTTGGATGGATGCATTTGGTTATAGTCTCTATGTGGGGGAGGTCAGGGGTCATTCCCTATGTGGGGGATTTTCCCAGAATTGGCAGCCGGGGTTGAATCTCATCGCAATGCCTTGAAGCCCCTTAATGAGAAACTGGATGGCTAGAATGGGGGTTGATATTCTCTTCGTGAGATGATTCAAACTCGAGTCGAGAGACTTGGTGCCTCAGTGACACGCAAGATACTCCGCTGCACCAAACTGCCGTTCAAAAAAAAAACTGAAAAAAAATTAACATGTGAATTAGAATTCGGGTTTTTTAGAGGGGTCGGAATCGTAGCGTTGTTCACTGGCGCCAGGCCATGACACGACTTTTCTTCATGGCGCACCACTCTGTGTGTTGGTGCCAAAGCCCTCGCGCCGAGGCTAACAACCTACGCAGTGTTTTTTTGAGTTTTTTTTAGAAACTAAAGAGTATATATATACCCTCTATGACACCAAACATACCTTATGACACCAAAAATTACCATTTACTTTAAAAAGTGGTGTCATAATATTTCTCGTGCCATAACCTACTTTACAGACGTGACACCACTTTTTGGCTATGCCACCACACCTACCGCTCACTGTTCACTGTGCTTTAGAGATTTTGTTAAAAACATTTAAGAAAATGGGCAATTTTGTGATATTGGTAGAGGTTACTGAAAAGTGAAAACTATGAGTTTTTTGAGTAAGGATGATTGTTTCATTATTACATAAAGTGTAAATTCAAACCCAAGCATGCAATCCCTAGTAGTCAACAACTCTATTAAAAATAAAACACCAACGTAGGAAATTAAATGTGTCATGGGGTACGTAAGTTTTAACTAAGAATGTTTGTTCTCTATCTTGCCTAACGTATTTGCTACTTATCAATTAATCAATGTTATCTCTTACTAAGTACGTTACATATATATTTTATCATATCACTTGCTCCTTTTATTGTGACGTGAAACCGCCTTTTTTTCTTACTATACTAGTGTAAATGTATCCACACCAAAAGTCTATATGGGTGTTTTATCCTTCTAAGCAAAGCTTTCATGTTTGGATCTTGTCTAAGGTGATAAAGGGCTTTTTTTTCCGTGTGTGTAAAAGGAAAGATGCTATTTCCTTCTCGGTTGGACCCAACATGATTATGTGGGCTCGCTACGTCTTTTGATCTAGAAGCCATATAACTACAATTACCGTTGAAAAAAAATATAAACGTACCAACATAAAATAGAAATTAACCAAGACCCCTGGTTATGCCGAAACATAATTTTTCATTGAAGAATCACTCGTTAAAACATATTGGCATATGAGATAGAGTATTCAAATGGTGGTGAGTTAGGATATGTAGACCACCTTCGTTTTTTGTTTCAAATACCGATGGAACGACAAATGAATGCATGACATGCATTTTATGACTCGTTTTTCGTTTATAGTTAGCTACTCATAAATACATTACAATGAGCGTGGAGGAAGTATGTGTATACTTTTATTAAAACGAGTTACTTAGACTCGTGCGTTGCACACGAGTTGTATCTAATTGTTGATTGCTTGAAGTTTGTGTGCGCCGAGGAGTTCTAATTGCCTTGGTACATAGTTGAAACGTGATACATAATGTTTAAGCAAGTAGCAAACATAATAGAACAAAATGTACGGGCCACGTACACATTTTTAGCCCCGATAAAATGTCAATTACCCAAGTTTTTTTTGCATGACGATTGTTATTGAAGGATGGCAAGATGCTAGAAAGCGTTACAAAGACATAGAACAACTGCATTAGGATCATCGATCCGATCTAACCAAATTGGTTTTACATTCCTACTCCTATTATGGATCCATAAATGCGAATGTATTTTGACCTCCTCGGATAGAATATCTTTCTTTGGAGGTTTAAAGTCAAAAAAACATCTATTGTGATATCTCCATCAAATCCAAAAAAATAGTTTGAATAACCACGTTGAAGCTTTCCTTGGATTGAGTCGCCATGTTAACTTTTCGGCCCATGAGAGCAGATTCGGAAGCAAATTTGGGTAGTCGTTTAAACCCCACCAAGTGGTGACCATTTGACATAAAGAAGAAGCCACCAAACATTCAACAAATAGGTGTTGAGATGATTCAAGATCGCCGTTGCAAATTGGACACCGTGTTAAGTCGAGATCGACACCCCTGGCATCAAGATTACAACGAGTTAGAAGTCTAGACAAAGACGCCATGTGTGTATGTTAACTTTAATTGGATACATCTATTTCAACGTATCTCTTCTTGTGTTGTAGCAAAGGATTTTGCACTCAATAGACTGACGCATGGCTAAAACTGATAATACGTTAGATTAGAGTTGTTAAATTAAATTTCCAATCTTTTGCATCAGATGGGTCAAAGGTAGAACGTAATGATAACAACACGTCTAATTGGCTATTTACCATGCCATCTCTAACTGTTCTTCTCCAAGCCCAAGTTCTGCTAAAAAGATTTATTGCATCTCTCAACAACACAACAATCTTTAAATGTCTCCTATAGGCGTGGAAAAATATATGTAAGAGTAAAATTGCCAAACCAAGCATCCTCTTAAAATCTAAAAGTGCAACCATAGCCAATTTTTTTGAAAAACCCCGAGTAGGGATTGATATTTAGTTTTGAAGGCTAAAACAGTTTTCCAAGGACTAGTTGGAGTATTCTTTACGTAGTTTTCCACCCCAAGACCTCCGTGATCACCGCGAATAGAAGTAATTATTTGTTTCCACAAAACATCTTTTTACCTATAGAAACACCGTCACCATTTGACTAACATAGAAATGTTTAAGGCTTCAAGGCTGCCTATACGAGACTGCCACTCCTAGAAGGGGAACAAAGCTTCTTCCAAGCGATCCACACCATTTTATTAGAGTCCATAGTATCTCCCTAAAAGAAGTTTCGTCTAAGCTTTTCTAATTGGGTTATCACAATTTTAGGAGCTTTTAAGAAGGAGAAGTGTAGCACCCCACTTTGATAAGTAGACCGTTACATGATAATTATGGCGTGTCATCAAAACCTGCAAGGTAATATGTATCAAAAAACATACATGACCATAAAGGAAAACCGAAATCAAACATCGACTCCCAAACATAAACCCAAAAATCTGCATAAAGTGAATGAAATGCAAAAGGAATAGAAGCATAAGGTAGCTCCCATCCCATGCACGTCCGCTAAATGCTCAAGTCCGTCCTTGGATACCTGGCGTATGAGTCATGGAAAGAAAATACGGCTGAGCAATATGCTCAGTGACGGATATAATGACATGATAAGAATATCTGGAATATAAATGGAAGATCTGGAATACTAAGCTGAACAACTAAAGGTACTGAAGTTGAAAGACTAATAAGTAAACTGCAGCGGAAACTGTGTATGTCCTGGAAAACCTTAAACTGCAGCGGAAACTGTGTATGTCCTGGAAAACCTGGTTTATAACTTGTAAACTGACTGATAACTGATAAGTCTGAAATCATGAATGCCATATATGTCGGGTATTTCGAACCCGAGTCATGCCCACAAGACGCCGGCCGAGACCACCATGGTCTCGGTTGCACAAACAAAATATCAAACCAAACACCAATCCTAAAACTGCCACCGGCCGTGGGTTACACCCACTGACCGTGGGTTTTAGCCACTGGTCGTGGGCTATACCCACTGGCTGTGTGGTTCCTACTGTTGTCCAGTCCAGCCGCCGGCTGTAACTGGTTCCTACCGGCCTCAGCCAATTCCCACTGTCAACTAAACCTTCCCCCTGCTGAGATGCTAAGATCCACTAAGTCCTAGTGACTCGGTTGCCACTGAAAACAAACAAACACCTCCTGTTGGTTTCTGGACTACGGCCGACTACACAAAACCACCACCGAGAGTCTTAGGACTCTCGGTTTTCATGAAACCCGAACCAAAAATCCCACATACCTTGATTAATGTCATGTTTTACATAAGATTAACATCATGTGTTCATGTTTGTTTTAATTAATCATGAATTTACAAGAAAATAAAACAAAGTATTAATATTTAGGGAAAACCGGTTCGTGAATGATTTGGAATCAAGAACATGAACACATACCCGTAGTAAATCGAAGATCCACATACTTTTCTTTCTTGTTTTCTTGGTGAAAATCCGGCGGCACACAAACCCCACAAACCCTAGGTTCCTTTTTCTTTTTCTTTTGATAAAAATGACTGTGTATCTTAAACCCCTGGTGGTTAATTTTTGCTAGGCGGGCTGGGCTAAAAGCCCATTCTTTTCCTCCTTTAATGAGCCGCACCAAACAACCCTTTTACATATATTTTTGGTTTTTCGACTTTATTAAATCTCGTGTATTAATTATCCGTGGCTTGGTTCGTGATTTACCGTGTCATGGTATAATTTTTTTACGTGAATACTTGTCGTAAACATTTATTTTACTTGAATACTTGTCGTGGATTAATTAATAAACTATTTTAATTAATATGTGGTTCTTGTAATTAATACGTTATGGATTTTTTATGCGGGTTTTACAAGAAGTAATAAATACCAAGTGCTCAAAGAACCGACATTGTAAGAGTGAGTCTGTCACCATAAGAGAGGTCATTTGCTTTCGAATTAGATAAGGTTTTTTGGAACTTATTGTTTATTAGCTTCCAACTATTACTTTCGTTTAAGTTGGCACCAATGGGCAAACGAAGGTAAAATCATGGCAATGAATCTTAGAAATAATAAATGAGTATCATCATTGGGATGAAGGCTGACAATGAATCATAGAAACAAAAAATGAATATCATCATTGGAGACGCCAAACCCATAGAATTTACTCTTAGAGAAATTCACTTTTAGACCCTAAGTCGTATAGAAACATCTCAAATTTTGACAAAAGTTTTTTACATTGCCACGTGACCACTTGTCCTTGATAATATCATCATTCATAAATTCAAGATGAGAAATGTCAAAGTTATTACTACCCACTTTGATTCCTTCAAAGAGGTTTTGGGATTTTGATTCTTGAAGTGACGCATGAAGAGCTTCAATTGCAAGAATGAAAAGAAATGGTGAAAGTGGATCGCCTTGACGAAGACCTTTTTGAATTTTAAATTCACGAATGGGTGACCCATGAGTCAACCGATCCATATGCCGAGTTAAGACATCCCTGAATCCAACTCCTCCATTTTATGCTAAAACCCATTTGTTCCATAATATGGTCTAAGGATTTCCAATCAAGGGAATCAAAGGCTTTTTCAATGTCTAGTTTGAGAATAAAAAGTGTTTCTTTTTTCTTAGATTCCTTTGCTAGGATTTCATTAACCATAAGGACCATCAATCATTTTCCTTTCTATTATGTAAGTAGTTTGCACCTCACTAACAACCGACTTCACAACTTGCGAGAAGTGGTTGGCAAGAAGTTTAGAAATCACATTGTATTGACATCCAATGAGGCTGATTGGTCTGAAATCTTTGATGTAGAGAGGGTCTTAGATTTTCAAAACAAAGTCGATGAAAGATGAATTGTAACCTTTAAGAATGAAACTGTCAACCTCAAACATAAGCACCATGTTTATGAAGTCATTATCGATTATATCCTAATAATCTTTAATAAATATTGAATGTATATATTTGTTAACTAGTAATTGTGTGTTTGTGCATTGTTTATTATACATATTGAATGGATATATTTGTATTTTTAAGTAATAAGGTGTTTTAATAAGAGTATTAATTTTGTATTAAAAAGTTATCCGATATGTTTATTTCTTTATATGTTGTTTGCATTAAAGAGTGTTGTAATATATATTTTGTTTTTTTTTGTTGTATGCATGAAAACTTAGATTATTTAAGAAATTAATGATGAAGGATATATCAATCTTACTGTATTATAAAGCTTTTGAGAAATTTCGATTTTTAGAAGCTCTATAATTAAGATATTTTTAAATTTGACTTTTAATAGAGCATTCATTTTCTAATTGACTATCATCTCAGTTTGTAACAATCTATTAAAAGCCATCTTTATTTTTAAAATTAAAATATCTTTTTACTTCACTACAAAAAAATATGTATTTTTTCACACTTTTTTGTACACACTTTTGAATTACGTGGAAAATATTTTGAGTTTATCAACACATATAAATGTGTAAAAATTTTGATACATAAATAAGTGTGGACAATTTGGAAAAACCACACTTATATATGTAGCAAATAAAAGTCCACACACTTTAGTGTGGTCAACTAACTAACTTCTCCACACTTTTAAGTGTGGACCCCATTTTGTGACACCAAAAAACTCCACTCATCATGTGTGTGGAGATATTTGGTGTCACAAAATGGGGTCCACTCTTGAAAGTGTGGAGAAGTTAGTTAGTTTAACGCACTAAAGGGTGTAGACTTTTATTTGCTACATATATAAGTTTGGTTTTTCAAAATTTGTCCACACTTATTTGTGTATCAAAGTTTTTATACATTTATAAATGTTAACAAATTCAAAATATTTTACACACTTATTGATGATGTATGTGAAGAAATGACATATTTTTTGTAGTGTTAATATTTTTTTTTAAATCTAATTTAACTATATTTTCTAAAAGTTTATGATTTTTGATTCAATATTCATTTTAATATATTTTATTTAACTTTTAGTTTTTTTTAAGGTTTATTTATTTTAAATCTTTTTTTTACAAATTCAGTATTTGAATACAAATTTAACGGGCACGAGTAGTATCATTTGCCACCTTAAAAACAATCATTGAGTATTCACCACCGCATTGTACGAGTACCATACTAATAGTAAGATAGTTCATTGGCCTAAAATTTGAGGAAATTACATGTGTGATTTGTGATAGATCGGTGGGGAAATAGCCCAAGCCCATTTGTAGGTTTAGGTCTAGGGTTACATAATAGCTACGGTTTTATCATTTTCGCCTCTTTACCCACACTTCTCACACAACAATAATCTAATTCCATGGCACGTCCTCTTACAAAGGAAGCAGTTATGTTGCTAAACAATTATACAGTAACTTTCGAGAATGCCCGTATGTTGTTCGATGTAGACTTGGAGACTTTTAAAGAAAAGCTATTTGAGTTTGGCATCCTTGTTTGGTATGGGGCTAATGGTTCACCAGTAAGGATTCATGGGGGTGATTATAAAATATTCGTCCTCATCAATAGTTTAAACAAATTGTATTTCATGGAAGGCACTAATCCATTTTCTTATCTTAGAACTATAATTGAGACTAGTCTTCATCTGTCTCCTGGTTACGAAATAACCTACGAGCAACCCCAAACATCAAAATATGAATTGCTCAAGACGAATCTTGATTGGCACTATGCGGTTGAGCATTCCAAGGAGAAAGTTTTTTTCACGGGGAACAGTTATTCAGTGTGCTTGGACTTGAAGTCCGATGATGCTCACATTCGTCGTCGTATGGATGCTTGTTATATGTATGAGGCATTTTCATCTGATGACGACGAGTCTGATGATGCTTCTGCAACGCATGAGATGCTGAATCTAGGTTGAATACTTTGTTTTTTAACACCTGGAATTTATGTATGGTTGTCGGTTGTCAATGCTTTTTTTTTTTAATTTGCACATCCGTTATTTTTGGTTATGAACTTTGTTAGACAAGGATAAAACCCGTAGGCATTGTCTAACACTAGATTGGTTGTAGGGCGTGCTTCTATTGGACCTAGAGTTGGTCAAGGTATTGTTGCGAGTCAAGCTGCAGAAATCTCCTGTAATCGACTGATAACTCGATCTAAGCTTTTTAACTATCGTTGTATTTAGGGTAAAAATGTATCAAAGCATGATTCCGCATCAACATAAAACCTTAAGCTGCGATGTCCAAGGCACGGACATCCAAATCGTTTTTGGCATAAGTTATGGTAACGTTGATGCTCTATAATGCGTGTAATGATCAGGAGTGCTTGGCTCACTTTTAAGCCTTTTGGATTTCTGTTGGCGGTGAATGGTGATTCAAACGGTTCCAAAGATACGGTATGATCTCTCTACGCGTTCCAAAGTTTATATTATTGTTATATTAAGATATTTGAATCTTCATTATCTTATAGAAGACGTTATTTCTATAGACTAAACTTAGGCTTATCATGATGGCGAAAAAATGACACAAATGTAAATTAAGCTATGCTTTCTAGTTTATAGCATTCTCTCTTTCTCTTTCACAGTAAAAGTTTACAAGGCACACAAGGGACTCCATACATGGTGTAAATAAGCCTTAATAGCATATATATTTGGTCACTTAGTTGCAATTTACTGATACAGTTTATTTGTTAATAAAAATGACATGTCTATAGGCTAGTGTACGTCGGCTATTTAGAATTAGCATTTCATAAACCACAGAAATTTAAAATGCATTTTGATAATAAAGGTCAAATAATTAACATTGCTGTTTATATTTAAGTTATTACATTACCAGATATAATGATAGTAAAGTTATTTCAATTAATGAGATGATTACACGATTCTAGTTCGTGTAATTGCCAACAAACTCAGCGTGACTCGAACCTACGTATAATGCATTGTTTTTCTCATGGACCACAGTAATAGTCATGTTCCCAAACTCTGTAAACGAGACAGTTTCCAGCACTATTGAAGACTCATTAACCCGTATCCCTTGCTGAACATCTAACACCGAGGTTGCCACCCAATACTCTCCGTCGGTTGCAGCCCGCTTTATATTTTTCACGTCCCCACAATCTGTAAGGAATACTTCACTTGTGCTTACTTTTGGTCCCTCCAGCCAATACCTTATGATAGTCTTGTTCACAGACTCTGGAACCAAAACACTGTCTCGGTGAATATTAGCAGTGGCACCACCTACCCCTGAAAGCCCGCTTAATAAAACTGTTACTGTTTGATTATATGGATCATATCTCAAGAGCCTTCCAGTTGAGTCGGGTGTAAACCCTGGTTGTGTGATATTTCTGCACAACAAGAAACGCTTATCAAACCAGTCCAACACAGCTTTGTTAGTGAATTTGTAATTTTTAAGACTTTCTGTTTGTTAGTCCGTGAATAATTTTCAGAAGTTACCTTATATCATAAGTTAAGCTAGCGTCGGTCATATATACATGTCTGCTATATGACTCAACATCGATTCCAGAAAGGTACTTGTAACCAGTGGAAAGTTGAGTTGCAAGCCCACCATTGAATCCTACTACGAGTAGGCCGAAGAAAGCGTCCGTGATATATATATCACTGGTTCTGTAATCAAAGCTGAGAGCCAATGGTCTCCCACATATTGGTCCCAAGTCCAAATCATTTGTACCATCACATAATTCGTTGGTCCTGAATAAACCATATAACTAGTAAGTTTACACCATGGCATCCAATTATAAAAGACTAACCATTGATACGTTATTCCCGGAATCTAAGAATGAAAGCATCTGCTAAGTAGAAATAAAGGTTGCACAGCAACTATATAGATATAAGTACTAAAGGGAGTATTTTGGGAATTAAAGTAGCACAACCTGTTGGGTGAAGTGTAGGCGAAATCAACGAAGCCAATGTTGGAACCTTCCCATTTGAGGATCCTACCGTCTGCAACTGTTACATACGGACCTCCACCTCCAAGATCATAGGCAACAGATTGAGGTCCTATGACACTTGTAGGTAACACGACTTCATTAAATGTGTATGATAAAACATTACTACTTGACATAAACAACAACAAAAAAACGAGGTCTAGGAAGAACATGCTTGTTTTCATGGCTACAATATATGTAATTAAACTGGCGGTTCTATTAATTATTATTTTTCGAATTGGATACATCTTTTCACACACATCTTCTTCTATATATACTGAATACACACATACTATAGATGTATCAAACACTTGCCATAGTTGACCATTGCTTCTCCATTTTGGGGATAAAGATAATTGCTTAAGCTTGATGCAAAGTACGTAAACCGACTCATATGTACGTACATTTGTGTTTACTCGATGTGTTATCGATGCACGCTTCCTTAACTGGAATTTCTTAGTCAACCGCTCATTCTTTCTTTTTCATATGCTCACTTGTTCAACCTATATATTCTTCCATATATGTAACCACACTCGGGATGCAGCCTGCAGGGCAGAGCTGCATAAGTCGAGAGTTTAACTGAACCACTATACACAAGATTATTTTTACATAATTCAAGTGAAAATATAGTATGATTTAGTACTCAATACGTAAAAAAAATTATCGGTTAACTTAATTAAACTGTATGATTGATTGATAATTACTTAACGTGTGTTCTAAAGCACAACCATGCATGTAATCTAAAGTCTATTCTACAACTCCCTTTATACATTAAAAACTAAAGTATGTTTGCCTTACATAAGAGAAGGCGTATGATTTGTGTCTAAATGTTTTGCATTATATATATGCAACTTGACAACAAGTCAACAAGCATATGATAGATTACGTAAAATTTTCTTGTAAAACAATCATCTATGTATCGTATTAGCACGAATTTGAAAATTCAAGTATCAAACGAGTTGCTTTTATATACACGTACGGTACACTTGGAAAATTACTTGTCTATCGTATTCCTTATATCCCTATATTATACTCCGGTATGGAATGTTCTAACAGTTCTGAAAAAAATAGTACTTTTACGTGTAACAAAAATTTGCAATTATCATAACGAAAGTACATTGCCGATTTAAAACAAAATCACTTTGAAATTTTTGTCAAACTTGCATTTTAATGAAGGGTAAAAACCAAAAATACATTATTGTTAAAACATGATATCAAAGAGATACAAACAGTTGTTTCACCAAACCAGCCACCCATTGATGAATTTACTAGATGTATACCTGCGCATAGCTGCGGAACCGCATAACGGCAATTTTGAAATGATTAGCTTTATAATAGTTAGATGAAATTCTAGCTGAAAACTGTCGTAACATACGATCATTAAACTTTAAATAAAATCTTATACAAATAAAAGTACATATAGTAAAAATTAATGATATATGATAAGTGTTTCGTGTAACATGACATATAAGTCTTGGTGAAGCAGAAATTGACAAGTTCCGGTCAAGATCCCAGGGAGCCCGACCTTGTCTGTGGACATATAATTGAACCAATTGGTCTAAACTCTCACGGAAACAACTTCCAAGAAGATTTGAAACACTTCTGCAAAGGTTAAAAAGAAAAAATTAGTTTGTGCAATAGTAATTACAATGGGTTCGTTTTGAATATGATTATATGATATTCAATGAATCAGATAATCAACAATAGTATATTGGGCTGGAAAATATTTTGCTTTGATATGCCACTATTGTCTGAAATTGTAGTAAATTTATCAAAGATTTAAGCATTGGACAATTCAAATTATTTATAAAACCAATAGATGAAATGACTGTAATTTCTTTAGCCGCAACCACAACTGAAGTACACCTTTTGTCGAGCATGATACTAATATATTTAGCCAAAGCTACTTCAGATCATAACTATAAGATAATGAGGCCTAAAACACAGAACCAAACATCCACTTAGGAAAGGTACAATACCTGCTAAGGAGTTCTGTGAGTTCCATGTTGTATACATTATCATCCTCGTGTGGGTGAAACCTGTTGACTCTTCTAAGAGGGACATAATGCAACATTCTTGGTGGATTAGTAGGCCCTTCAAACCAATTTTCAACGGCTTCACTTGAGCCATCTTCATGTCAAACCTAATCAGTTTCATGCGTACGTTCTCCAGCGCGCTGTAACTGAATTTTCCTGCCAATTCCTTTCAACGTCTTCTAAAGTCCCGTCTCTCCATTAATTAAACTTTTTATAGCTTTCCTACTGCCACTCTTCTCTAACGTCCCCAATAACCTGGTCTTGCCACCCTTGTTCATCAATGTTCGCTTCTTGATTTGTGCTTTGAACAGGTGCAACACTTTCCAAGTTATCCGTTTATAATATGTCGCTTTCCTCAACCCACAATTTTGACTGCTCTTGATTTTTATGTTCGGCCTCCTGTCAAAGGTTTATCAGTTATGTGAGACTCGTCATTCGTATAATCAGTAACATTAATGTTAAAATAATTTGTGTTCAGAATGGTTTCTTACCTGACTATGAACAATGTTCAGAATGGTTCCTACCAGTCGTTGCAGATTCCTAATTTTGGCATGATTCTTCGACAAAATATCTGACCCTTCAATGGCTTCAATAGATGTACATGTAATCTGGTATTGCTAACGGATAACAATTGCTCAGGGCCTAATCAACTTTTCTGTGCATACTCAATTAAACAACTGAAGGTACAAGATTCTTTTAATCTTTGCATAATCATCGATTGAAGTATAAGATACGAAAAAGAGAATAAACTATGACAGGTGAAGTCACTACTTAATAGACATTAAAAAATGAACAAGTCTAAATAGGTAATATTTTTTCAGGTTAAGAGGTGTTATACAATAAAAATTCAGCGACTTGTCAGGATAACATAACAGCCTTTTCATCTATGGGTTACTTTGTGGTATATGTGTTTGTTCAATCCTTGCCGATACAACAACTATGGGTACCCAAAATGTATGTCCGCTTGATATTAGCAAATATATTGAGAGAACACAGTTATTTATCTTGCATGTTGGCTATTAAAATAGTTGGTTTAGCATTTTGTAAAAAAGTGACCTACATATTGGCTATTAAAACAACTGCAGTAACCAAACTCTGTTTGGTAATTGAAGAATCTTAAAGCAGATTGCCAAACACCCAAAGCAAAAAATATCACATTAGACTAAAGCAGTCTATACTCATCAACCGAAATTTCTTCTTACTTCGTAACAAAATGGGCAGGCCAGAAAACATTACTTAAAGAAACGCCTAAAAATGTTTCCTTTTAAGATATTTATCTTCGATATTTCTCGTTTGAGCTGTTTAAAAAAAGTAAACCAGCTCACAAAGGTTGCTGGAAAATTCGGACCAGTTAGAAAAAGCGTGAAATACAATACCCGAGACATTATCAATGAGGCATTTTTCACGTGATGGATAATGATGGCGAACCAAATGCAGAACACATATACCAATGAGTAATATTAATATGCCATGAACGTTGCTTAGAAAAATATTTAAGTGTGTTATCATATAAGGACAAAAAAAGTACCTCGCCGATATCTTCAAGAAATTGCTTGGATGTTAGTTGACCAAAATAATCAACGTATGCCTTAATATGCGACTGCATACAAAAGTAAAATATAAATGTTAGTTGTGCTTATAAGCAGAATTCAACTTGTTTCAGGAAAGTAGTATGATCTAGTTGGTCGACCAGATTTATGTTTATGATTAAACATAAGACTCAACAGTAACTTGTTCATTATATTTAATGTTCAATTAACCAAACTCACAATTATACGCCAAAATGAGCTAATACCAGTAACTACTACTAAAAGACATGAAAACTAAAATTCAATAAAAACTAATTGTGAATGACTAAACACTAACACCCCATGTTATCAACTTATCTTGAGTGTTTGGATTTAGCTAACAACCCATGCTATCAACTTAGTCGTAATCCAGCTACGTAACCCGAAACAAATACCCATTTACTTTAGACTTTGTTAACGTAATAATATGATAATGCACAAACTTAGACTTATGTAGTGACTCTCTTCCTGTTACCATAGTATGATCTAGTTGGTGTTTTAAACATAGGACCAGATTTATGTTTAAGATTAAACATAAGACTCAACAGTAACTTGTTCATTATATTTAATGTTCAATTAACCAAACTCACAATTATACGCCAAAATGAGCTAATACCAGTAACTACTACTAAAAGACATGAAAACTAAAATTCAATAAAAACTAATTGTAAATGACTAAACACTAACACCCCATGCTATCAACTTATCTTGAGTGTTTGGATTTAGCTAAACAACCCATGCTATCAACTTAGTCGTAATCCGGCTACGTAACCCGAAACAAATACCCATTTACTTTAGACTTTGTTAACCTAATAATATGATAATGCACAAACTTAGACTTATGTAGTGAAACTCTTCCTGTTACCATGTTATTCCTATTAAAAACCCAAAAAACATAATGCAAATGTTACAATCATACATTCAAAAACTTTATTATCAATGCCATCACGTTATGATTTCCCATTATGTTTTCGTATCACCATCCTGAAACTGTGTATCTGCAGTTTATGGTTCGACATTTATAAGCGAACAATTTGCTTCTGATATCCTCAAAAATTATACCATATAAAAAAAGTATTTGGTCAAGTAGTCATTCACTTTGAAACGAGAAGGTAAATAACTTTCAATAGGGTGCTTGAGACTGTAATCTAACTTAATAGCTTTGAAGCAAACCAAATAGCATAGACCTTAATAAGAAACTCGAAACACCCCCTTACACTAAAATAAACAGTTTCATTCATACATTTGATTCTAAAAATACACCTTTTGCTAAACATAGACCATCCACTGATAGACACGTTCAATGAACAAATGGCATACTAAAACATATCATTTACTTAGGGGTGTAAACTTGTGATGTAACATCACCAACATTTTTATGGAACAATTTGCAAATAAAAAAATCTAAGCAATAAGCCAAATATATAAGCCGAAACAAAAACACACCCCTTTAATTACCTATTCCAAACACCACCATTATGTCCTATTCTACCATGTATGCTCCGTAAGTTTATGGCTTTAAGAAATTGACTTTTTTTCTTCTAAAATATATAATAAAATAACGATATAGAACACATACGCTCAAATTCAACTTAAGAACCACCCGCGTATCTTCGGCTGCTTTACAGCCTAAAATCTAGAACCCACTTCAAACCTTTATCTATATATTTCCAAAGAAACACCCAAGAATTTCAACGACAATCACAAACTTAAAAATGATTCTTTGAAGCTAGATCAAATTATGACCCGAAAAAGTGTACCAACTAAAAAGCAGTACAATACCTCTTCTCATTCCAATAATCGATCTCCTGATAACAAATCTATCAGGCACTTAATCGGCATAGCTACCTGCATAAACAAACCCAAAAGAAATAAATTATTAACACAATGAGATTGAACATTTTGTTCTCAAGGAAATTGAATAAGAAACTTTGTAAACTGCCGTACATACTTTTTCACCTTGCTCAGCTCCATATCCACTATAACTCTATGTCATCTGGGTCGAGATTCATGTCTCGACCCAAAGGTAGTTCTTCATGTCACCCCGGTCAAGATTCACAATCTCCGTCATTCCGGCGGGTGTTTTTTCCTCACACGTAGCGCATCACGTGTTTGATATTGTGATACCAGTGAAAGTGCCGTATGATGCTAAGTTATTGTCTCAAGAGCTGTTCAGTATGAGCATCTCTCTTAAGTTGCGACTCACTTGAGGATGTGATATCCCGAGCCCAACGTCATTTATTTAATCCTATTTTACGAATACTTTTGAAATTTTTAAGAAATTTTGTTTGTTATATATTTGACGGTTTAAGTTGAAACCAACGTTTACGGTCGTAATTTTAACATTTGACTGTTTAAGAAGAACCGATGACGAATACGATACCGACGGATGCCCAAAATTTGTCTTTTATTATCGATTGATCGATATTTGAGTTTTTCGAGATTTTATTTTTATTACGTGTTAAGTCGAGTCGGAACCATGTGTATATTTGTTTTGTGTGCGTTTGAACCATTTAAAAGTATTTTGAGGTAGCCGGGACGAAACCCGACTCCCGTAAATTTTTAAAACCGACTAATAACTCATTCCGCTCTTTAAAAATGGTTGTTTATTTACGAGGCCAAAAGATAGACAAGTTGTCAATCTTAGCCCCTCCCATTTTACAAAAAGGGGGAAAGGGAAATACACACACCATTTTTCATTCAAAAATTTAGGGTTTCCCCTCTTTCTCTCTATTAGCCGTCGGCCACCACCACACAACCACCACCACCACCATTTTCCATGGGTTTTTGAAGAATCTAATCAAAGACCCACCTTCCTTTCATCATTGTAAGTGTTTTAATCCACTCATAACATACATGCATCCATTTGATTTTTCCAAAAATTTATGATTTTTCAAAAACGTATTTTGATGTAATTAAACTGGTGGGATGTCTAAGTAGTGATTAGATAATGGATAATCATCCATAAAATTTGTTAAAAACAGTAGGGTTTGGGTGTTTTGGTCACCAACACCCCACGGCTAATGGGGGTGTTTGGTGGATTCATGGTGTTTGATGAAATGTGTCATGGGTTTGTGTTTATAAAGTTGTTTTTGATGTTTTAAATGAGTTAAACATGTTGCATGCTTGATTTGGTAAATGGGTTTTAGAGTGGATTTGAGATCCTAGGTGTTAGGGACTGATTAAGGTGTTTAGAAATGGTCATGAGTGGTTAAGTTAGGACTAGGTGTCGTTAGAATGGGTCGAAATGATGTTTTGATATGGTTTTGTAAAGGGTATTTTTGATCAGAAACTTTAGGGGTGTTTTTCGTGGGTTTAACTTTGTAAACAGGTCATAAACATTGGATGTAGTTTTAGAGCTTTGTTTTAGCTTCGTTTTGGTATAAGGTAGAGCTTACGACTCCAAACGAGTCAAAAGTTATGCTATTTTGAAAGTTCGTGTACCGGGAGATGAGAATCAACATAATCCGAAATTATGTTTGGTTTTGGGTCAAATCCCGGGGACCATAGATAGAGTTTGGTAAATGATTAAAAGTTTATTTTTGGTTTCAAACCTGCATTTTTGAGTCTATTTTTGGACTTAAGAGTCAAATTTACTAATGGTGTCTTTTAAATGGGTCAAACAAGTCTTACATGTTAGAAGTGCAAAATCAGTCCTAAAAACTTATGTTTAGTAATGTGATGTGTAACGGGTCATAAAAGTGAAAACTTTTCATGGGATTAAATATGGGTTTTATACAGATCATGAGGCATTTTTATGAATTTTCTTGAAATTTATATAGGTGCTTAAGTCATAGAAAACAGCCCGTACTTTTGGTAAGTACCGGCAAATTTATAAAATAGAAATCAACTTTAATTACGTGGATAAATGGTATAAGTCTAGTAACAACTACTTGTTTGATTTTGGCGTGAGTTTTCATAAACATTAAGTGTGGTTGCATATGCGTGTGTTTAGTACAATAATGTACACGGAGTGTTGATTTGGTTTTCGTACCTTGATTTTAGGTCAAGTGTTAGATTTTCCCGGGCATCCACGTCGTCGGTGACATTTCTCGTTACGTCTTCGCTAGAACCACTACTACTACGCCAGGTGAGTCTATAGCCTCGCTCTTTACTTATTTCAAATGTTTTTACCCGCGGGGGGGATGCATGCTATTTAAATGAAAATGAACATAAGTCATGAATGATTGTTGGACCCGAATGTTGCCTTGAATTGTGTTGAGTACCTAGTTGCAAAAGTCCCTAAATTCGCGAACTATTAACTATTGTCTTGCCCTTGTGTGGGTTGGAGATAGCCACTTATAAAATTGATAGTACTATGGGGTTGACGACCCTATCTGAGACGAGAGCTAGTACGTTGAGTACCCTCTGTGGACGGATAACTTGTGATAAGAAATAAGGTATAATTGCAACTGATGCCTTTAGAAGGGGCACTGGTTTCATCTTAATCATGCCGGTAAATGTACGCGGGTGATTGAGTTAACGGATTAGTGTCACGAGCTTAAACACAATTATTAGCTATTGCTAAAGATAATATCCCTGAATAATAGATTGTGTATACAACAATGCTATTGAATGGTCATGATTGGTTTTAATACTTATGTTCAACTTATGATTTGATAAACCTATAGATTCGCTCAACCTTTGTGTTTACGATTTTAAGCATGTGTTTCAGGTAATAAAGATTGATTGCAGCGGAGCATGCAAGGATGGAAGTTGGTGTGGCTTGGCGGTCTACTTTGTTTTTCCTCCCTTTTAGCACTTAAATATTTTATATTATGTAAGTACTTTTGGGGTTGAGATTCAATGGGGACCAAAACGTAACTCTGTTTTGTATTATCTTGGGATTTGGAAAACTGTAGACTTGTATGTTGTTAATCAATCTTTAACTTATGTTCAAATTTTTACGTCTCTTTGAGTCGTTTAATTAAGCTTATGTGTGATGATAACTACGTAGCACCCAAATGTTGTAGTTCCGCTGCGCATATGATTTGGGGGTGTTATAGATATCGAAACAGATCTACAGAAAAAACCACACCTCTGCGTTTCATCTTGTTGCAAGCCCCATTTTTTTCACAGTGACTTCTCACCAAAGAAAATAACACATGGGTATTCGCCCCTCCAAAACGCAGCCTTTAAAGGCCTTACCAAAGACTTGCATGCTTAGGCTCAGATTTGTATAGGATAAGCAGATCATAGAATTGTCCGACCTCCGCTAAGGGTGCAAAGTTATCCGGTTGCATAGCGGGCACGTATACCATGCCGTCCGGGCTTTGCCATACCAACTTAGGGGCTGATAAGAGCATAATCTGTTATCTTATTTTCTTGGAAAATGTGCTCAAATCGGTCAAATAATCATAAAAAGTGCCATATATACTTGTATTTGTTGTTTGAGTGTGTGTAGGTACGGATATCAAGAAAAGACAAGAAATACGATTAAGTCAAAGATAAAGCGAGCACGGGATTAGAAGAAAAGCACAAAGCCGAAGCCGGAATTCTACTTCAATGGATTTTCTACAAATCTTCCTCTCAAATTACCAAAACACCCCTACACTTTCACAAAATTAAACTTTTTCCTCTCCACTTTCCTAAAAGTTCACAAAACTCCCCTCATTACCCTTAGAAATACTAAAATGGTCCCTCATCTATCAGAACGTTACCAAGATAATCCCTAGAACTCTTATTTCACTTCAAATAAAAGTTCATTTTTAATGGTTAACAAGATTATAAAAGAACAAGGGCTGTTTTTGCCGAAAGAAAAAGATGGGCTGGGTCAAAAAGTCAAAACCAGTAAAATAAGTAATAAAAATGAGAGGGAATATGTTGGGTCTACTAGATGTAGATCTTGCAGCCTGTCAGGAACGGTGAATGACTTCTGTAATCACAAGTCAATCCATAGAGAGACTCTATACACAATATGAATGTAGAATATAAATATAATAAAGAAGAACAGAATAACTATAAAGACTTGATCCTTTCTAAGGATTTCTAATATTGATAATGACTAGAACTACGTTTGGTGAAGGTGTGTTTAACCCTTCTGCCTAAGGTTCCTTTTATACTACAAGGAAACCCTAATACATCATTAAAGAAAACGTGTAAAACTGATATGCATATCCTTTCCTAACATATCTCATGCATATCCTAACAGAATAATAAATAACTAATAAAGTTTGACTTCGACTAGGACCAGGAGCACGACTTGCTCCTACTACTACTAGGACCAGGAGGAACTACATACCTCCTAGTCTACCTATTACATTTAACTATTACAATGGTCCTAACAATCCTCCCCTAAACTTGAATTTGACCTGTTGAGTTCAAGTTTCCTGGAAAACGTGCAAAGAAAGCCCAAGGATTGAATCAGCAAAACTAATAGCAGCATCAGAAAGATAAGAATCAGAGTAACCGCCGCAACATGAAACACTAGAAGCTTCTCCAAAGCTTGGAACAAATCAGCATCGTGTTGAATCTTTTCAGCAACATGAGCAGATTTGATGAGCCTTTACCAAGTAGCTTCTCGCTCTTGGGCTAGCCAGTCTTTCTGGTGGAATAAGCATCACCCTGGGAGACTAGAACCCAGCCCAACTCTTAGAACGTGAATCAATAGTGAGTGGGAGTACCCTGATGATTTTAGGCAAACCATCACAGCCGTCAACGGATTTGATATGTCTTTACCAGAAGCCGTACCCCTATGGACTCGCCAACTCTCAGCAATAAAGCATCGGTGAGTTGAAAACCCTATAGCTTTAAGCAAGCTATTACAGCTATCAACGGATTTGATAAGATCTTTACCAAGAGCCGTACCCCCTTGGATTAGCCACTTTTTCAGTCTAGGACCATGGCAAGTGAAAACCATCCAGTTTTGGGTAACCTGGCAACCATCAACGGATTTGAAAATCGCACCAGGAGCCGTACCCTCAAGGTGAATCAACTTTTTCTTGTTGATTAGACATGGTAAGTTGAGGACCATTTGTTGTGAGGACCAAGTCCAACACCAAGTGAAACCAGTAACCAGCACAGCACAATTCAGTAACCAGAACCCATAGTGTGAAACAGCAAATGGTATCATATTCACAAGTATAAAATCCAAGATGTGTTAAAAGTATAAGCAGATATTATATAAGAAGTATATTTTTTTTGTAAATTATTATTATTATTATTATTTTTTAACTATAAAGAATGAAATTCACCAATCACTTTACATATTGGTGAAAAGAATGATAATAAGAACAAATGAACAAAAAATACAAAACAGAAACACTTAAACCCAACCACATCACAAACCAGAAGCAGCCTTCGTATCTGCTATCAAACGAGCCTAGATACCTTCCACCAACGCAGTTGCCATAGAGGACTCATTCCCTGATGGAGCATTTGAAATTTGCAAGTGACTAGCCAACATCGCCTCCATCGAAGAAATCGTCGAAGGATAATCCACATCTGTCAGCATAAAAACCATATGACCAGATTCCAATTCCAACATATGCACACCACATCCCGCATATAATTTCCATCGCTGAATCACCCATTGCATTTGATCCTTCCATATACCCGAAACAGGAGCATGAGGAGGTGCATCAAGCATTAGCTTAAGATCAGCCCAAATACGCAGACCAGGCCAGGAAGACACAGCCATGGGATCAAACGGCATTCCAGAATCCACAAAGCCATACAAAGCCATAAGATCCATACGATCAGCCCAAGACAACACACCCTGCAAACCCGAAGCCAAACGCACAGACCCATCACTCAGAGTAATTCTATGGGATACCACACCAGGAAGAGTTGTGGAACGCTCAACCGTCCAACCAATAATATTTCCATTTCCCAAAGGCAAATCAGAATCACTGTCAGAAGCGGCATCAATCATTCAGGATCACGCTTCTCATAAGGGACTGTCTTGCCACGTCGAACACGTCGAGCTTGTTTCTGGCGAAGCGAACGTCTAGGTGTGGGATCACTAGGTGTGGGTTCAACCTTTACCTTTACCTCAGTAGCAGCAGTGGGAGCAGGAGAAGTAGACTCATGAGTTTGCCCACCCAATGGATCAATAGGAGCTGCATCAGAAGTAGGAATTGGTTGAGTTCCAGGAACCGGTGGTGATGGTGATGCCATATCAGGTGTAGCAGTTGTGGTGGTTGTAGTAGCAAATGTGGTGGTGGTAGCATGTGTGGTGGTGGTAGCATGACCAGCAGGAGAACCCAAAGGAGCAACCAAAGGAGAAGTAGAGGTACCAACGGAAGTAGCAACAAAAACCGAAGGACTAGCAGCAGAACCAGGAGTAGGAGCTGATGAAGGACCAGTAGAAACAGCAGGCGAAGAAGAAGTCACAACACGAGGATGGTAAATAAATTTTTCCGGAACTGGTTGACTCTGACGCTTAACCATACGCTCATAAAGTGCCTTGAGCTCATCAAAAGATAAAGCCCGAACCCTGTCCCACGTCCAAGGAGCGTTAAAATGAGCAGCTGATTGATACTTCACATAGCGCTGCATCTGCTTGCGCTCCTCAGTTCTGGATAAAGGTCTGTTCTTTCTCTTCTCATGAAGCTGTGCAGCAAGAGCCAACTGTTTCTTGCGCATCAACACCATGGCTCTTGGAATACAGTTATCCGCATCCACATCGTCACCCAAAAGATCTGTGAACTGAGCATAATCCCTGGTAAGAATAGTCAATACTTTCATCCAATCACTATCGCTCCAATGCATGGCATCGTGCTGAACTTGTTCACGCCTCCGCTGTCGAAGCTCCTCTTCTGCAGCCCTATCAGCTTCATCAATCTTGGCTTGAATCCGTTGAACAGCCTCCTCACCAAGCCTATCCTCTTCAAGCTGTCTGCGGGTACGTTTGCGAGATGGTGAGGGAGCATCAGTCATTGGGGCCTTCCCCATTGAATCATGGGATGTACCAGCATTGGAACTAGCAGCAGGACCAGAAGCACCATCCATAGAAGTGGGAATAGCGGCAGGAGAAGGAACACCGGAGGATGTCGGAGGAACCGGCAAATCATCATAGATTTTATCAGTAAAGGCAGCCTTTGCCAACAATGTCAAACCATCCTCAACATGCTCTGTATCCTCCTCATCAGAATCAGAATGGATCACATGCTTCTTTCGGCATCTTTGTTGAGTCTCCAAAGCTTTGATGCGATCAGCAAGAGGAAGAACAAACTCCCTAGTAAGTTTCCGGTGTTGGTTCAAATCAGCTTCCAATGAAATCATCCGCTCATGATACCTGTGCATAAGATCAAGTAACGACATAAGTGTAGTAGGCTCCTCCGCCTGCCCACCAAGAGGACTTGGGTCAGGGAAGGCGTCATTGGAGCCCAAAGCAACAGATGGGTCAACAGTAGGTGTACTAGCACCAAAAGGCTTATCAAAAGAGTGTGGAGCAGGACTAGGAGGTGGAGTCTCCACAAATGGAGACCTTTGTGGTACTAAAGAAGGACCAGCCTTGGAAGGGGATGGTTTTTCAACCACCACCTCCTCAACCAGTTCCTCCTCAACCACATGAGAAGCACCACCAGTAGGAGCCTCCTTCTCCATAGGGTCATCATCAATTACAACAAACTCAGGAGCCTCCTCCTCCTCACCCATAGGACCCTGAGTCAGCCCCAGCATGGCCTCAGTAAGGAGCCTCCACTCCCCACTAAACCCATGAACCATATTATAATACACTTTTGCAGTAAGCTTAGACGGCACATGTTCAGTCCTATCACGAGGAATGCAAACCAGTATTTGTTGTAAAAACCTAGGATACATAAGAAACTTCTTTCTAGAACCATCATTAGATAGGTTACTAACCATCCCCTCAAATAGATAATGAGAAAAGTTAAATACCCTACCCTGGGCTAAGCAAATAAGACCAGTAGCCAAGGGAGTAGGGAAAGCATCCTAACTCCCAGACTTGGGACTCATACAATGAATCAGAAAATGCACCAGAAGCTTCCATTGGGGGGAAAACCTATTTTTCTGGAAATTAAACCTCCCCCCATGATTGTACCCTATAGCAGCCATCCCCTCCAATACCTCCGAATTGGGGATGGACTCAACACCACCCTCATCTTGAAGATGAAGGGAAGATCGAATAGACGCCTCAGTTACCACGTATGAACGTCCATCTATGGTAGCATGGAGTTCACGTGGACGACCAACCACATCCACAAGACAACCAGATGTCCAAAATTGACGAATAACACTATCATTAATAGTGGGACATACAGTAAACGCATACCTCAGGTTGGAAGCTTCAATGAATTCCAGAATGGCAGCAAAATGTTCACTATGTGGACCATCACCCAGATAAGCAACTCGGTTGTGAGCAGGTTGGTAAACTAGAGCAGCCATGGATCTTGAGTAATTTTATGGAAGAAGGATTTTGGTTAGGGTTAGGAGAGTAGGATCGGTTTTGTGTGTGTGTTGAATAGAATGATTGAGTCAAGGGGGTAATTTGACCATAAATAAGGAAAATGGTAACTGTTCATTGACCCCTATTAATTGGGGGTTGCCCTTTCAAATTTAGACATAATTGCATAGTAACCACTTGCCCCTTTTAAGATAATAACCAATTCCCAATTTACCATACTTAATTAAAAATGTAAACACCAGAATTGGGAGCGTTGACCAAAAGTCAAAGCACACAATGGTCAGACCAGAAGCAAAATGTGGCCAATAAAGGACAAAAGGAATGAACAGTGCCCCAGACCAGTACCAGAAGCCAATCACCACTTGACAAAGAACACCAGAAGCCAACCAATTATGACTAGAAGCTGACCAATGAGGACCAGAAGCCAGTCATGTAATACCATATCCGCCAGAAGTGAGCAAAATCCTCCACCAGA
Organism: Glebionis coronaria; assembly: GCA_025667525.1. Taxonomy (NCBI): domain Eukaryota; kingdom Viridiplantae; phylum Streptophyta; class Magnoliopsida; order Asterales; family Asteraceae; genus Glebionis; species Glebionis coronaria. Next base: position 24,065,848 of record CM046878.1, on the reverse strand, counting down.
AGTAACACACACCACTAGAACCAATATAATATGTTGTTAAAATCTATCAATACGTTAGTCTGTCCTAAGAATATGTACATAAAGCCTCCCCTTAGGCTTAGCCTCCCCTCAATCCTAGACCTCAAGGATTGACCATCCCAATGTGAACCACCAAGTGGTTAAACCGAGGACCATCAAATGCTTTAGTCAGCAAATCAGCAACATTATCATCCGTATGAACTTTAAGAACCTTATAAGCTTCTTCTCATTGGCATCCCGTATAAAATGATGCCGAATTTCAATATGCTTCGTCCGCTGATGAAAAACAGGATTCTTCACAATGCAAATAGTGCTTTGATTATCAATAAAAATTTTGGTGTTCATAAAATTGAAACCATAATCCAACATCTGATTTTGGATCCACAAAACCTGTCCACAACAACTAGCAGCAGCAACGTATTCAGCTTATGTTGAAGAAGTATCTACGATTGTCTGTTTCTTGCATTGCCATGAAATAAGTCGACGACCACCAGTAGTAGACTTCTTATCATTATTAGCACCTGCATAGTCACTATCACTATAGGCTTCTAGAACAAAAGGTGATTCTCTAGGATACCACAGGCCCAGTTTAGGTTGAGCCTTGATATACTTGAAAATCTTCTTCACTGCATTTAAGTTCGAAACCGTTGGAGTCACCTGGTGTCGAGAACAAGCACTCACTGCAAACATGATATCCGGACGTGATGCAGTCAAATACATGAGGGAGCCAATCATAGACCTGTACATGTGAACATTGACTGGGGGGTCTGGCTCATTCTTAAGTTTGATTTTAGCAACTTCATAAGGAGTTGCTGCTGGTCTAAGAGGATCCATGTCAAACTTCTGAAGAATCTCATGGACATATTTATCTTGACTGATGAAAATTCCATCCGATTGTTGCTTGACTTGAAGACCAAGGAAGAAAGAAAGCTCTCCCATCGCACTCATCTGAAATTCGCCTTTCATCAAGTGTTCAAACTCATCACACTAGTCCTTCCTAGTAGAACCAAAGATAATGTCATCCACATAAACCTGAACAAGGATAATGTCCTTGGTATTCCTCCGAAGAAATAGTGTTTTGTCAATAGTACCCCTTCTATAGCCATTCTTTAACAAGAAAGTTGAAAGACGCTCATACCAAGCTCTAGGAGCCTGATGTAATCCATAAAGAGCCTTGACCACCTTGTAAACTTTCTTGGGATGAAGTGGATCTACAAAGCCCTTAGGTTGAGTGACATACACCTCCTCGTCAATTTTGCCATAGAGAAATGCACTCTTGACATCCATCTGAAACACCGTAAAGCCCACAAAAGAAGCTAAAGCTAAAAACAGACGAATGGCCTCTATCCTTGCAACCGGAGCAAAAACTTCAGTGTAGTCAATGCCCTCAATTTGAGTGTGGCCTTGTGCGACAAGCCTGGCTTTATTCCTCACGACAATTCCCCGTGCATCCTTCTTGTTCTTGAGAATCCATTTGGTATTGATTGCTGTCTTTCCATCTGGTAAGTCAACCAGAACCCAAACATTCTGAAACAAGAATTGCTGCATTTCCTCCTGCATAGCCTCCACCCAACTTTGGTCCTCAAGAGCATGAGAGACTGACCTCGGTTCCACCTGTGAAAGAAAACAAGCAAACAAACAGTGTTGAAAGTCCGTATGATTATTACGCTTTTGATCTTCAATATAGCTCACAAGAGCATGATGATCAGACGAGGCCTTCTGCTGCATTCTGCGAGTCTTGACAGTAGAACCAGGATCTCCAATGATTTGAGTGGTAGGATGATCTTTGTGTGATTGCAAGACTGGATTGGAAGAGACCTCCACTTCGGGTGCCAAATTATTGAGATCACCAACAAAATCAGCATCATATGAAGCAGTGTTGAAAATCCCATCTGCTGGTTGTTTATGAATGTCATCCAGCTTGGTAGAAGACTTCTTTTGATGATTCCCCAAATCAGAAGGACTGGAGAAACGAGTATTGGAAGCAGACTCACTAGCTGGAGTACCAGTAGGTGATAAGCTAGCACTAGGAGCAGAAGCTGGGGTACCAGGAGCAGCTTTGTCAGTAGGCTCATTCAAGGGAAACTCAAAACCACCTTGGGCAGCTGCTGTAGTAGCTTCTTGTTGTTGTTTGAGTAGAGTGTCAAGAGCTACTTGAGAATCCGGTACATCCAATGGAGGTGCATCACTAGGAGGAGAAGGAGAGACTGTGGTGGAGTAGGATGGAACTACAAAAATGTCATCCTCATCATCTGAATAAGAAAGACTAGAAGTAACACCAGTACTAGAAGTTGCAAACACTTGTGGTCCTGCATCATGGTTAGTTTTGAAACGAAAATATCCTAACGAATCACTAAGATAATCAAGATCAAAAAACCATTCAGGACCCTTGCCTTGGATGTTTGACTTCTCTTCAAAATACCTGAGATTAATAGTTTCAATGATCCGCTTGGCTTGGAGATTGTAGACACGATAGGCCTGAGAGTGAGCTGAATATCCCATAATGCATCCTTCATCTGCCTTGCCATCAAACTTCCCCAAATAATCACTAGTATTTAGAATGGTGACTGGACACCCAAAAGGCTTCAAATGAGCAATATTTGGAACCTTGCCTGTTAGAAGCTCATAAGGAGTCTTCTTGTGAAGGTTGGTAATAGAAACCTTATTCAAAACGTAACTTGCAGTATTAACAGCTTCTGTCCAGAACATGGTTGGAAGCTTGGAATCGGCAAGCATAGTTCTTGCTGCTTCTATTAGTGTCCGGTTCTTTCTTTCTGCCACGCCATTCTGTTGAGGAGTCCTTGCTGCACTATAATCTCTTTTGATGCCCTTAGCATTACAAAGTGCTATGAGGTCTTTATTTTTGAACTCGGTTCCATTGTCGCAACGAATACCTTTAACCTTCTTGGTCAACTGGTTCTCAATAAGGGTAAGAAAATCTCTAAGAATTGAGTAGGTCTCACTCTTGGCAGCCATGAAGAACACCCACGAAAACCTGCTATATCCATCAGTTACCACCAGACAGAATTGTTTGTGGTCAATGCTCCGAATGGAAGTAGGACCAAATAAATCCATGTGTAGTAGCTGCAATGGTTCAGTAATAAGACTAAGAGCAGTAATGGCCTTGAAGGATGCTTTGTGCTGTTTGCCTTTGCTGCTAGCAATACAATTTTTATCATTTCTAAACGACTTGGGAGGTAAACCAGAGACCAGATTCAGATTTGCAAGTTTGTGAATGGTCTTGAAGTTCACATGCCCCATCCTTCTGTGCCATTGAGTGGCTTCATCTTTGGAGGCTTTAGCAACTAGACATGATAGTTGACCAGTAGGATTGACTTCATTCAGATTGATACTATAGAGATTGTGTCTTCTAGGGATTCTGAGCAGAACTTGTGAGTCATCCGGAAGCTGAAAGTCTTTGGAAAGCACAAGTGCATCAGTATCGGTGAAGAGAACAAACTGCTTCTTGTCACAAATCTGAGAGACAGATATCAAGTTGAAGTGCTGAAGTGCTTCCACATAGTAGACCTGCTCAAAATTTAGATTTGGCGTCTTAATTGTTCCTTTGCCAGTGATCATGCCTTCACCCCCACCAAGATAGACCTTGCCTCCATGAAATGGTACAAAGTTAGAGAGAAGACTTTTATTTCCTGTCATGCTCCTGGAGCAACCACTATCAACAATGCCTAGACTAGGATCTTGGTATGGAGTAACCTACAACAACAAGATAAATAAAAAATTCAAAAGTTAGTGTCTTAAGGGGACCCAAACCTTTTCAGGTTTGAGCCTGCCTTGTGGATCTTTAGAAGAGTGCCAAGAAGATTGATGAGATCCACCGTTGTTCCTTGGTTGCCTATGCATCATTTGGGTATTGTTATTTGACCAAGAACAACCTGCTGAGGGCTTAACAGCAGTTCCCAAACTTCCCAAACCAAAATACGTGTGGTCCAAATTATGTGGATAAACTGGATTAAAATTTTGAAAATAATTACTAGTGGTTTGTAATCCAATGTTTCTCCATTGATTAGAAACTAAAGGAGAGGACCTCCTAGAAGAAGAAAACGATTGAGCACTTGGATTGAGTCTTCTAGGAGTATATGTGGCAGCTCCTGGTAGACCAGGAGCAGGAAAAGCATGGTTAACAGAAGCATGTGTGTCATAATAATCACAATCTTTAATTAAATGAAAGGCACTGCCACAAACAAAACATGTTTTGAAAGACCTTTTATTAGAATGAGATTGTTTCATACTGCCTACTTTATTACACACAATTCTAGGAGAAACATTCTTCCTAGGACTCAATAAACTAGGACCAGACACACTTGACATAACAGCAACTCTTTCTTCACACTTCCTAGCACCAGTAGCAGCATGATCATTCAACTTGGAACTTGTAGGTCTTGACTCTTCACTTGAACCACGAGATGCAGAGTCACTTGCTTTGTCACTGAAAGTACACGAGACAAAGTCATTAGAATTAGTAGAACTTTTTGGGGACTCATGCATCTGTGATCCATCCAAGTCATTATGCCATGAAGTGGGCATAAAAGTTCCAGTAAGAGGAGGAGGGACAGCATGCATTTCTGCTGCTGGTTTAAACCTATTGTAACTAGGTTTTCCCTCGTCCTCTTTGTCGGCATCAAAGACACTTGAAAAAGATAAATCAAACACATCTTTTGAATCAATATATTTTTCAAATCCTAAGCCTCTTTTAGTTCTACCAGACATGCTACTATCAATTAATTTTGAAAGATTTTTAGGTGCCTTTTGCCATTTTTCAAATCTCAGCATTGTAGCATCTAATTTTTCTTGCATCTCCTGTTTTTCTTTGATACTGGCATCTCTTACTGTTTCTGTATATTTAAGCATATTAGTTGTGTTTTCTAAATCGATGCTTAGTATCCGGATTTTATCCTCATACTCACGCTGAGTATCTTGTAGCCACCTCTTTTGTTGTTCCAATGTGTTTAAGGAAGCCTTATAGGCTTGAACCTCTAATAAATACTTATCATTTTGATCATTCACTTCATTAAATTGGGACAACAATTTAGAGTATTTATCATGACAACCAAGAGGACAATGTTGTACCTGAGGTGAGATGCCCATAAGAGCAAACTCGTCTGCTTCTTCTGCATCAGAGAGATTCCCAGCAATCATTGCAAATACGTCCGTCGTGGATTCAGCAGATTCAAAAGTGGGAGTCTGATGTTCATTCCAGTTGACCATAGAGTCAACCGATACCAGTGCCTTCTTGTCATCTTTTACCTCCTGAACCTTAAAAGCTGAGTACCTGCTCTTCTCCTGATCATTCTTGCTAGGGCACTCCCTTGCAAAGTGACCTTGTTGCTGGCAGTTATAGCATCGAACCTTGCTTCTGTCGAATCTTGCTGGCTCCCGAGGGTTGTAATTAAATTTCCGTCCAGCTTTCTTCTCAAACTTGTGAACCCTAAGAGTGAGCATGGCCATCTGCCATTTAAGATCCATTTCATCCAGGTCAAGTTTATCGACCTGTTTGAAGTCATCAAAAGCAAGTTGTTGTTCAGCATTAACATCAGCCACAAAAGAATGGAGAACAGCCTCTACCATACTGCCAGATTTGGTAGTAGGATCAGGAGCAGAAGTGTGCTGAAAAGTATGCTGAGAGGAGACAGTATTGCTTGGGCTACTAGCATATGACATGGGACTAGATGCCATAGAACTCACAAAGGCAGACTTAGCAGTAGTGGGAAAAGAGTCACTTAAAAATCCTCTCACATGAGGTTCGAAAGTTCTAAGCTTATGAAACAGATCATCAAAGTTGAGATAGTCAAGCCCACCTTTGGCTTTGAGAGAGATCACCACCTGATTCCATGAGTAGGGTAAGGCTTTAAGAAACCTTGCATTAATATCACCATCATCAGGCTTTGACCAAAGTTGATTCAATTGGCTCAATATCTTCTGAAACCTGTCATACCCCTGATGTAAACCTTCAGTCTCTGAGATTTTGAATTCTGTGAATTCATCTCTCAGCATGGATCTTCGCATTTTCTTTGACTCCTCATTCCCACCAAACCTTGCTTTTATACCATTCCAGATCTCTCTGGCATCATCCAAATGGTAGAAGTCACCCATGTGATCCTCAGGAAGAGATTGAAGCAAAATCGTTTTTGCTTTGACCTCCTTCTAAACAGCTATGATATCTTCATGAGATTTAGGGTCAAGAAGAGTAATATTACCATTCTTGTCTCTTCCAGTTAGCTTCCTGCTGTTCCCATTCAGAATAATCTTCCAAAGATCTTGATCAGTATTGGTGATCCACCATTCCATCTTCATTGCCCAGTTATCATATTCACCCTTTTTCAGAAGAGGGAATTTACCATTCGTGTTTGAGACCGTAGCAACGATCTACTGAGGTTGCACAATTTTAGGAGTGCTGTCTTCTCCTGTTTGAGTAGAAGTTGAGGCAGACATGATAAAAAAATGTCAGTAATAAGAAAACTTGATTCTTCTTGTATAAAGACCCTCCCAGGCTCTGATACCACTTGTTGGGTCTACTAGATGTAGATCTTGCAGCCTGTCAGGAACGGTGAATGACTTCTGTAATCACAAGTCAATCCACAGAGAGACTCTATACACAATATGAATGTAGAATATAAATATAATAAAGAAGAACAGAATAACTATAAAGACTTGATCCTTTCTAAGGATTTCTAATATTGATAATGACTAGAACTACGTTTGGTGAAGGTGTGTCTAACCCTTCTGCCTAAGGTTCCTTTTATACTACAAGGAAACCCTAATACAACATTAAATAAAACGTGTAAAACTGATATGCATACCCTTTCCTAACATATCTCATGCATATCCTAACAGAATAATAAATAACTAATAAAGTTTGACTTCGACTAGGACCAGGAGCACGACTTGCTCCTACTACTACTAGGACCAAGAGGAACTACATACCTCCTAGTCTACCTATTACATTTAACTATTACAATGGTCCTAACAGAATATTACTTTTCCTCTTTCTCTTTCACTTTTACCAGTCGAAGAACAAAAAAAGGGGGATTTTATCTTGATAAAAATTGAGCGAATTAAATCCTACAAAAGCACTCCCAACCCACCAATAAACGAATCCCATGTGTCCCAAGGCCACATCATCAAAGGACACGCTGGCGATCCGAGCTTAGAAGGGAAAGAAACACAAGTTTTCAAGGAATTTACACTAAAATCAGTGTAAAAGAAACACAAAAGTGTCCCATCAAGCTGCCATGCTGGCAATCCGTGTGAGGACAGAGAAAACAAGAAAGAGATCCAACGGCCAAAGAAGTTGCTGATTTTTTAAGCTTCATCCAATGGTCGAAACCAAAACCCTTGGATAGAGAAGATGAGCTGGAGAAAGCTTCTAGAGTCTCAAATTTTCCCTATAAATAGAGAGAGGTTCATTGTAATTTTTCCATGTAATTTTCCTTAGTAGAATTTAGTTTCAAATTTATGTAATATTTTAATTTTAAAGTGGTAATCTCCTTTTATAAATAAAAGTTTAGTTTTAATAAATCTCTTGTGTTCTTAATCTTGTCTCAAAATCCTAGTTCAATTTATCAAGTATTTTTCTATAAGCTATATAATCCTCATAAGCTCTTAACAAGCCTATGTGATATTGTTTTCATTTATATGCTAAGGAAAGTTGCCCAAGTCCCACAAATAATCCAAGAAGTTTAAGTTGAAGGCTGCCTCATCCAAGGAGTGGATGAACAGTGGGTGTATTGTTTGAATAAGCTTGTAATAAGCTTATTAAGTTGATTAAAAGGGGTTGAAGATTCAGGCCTTTAGGCAAAGGCTTTCTCTGGATAGGAGCTTGTGCTTAAGGTCTATGCACTTTTTACTTTTTCCTCTCAAAACTAGGTTATAATAAGTAGCTTATCTATTCTGCTTATATGTGGCTTATTTGGTTATTCTGAGTAGTCTACTTGCTTTTATTTGTGTTTGAGTTTATTTTATAGTTTAAACTTGTTATTTCCATTTTCTGTCATAAAAACATAAAACACAAAAATATTTTGGTGATTTTCCTTATTAGTCTTTTGCTTAGTTTGTATTGGTTTTTATCTGGTTAAATAAGTCTAAATACAGGTGTTAAGCTTTAAAAAGTTCATCAATAGTTACTATAAATCAGGAACTTGAGCTTATTCCCCAATTCTGTCTGATAAGGAGGTGTTTGGATTAGCTTCGCTTTAGTTCATTTTTATAGTTGTGGTTATGATTTGTTTGTAGTTTCATTTGTTATCCTAAAACAGCCAGAAACCAGTTATAAAAGTCAGCTAAAATTAGTAAAAAAGGCAAGGTAAACATAAAAAGTATGGGTCAATGTTCAGTCTGAGAAGCAGTTTTCTAGGCCTTATAACTTTTTGGTTATTTTGAGTTAGATCTTAAGCTTTATCATTCTAGATAGCCTGAACTAGTGGCTATAATATTGTAGTTTAGAGTTTTCATCCTAGCTTATTAGATAAGTAGGAAATCAGCCCCAAAGTTAGCCTTTTATCCACTTGTTTGGATACAACTAGTTGCTGTAATTAGTTTTCTAGTATGTTAATCTCACGTTTTTAGCTTATCGTGTCTTCTTAAAAGTTGCATGTTTTCAGTCCATAAGTCATTTAAAGCTTTCATAAATCATTTTTCAATATGTCAAAAATTTGTTCAAGTGCTTATTAATAAGCACTTTTTGGTTTTCAATTGCTATTGCTTATCCAGTTTACTTTTTGAAGATATTTTTGGATGAATCTTATTTTTCTCAGCTCATGTTGATTTTTGCAAAGTTATAGCTCTAGGGATTAAGCCAATAAGTCCAACTCAACTTTTTACATAAGCTCAATTTTCGTTTAATAACCTACAGTGCATCTTATAAGCTCAAATTTATTTTCCATAGTTTATATTCGATTACGAGCAAGTAGGAACGAAAACGAGCTCATTTGGTTCACAAAAACGCTCAAACTAGCTCAAAAAATAAGCCTTTGCCCGTTTTTAATAAGAAGTTTCAGGAAATTGCACTTTAGTCCCTGTATTCGCAAATAGTTGGCAGTTTTAGGTTATTGCATAGTTTAGTCCCTGCTTTTATGCTCACTTTCACTCCTGCGTATAGAATTCACAAAAGAAGGGTTGCGTTTGTTTTGTTAACATTGTTGGGCTTCCCCTCTTGTTTATGCTAGTAATAAACAAAAAAAAATGAAGTGTTTTGTTTAGATACAAAAAAAGTGGTCTACGTCTATATAAAAAAAAGGTAGTGTTTAGTTTTAATTCATTTCACTCCACTTTTAAGTTTTTTTTTTTAAAATAGAATTTAGTTTTAGAAAAAAAAAATTTAATAAACAAATAAAAATATAAATAAATAAAAAGTATAAAAAATTAGTTTTTGTATTTTTAGAATAAATTTGACATTTTCATTTTTAGAATAATTTCCCATTTACGTTTTTGGCATTTTAATATTTTTGCATTTTTACTTTTACTTCGATTAGCATTATTATAATTCGTGTTTTCCTTTTATTTGCTCATTTTATATTTCTACTTTGTGTTTTAATTGTGGTACTTGCAACTTGTTTTAGAATAGTACGTATACGTATTATATAGTATTTTTACATTTTTGCTTGTTTCGTGCTTAAATAGAAATAGATTACCAATCAATCATTCTTAACCAAAAACAATAAATCTCTTTGTTAAAATTGAAAATCAATTCGAGTGAGTCGAGGAACGATAAAGAGATAAAAAGAGTTGCACAATTTACACATTAAATTGGCGCCACTGCCGGGGATCGAGTCGAGCTCATGACTCGGTAAACAAAAACGAGGTGCCTCGTGGGGGAGCTCCCATGCTTATCCATGTACATATTTTTTGTTTTCTAATAGTGTAACGTGAGGAGGCTCGTGCTTCTTCATATCTCGTGTTTCGTTTGTTTGTGATGTAATTTTGTAGATCTCGAAGACTCTCATGTTGGTTCTCATCACATATCACTCGAGCTTCAATCTTGTCTTTCTTTATCCAATGATTATATCCTTTTGCTAACGCTTATTTTTATTAGCATAATTAATAAACGGCTTTTAAAATTTGCGTCATACCCTTTCCATGCTTCGATTCTTGCATTCGACTCTTCGAATCTAAGTATGGGGGTATTTTCCCTTAGACTTGGAAACATTGAGGACAATGTTCGGTTTAAGTATGGGGGGGGGGGGTATCTATCGTTATACTTTTCTTTTGTTTGTGTCCTAACGTACTCCTCTTTTTCTTAAATAATTAGCGTAAAATAGGGTAAATTTAAAATTTTTCATTTTAATAATTAGTGTTTTGTCACGAATATAGGCTTTCCTTTGGGTAGAATAAGAGTTAATTTTTGACTTGATGGGCATTTGGAGCCCCTAACATTCCTTAACCCGCTTAAATCAAGTTTTGCTAGACTTTTATATAGGGAACTTTAAAACGCGAAAGTCTTAACTCGTACGGGTTTAAGAACAAGAACTTTTCGCATGTTCCTATAATTGATCCTAGAAAGTCATTTATCAAGGGAACTTTAAAACGCGTTTTCTAAAACTTGAAAAAGTCCGAGAAATTGCAAGATCCTATAGATGACTTGAAAACCCAAAACTTTGATTTAATATAGTCTTAATGAAGCTAATCCAAATTTGGCTTAATTTTGACTTGCATGGCTAAGTATTCACGAGTCTCTTTAATTAGAGGTCTTTAAATAGTGAAGAACGAGAAGTGATAGAGTTAGACAAGTGATCATGCTAAACGCAGAACATGAAAATGCTCTTTCAAAAACTCATATGTTTTTAATTGTGGCTTTTTCTCCCATAAGATCAATGCATTAGGAAATAATAAATTGCAATAAGTAAGGTCATACGATTTGAAAGGTTACTTAGCTTCTAGCCCAAGATCGTTTAAAAGTTGCTCGTGGTTGAATATAGTTCATAGCCAAGGCATAACTTATTGAAGCGGGACGCGAAGATTGGTGAAGTTCCAAAAAGGCCCTAACAAGGCATGAGGAGCTCTATTTTGTTGCTAAAGATCCAAGATGATGTGAAGTATCATTATTCCTAAATCAATATGAAGGATCGAGACACACGACGAAAAGCAATTACTCCCCTAAAGATCATGGAGAAAGTCTATCCAAAAAGACCCTTACAAGGTATGAGGATAAATATATCCAAGTCCGAAAAGGAGGCGGATCGTTGTATCTCAAAGTCCAAAATAAAGATTGAAGAAAAATGATGAAGTCGTGGTCCAAATATGAAGAATCTCTCAAAAATGTCAAGTGAAGAAATTCCAAATATATGAAGAGAAGACCATAATTTCAAGAACGTCTTCCCAAGATTTGAAGTATGAAGTGTTAATGCAATAATGACTAAAAACGTTACTTGCATTTTTCGGCCTCGCTTAGTTTTGATTACGACAATATGTAAAAACAAGCATTTACGAAAACAACGAAAAACGAATTCTTGAGTTCAAGTATTTTTCATTTTACCCATTTTCACTTAAGGTATGGATAAACAAGTACTAACCTTAATCAAGTGATCAAGTGATTTAATCTTTTCTTAAAACTCACTTTTTATTAAAAGTGACAAGTTTTTATTAAACTTTATTTTTAAGAAAATGTTTTATTAAATTAATTATTTAAAATTTGAAAATGACATATTCTTATTTGGTTAAGAATATCCTTTTAGGATATTTTTTATACCCAGATAAGACCTCTACCACTAAAGGACAAAAAGGAGCGGAGTCTAGTCCGGCGGTACCTTAGCACCTAGGCGGTACCTTATCGATAAGGTACCGCGGGCTTAGATAAGGTACCGCGGGCAGATATAGCCGTTGGCTCCTTTGTCCTTTAAATAGTGGACCATTCTTAGCTTTTCACCTCACCTCTTTTGCACATTTATTTCCAGATTCAAACCCCTTCTTTAATCACTCAAATCTTTGATCATTTGTTTGATTATTACTTGTTTAAGAAGTGAATCTTGTTCTTTCATCCCTTCCTCTCCAAGTGCAAAGAGAAGAACACTATCCTAGTGAAGTGTTGAGTCCACCACCAAAGATCCATTGAAGATCAAATTTTATATACTTGTAGTTGTGTCATAGTTGTGAAGATCCAAGTAGTTGTGTCTATTTGGAAGTTGTGTATGTACTAAGTATAGTTGTGTAGATTGGTCCTAGCTACGATTAGGGCTCGACTTTTAGCTTAGAGTCGAAAATTGGTTAAGCGACGTGTACGGTTTTCTCCACCATAAGGAGCTTGTTGTGTAGTGAACTCTCGAGTAAGGAGTACTCGAGGAGTGGAGTAGGAACGAGGAGTGAGCTTCGTTGCCGAACCACTATAAATCCTTGGTGTTCGGTTTGATCTTTCTTTACCCTTAACTCTTTACATTCTTTATTCTTTATGCATATACATGTCTTAGTATTAGATTAGCTACACTATCATTCTTTATTCTTTGTGGATATATTTTTGTTAGTATTAGTTTAGTTACACTATCATTGTTCATATTGTGCATAAGAAGATTTCACATATTTCCTCAAGCCTAAGTTTTTGAAAAAGGATTTTTGGAAACCATATTTTAACAAGTAAATATAAGAAACTATTCAACCCCCCTTCTAGTTTCTACAATTGGTATCAGAGCGGGTTGCTCAAGAATTTTTAAAGTATATTGTATTTTAAAACTTGAATCGATCTATGGATTCCAACAAGTATCTAGAAGGGCAATCTATGCAAAGACCACCACTTTTTGAAACCGATAGTTTTATTTATTGGAAAAATAGATTTGAAACTTATGTGAAATCAAAAGATTTAGATCTTTGGCATGTTATTACCAATGGTGATTTTTTACCCTTTCAATTTAATGAAGTTTCTAAAACAAAAGAATTGGTCACTTTTGACAAAGCTAATGACGATACTAAAAAGAAACTTTCAAAAAATAATGAGGCTAAAATGGTGTTTTATAATGCTTTGCCTAAGAAAGAGTATGAAAGAATTTTTATGTGTGAAACCGCTAAAGATATTTGGAACACTCTTTTAGTAACCCACCAAGGTAATAGCCAAGTCAAAGAAAGTAAAATTGATCTTCTTGTCCAACAATATGAACAATTTGTCATCTTAGAAGATGAAACTATTGATAGTGCATTTGCTAGGTTTAACACCATTATTACTAGTCTAAAAGCACTTGATGAAGGTTTTTCTAGCAAGAACAATGTTAGGAAGTTTCTAAGGGCCTTACATCCAAAGTGGAGAGCAAAAGTCACGGCGATTGAAGAGTCGAAAGATCTCTCAACTTTATCACTCGATGAACTCATAGGAAACTTGAAGGTTCATGAGATGATAATTTTGAAGGACTCGGAATTAGTGAAAACCAAGAGTGAAACGAAATCTCTTGCACTTAAAGCCAAGAAGGCACAAGTGACCATGATAGTTCCTCGAAAAGCGATGACGAGGAGTATGCATTGGCGGTGAGAGATTTCAAGAAGTTCTTCAAGAGACGAGGTCAACACGTTAGACAACCGAACTATGACAAGAAACCATTGTCAAAGAATCGGTTTGTCAAGAACGAAAAAGGTGATAGAAGTTGCTTTAGATGTGGTGATCCAAATCACTTCATTGGTGATTTTCCAAAGCCCGCTCGTGATAAGAACCACACGGCATTCGTTAGTGGCGCTTGGAGCGATAGCGGTGAAGATGATGATGACAACCCCAAAGAGGAGAAATGTCTTATGGCTCACACTTCTAAAGAGGTACATTCCGAAACCGAATATTATAGCAATGATAGTTCCACTTTAGATGATATTGAATTTGAAGACAAATATGATAGCTTACACAAACTTAGTCTTAAATTCATAGAAAAGAATAAAACCTTAAAATCAACCAAAACTAAGCTTGAAAATGAGATCAATGACCTTAGGGAGAAATTGGCTAAACTTGAGAAAAACAAAGAGGTTGATTTAGGTTGCTTAAGTTGTGAGGAACTTAGATTAGAGAATGAAGATCTCAAGAGCACCTCCATTAAATTGGAAAAGTTCATGAAAGGCACTAGTGCTCTTGATGATATGTTAAACAAACAAGTTCATTCTAAGGAAAGACTTGGTCTAGGTTTTAACTCAAATGAAGCCTCAACTAGTGAACCAAAACAAGTCAGGTATTCACAAAAAACTCCCACTGGACGCGGTTCCAAATCGTATGGCGCGGTTCCTTATCACTATGGAACCGCCGCCATAGATAAGGTACCGCGGCCAGAAGTTGAATTTTGTGAAAATTCTGAACTTTCTGAAAAATCTAAGTTAAATGAAAAACTAAAGCATCTTACTGTTAATAAGGTACAATTACCCATACTTGACGACAATGCTATTGGTAAGTTCTACAAGCCTTTAAGTAAACCTCTCATGGGAAATAGAAGTTTATCTAGACTATCCTCTACTCCACCTAGAGTACGGAATGAGTCTAAGCCTAGAAGTAGAACGACAACGCCTACAAGAGATAATCAAAACAACTCACGACCTAGAAGTAAAACTCCAACACCTAGAAGGAATAATAATAACTCTAAACCTAGATCAAACACACCTAGGAGAAGTAATGAACAACAAAATGGTTACATGAATTACTACCCTCCTCCATTTTGTTCTCCATGGGGAATCCCCTCCTCATTCATGCATCCCAACCAAATGCAAGGGATGTTTGGAACTAACAATTTTGGACCCATGAGATATTGGGGACCAAATGTTTGATCTTGTGTGTTGTTACCTAGATATGCTTGAGAATTGATTTGGAGCCCGATGAGTGGATTAAGTATAGTGGATGTTCTAAACACATGACGGGTAATCGAAGTTTGTTCTCGCATTACAAAGCATATGATGGAGGTAACGTCACATTCGTTAGTAGTCTACGTGGTAATATCATTGGCAAAGGTACGGTTTCTCTTGACTCCATGACCATTGAAAATGTTGAGCATGTAGATAACTTAGGTTTTAACCTTTTAAGTATAGGTCAAATTTGTGATAATAAGTGTAAGGTCATCTTTTTGGAACATGACAGTGAAATCGTAAAAGATGGAAAGGTCATTGGAAAAGGTGTTAGAAAGCATGGGCTTTATGTCATGAAGGTTAATAAAAAGTCAAAAGACAACATATGTCTTGCGACTATAGATGATAGTTCTACTCTTTGGCATAGGAGATTAGGTCACGCTAATATGCGTTTAATTCAATCTTTAGTCTCTAAGGAGTTGGTAAGACACCTCCCCAAGATTAAGTTTGATAGTCACTTTTGTGATGCTTGCAAAGTTGGAAAGCAAGTTCACTCAAGTCACAAAGCCAAGAATTTGGTTTCGACCTCTCGGTGCTTAGAGCTCCTACATATGGATCTCTTTGGACCTTCCGCCATACGGAGTTATGGAGGTAACCTTTATACCCTAGTTATAGTTGATGACTATTCTAGATTCACTTGGACTAGATTTTTGGCATCTAAGAATGAAGCTTTCGATCACTTCGAAATCTTTAGTCGAAGAATTCAAAATCAACTAGGTTGTTCAATTGTTTCTATTAGGACGGATCATGGTAGGGAATTTGATAATGAAGTGCAATTTGGTGCCTTTTGTGAAGCTCATGGTATTACCCATAACTTCTCGGCTCCTCGCACTCCACAATCAAATGGGGTAGTTGAAAGGAAGAATAGGACTCTCCAAGAGATGAGTAGGACGATGTTAAACGAGCAATCTTTGCCTCAAAAGTTTTGGTGCAATGCCGTGGACACATCGACTTATATTCTCAACCGAATTCTTATTCGACCTTTCCTAGGAAAGACCCCCTATGAGATTCTTAAAGGTAAGAAACCCTCATTAGAATACTTTAGGGTGTTTGGAAGCAAGTGCTTTATCCTCAACACGAAAGACTACCTTACCAAGTTTGACCCAAAGTCTTACGAAGGTATCCTTTTAGGTTATTCCCAAACTAGTAAAGCCTACATAGTCCTAAATAGAACCTCGGGGGTTATTGAAGAATCACTCAACGTAACCTTTGATGAAACCCCTCCTTCACCCAAGACACCACCATTGGTTGATGATGACTTGGATGAATTAGAAGTAGTTAAAGCCAAAGAGGTTAGAAAAATAGGAGTTGAAGACCTTAGTGTTGAAAAGGAAGTAAACATTAAGGAGTCTAGGGATCATACTCTCAATAATGTCATTGGTGACTTAAATCAAAGGACCCTAAGATCTCAAGTCCAAAACCAAAGCAACTTCTTTTGTTTTATCTCCTTGATTGAACCAAAGAATGTTAAAGAAGCTTTGACGGATGAGAGTTGGGTCATTGCGATGCAAGAAGAATTGAATCAATTCGTTGCCAATGATGTTTGGGAACTTGTTCCTTAACCTAGAAGTTCTATCATTATAGGAACCAAATGGGTATTTAGGAATAAGCTAGATGAGAATGGTGTTGTGTCTCGTAACAAGGCTAGACTTGTAGCTCAAGGCTATAATCAACAAGAAGGGATTGATTATGACGAGACATATGCACCGGTAGCTAGATTAGAATCAATTAGAATCCTTTTAGCCTACGCTTGTGCCTTAGATATTAAGCTTCAACAAATGGATGTAAAGAGTGCATTTCTTAACGGTTTGATCAATGAGGAGGTATATGTGGCTCAACCTCCCGGCTTCATTGATTTTGAGAAACCGGACCATGTTTACAAGCTTAAGAAAGCACTTTATGGACTCAAACAAGCACCCAAAGCTTGGTATGATAGACTTAAAGCGTTTCTTGTTAAACATGAGTATACCATGGAAATGGTAGACAATACACTCTTTACAAAGAAGAAAGGTTCTCACCTCATAATCGTACAAATATATGTTGATGACATTATATTTGGCTCAACTTGTCAAGAATTGTGTGATGACTTTGCCAAAATCATGCATGATGAGTTTGAAATGAGTATCATGGTAGAACTTAACTTCTTTTTAGGACTCCAAATTAAACAAATGGACGATGGTATTTTCTTTAGTCAATCTAAGTACGCTAAAGAAATGCTAAAGAAATTTGGATTAGAAGAATCTAGACCAATGAAGACTCCTATGGCCTCGGATACTAAACTCACCGTAGATGATGATTGTGAGTCGCTAGACAACACCAAATATAGAGGTATGATTGGTAGTTTGTTGTAACTAACGGCAAGTCGACTGGATATCATGTTTAGTGTTTGCCTTTGTGCTCGCTTCCAAGAGGCTCCCAAAACCTCTCACCTTGAAGCGGTTAAGCGTATCTTCCGATACATTAAAGCCACTATACATTTAGGATTATGGTATCCTAAAGGGACCGGCGTATAAACCATTGTCTACGCGGACTCGGATCATGCGGGAGACTATGTGGACCGGAAAAGCACTAGTGGAGTTTGTACCTTCATGGGTTGTTGTTTAACTTCTTGGTTCTCCAAGAAACAAACCGCTCTTGCGATATCCTCCACGGAAGCCAAGTATGTGAGTGCCGGAAAAGCATGCCAACAAGCTCTATGGATGAAGCAAGCGCTTGTTGATTACGGGATTTCTCTTGATGATGTTCCCATCATGTGCGATAATAAAGGCGATATAGACCTAAGCAAGAATCCCGTGCAACATTCGCGAACCAAACACATAGAAATTAGACACCATTTCCTTAGGGATAATGTTCAAAAGGGGAACATTACTATTGAAAAGGTGCCCTCCGAGGATAACTTAGCCGATATCTTCACTAAGCCACTTAAGAGGGAACCTTTTAATTACTTGCGTCTAGGTCTAGGATTAATAGAACATCTTCCTTAAATTCTTTTCTTCTTGTGTGTTTTCTTTTACCACTTTGAGTCCTTGAGTATTTTAAACTCCTTTTGAAAATTCTTCTCCTCTCCTTTTTAAAACTCTCAAAGTCTCTTTCGAAAATGGTTGAGAAATTCGTTTGACATTGTTAATTCAATCTAAAAACGATTTTTCATAGATTCTCGCTATTAATGTAGAGCTTACATAATTCATATGTATGATTCTCTCAAACATAGAAAGAACAAGATTGAATCATGGAGGATCATTGTGTCATGACTTAAGGTCTTGTTTTACACACCTCCTACATTGATTTTTTAATCCATGTATTTTTGGTCAAATCTCTATTTGGTAAGTTTGCATATGTTTTCATTGTCTATCTTTGCTTTTAAGCATATCCCTATGATAAGTTAGACTAGAAAAATAAGATTTGCTGAAAAATCTTCCTCCAAACACCAAACCCTGCTTCTGCAGGCGGTTCCATGTGTGAACCGCGGTACCTTATTGATAAGGTACCGCGACCCTAGATAAGGAACCGCCTACAGTGGCCTTCCTTTTTCGGGTTTTTGTCTGAAACTCCAGATTTGCTCCAACATTTTTGAGAATCTTTGTTTCAAACCCTTTGACCACCCCAAAAATACCCTAAGCCTTCCCTATTTAAACCATAAGCATTTTGCATTACTTCACATCCAAAATGTCTTATTCTCCCAATGAAAGCCTTGAATCTCCTCCATTTTCTCCAATTTCTTTCAATCCAAACCCACCCAAGAACACTCTTAATCACATTTCTCCTACCAAGAATGTTGATTGTGGAACATCTTTTCTTCCACCACCACCCTTTAGTGTTCTTCCTCCTTCTCATGAAAATGTCATGCACCATGGAACATATTGTCATTGTTGTCAATATCAACATCTTGCTATGGCACACATCTATGAGGAGTTGAGCTACATCAAGAGTCTCTTAATCAAGCCTCCTCTTCACTTTGATTATGAGATCTCCAACAAGCCACCACCACCACCCTCCGCTATTACCTTGTCTTTCATATAAGCATTGATTGCTTATCCACAAGACACTAAATTCAAGCAAATCTTAGAATTCTAGAATAACTAGGATTAGACTTATGCTTTTGGCTTGTTTCTTTTTCCATACTTCTTTGTATGATGTTCTTTTAGTAACATATCTTGGATCTTTGTCTTTGTGTTTTCTTCTCTTTTTATTTTTTTTATGTGACCTATTGCTATATATTGTTGGTTGTTTCTTTTGTTCAACTAACCCTTCTATGTAGCTTGTCACCATATCTCGATTCCTAGGTGCGCCAAGCTAGGGGGAGTAAGCACCAAAGGGGAGTCTTTGCAAAGTCCGTTTCTTCAACACCGGCTTACGCAACCTTTTGCTTCGACAAAGGGGGAGAAATGAATAAACTCGTCTTCGAAAATCTTGTTTTTGTGTGATTGAGTTTATGTATTGTCGGAATCAAAAAGGGGGAGATTGTTAATGCAATAATGACTAAAAACGTTACTTGCATTTTTCGGTCTCGCTTAGTTTTGATTACGACAATATGTAAAAACAAGCATTTACGAAAACAACGAAAAACGAATTCTTGAGTTCAAGTATTTTTCATTTTACCCATTTTCACTTAAGGTATGGATAAACAAGTACTAACCTTAATCAAGTGATCAAGTGATTTAATCTTTTCTTAAAACTCACTTTTTATTAAAAGTGACAAGTTTTTATTAAACTTTATTTTTAAGAAAATGTTTTATTAAATTAATTATTTGAAATTTGAAAATGGCATATTCTTATTTGGTTAAGAATATCCTTTCAGGATATTTTTTATACCCAGATAAGACCTCCACCACTAAAGGACTGTTGGAAATACGTTTTTACGTATTTATGAAGGATCGGTCGCTCCAACGATATATTATTGTATTTGGCTCGTGATCCAGTTTGTACTAAATATAGTCCATATAGCCCACATGTAGGGTGGGCTATATATACCCCTCCTAGCATGTTAGGAGGGGTGGTTCTTTCACATTTCATCATTTCATTTAATCTAATCACTTTCTCTCTCTACTTTGTCTTTTCTCTCCTTTCTCTCTCTACACCTCATCTCCTTCTTCCCCATTTCCACCATCAAATCCTTAGATCAATCCATCATTTACCAAATCCTTAGAATTGGTAGACCTTCAAGGACAAAAAGGAGCGGAGTCTAGTCCGGCGGTACCTTAGCACCTAGGCGGTACCTTATCGATAAGGTACCGCGGGCTTAGATAAGGTACCGTGGGCAGATATAGCCTTTGGCTCCTTTGTTCTTTAAATAGTGGACCATTCTCAGCTTTTCACCTCACCTCTTTTGCACATTTATTTCCAGATTCAAACCCCTTCTTTAATCACTCAAATCTTTGATCATTTGTTTGATTATTACTTGTTTATGAAGTGAATCTTGTTCTTTCATCCCTTCCTCTCCAAGTGCAAAGAGAAGAACACTATCCTAGTGGAGTGTTGAGTCCACCACCAAAGATCCATTGAAGATCAAATTTTATATACTTGTAGTTGTGTCATAGTTGTGAAGATCCAAGTAGTTGTGTCTATTTGGAAGTTGTGTATGTACTAAGTATAGTTGTGTAGATTGGTCCTAGCTACGATTAAGGCTCGACTTTTAGCTTAGAGTCGGAAATTGGTTAAGCGGCGTGTACGGTTTTCTCCACCATAAGGAGCTTGTTGTGTAGTGAACTCTCGAGTAAGGAGTACTCGAGGAGTGGAGTAGGAACGAGGAGTGAGCTTCGTTGTCGAACCACTATAAATCCTTGGTGTTCGGTTTGATCTTTCTTTACCCTTAACTCTTTACATTCTTTATTCTTTATGCATATACATGTGTTAGTATTAGATTAGCTACACTATCATTCTTTATTCTTTGTGGATATATTTTTGTTAGTATTAGTTTAGTTACACTATCATTGTTCATATTGTGCATAAGAAGATTTCACATATTTCCTCAAGCCTAAGTTTTTGAAAAAGGATTTTTGGAAACCATATTTTAACAAGTAAATATAAGAAACTATTCAACCCCCCCTTCTAGTTTCTACATGAAGTACATGCCAAATATCGGTCCGAGAAAGGTCTCAAATCGTGAAACGAGTTATGCCAAGATATGAACTTAAGGAGATACACGAGAAGCTGTTTTAAAAGATTTTGTCCTTTAGCTAACTATCGATTAAATCGTGCTACTTTACTTTCGGACTAATAAATACTCAAATAAGTCAATATGAGTCACTTGTGATCCATGACAAATAGTAAAAAAAATTCTAGATACCTTTTCTTTTCATAATAACTAGGATTGCGGGGAGAAAAAGTATTACACAATTTGAATGCATGAGTAGTGTTAGCATTGTGACTTGTACCGACAATGATCTCGTTTTTACGCTTAGCATGGAATGTGTGAAAATCAAGGATGACGAAATTTCCTCTATGAGACATTCACTTGTTTTTATTCTTTGACCTAAAAGTCACGTCCTCGTGATGAAAGCAATATATGATGTCATTTCACTTTCGTAGATTAATAATGAATAAATGTTTTCAAATAAAAGAAAAACGGAGTTTGCTTTATACTTTATTTTAGCATTGCGCGAGGACACGACAATGGTTAAGTATCGGGGATTTGATAAGAGCATAATCTCTTATCTTATTTTCTTGGAAAATGTGCTCAAATCGGTCAAATAATCATAAAAAGTGCCATATATACTTGTGTTTGTTGTTTGAGTGTGTGTAGGTACGGATATCAAGAAAAGACAAGAAATACGATCAAGTCAAAGATAAAGTGAGCACGGGGTTAGAAGAAAAGCACAAAGCCGAAGCCGGAATTCTACTTCAACGGATTTTCTACAAATCTTCCTCTCAAATTACCAAAACACCCCTACACTTTCACAAAATTAAACTTTTTCCTCTCCACTTTCCTAAAAGTTCACAAAACTCCCCTCATTATCCTTAGAAATACTAAAATGGTCCCTCATCTATCAGAACGTTACCAAGATAATCCCTAGAACTCTTATTTCACTTCAAATAAAAGTTCATTTTTAATGGTTAACAAGATTATAAAAGAACAAGGGCTGTTTTTGCCAAAAGAAAAAGATGGGCTTGGTCAAAAAGTCAAAACCAGTAAAATAAGTAATAAAAATGAGAGGGAATATTAATGTTCCCCTTTCTCTTTCACTTTTACCAGTCGAAGAACAAAAAAAGGGGGATTTTATCTTGATAAAAATTGAGCTAATTAAATCCTAAAAAAGCACTCCCAACCCACCAATAAACGAATCCCATGTGTCCCAAGGCCACATCATCAAAGGACACGCTGGTGATCCGAGTATAGAAGGGAAAGAAACACAAGTTTTCAAGGAATTTACACTAAAATCAGTGTAAAAGAAACACAAAAGTGTCCTATCAAGCTGCCATGCTGGCAATCCGTGGGAGGACAGAGAAAACAAGAAAGAGATCCAACGGCCAAAGAAGTTGTTGATTTTTCAAGCTTCATCCAATGGTCGAAATCAAAATCCTTGGAGAGAGAAGATGAGCTGGAGAAAGCTTCTAGAGTCTCAAATTTTCCCTATAAATAGAGAGAGGTTCATTGTAATTTTTCCATGTAATTTTCCTTAGTAGAATTTAGTTTTAAATTTATGTAATGTTTTAATTTTAAAGTTGTAATCTCCTTTTATAAATAAAAGTTCCGTTTTAATAAATCTCTCGTGTTCTTAATCTTGTCTCAAAATCCTAGTTCAATTTATCAAGTATTTTTCTATAAGCTATATAATCCTCATAAGCTCTTAACAAGCCTATGTGAGATTGTTTTCATTTATATGCTAAGGAAAGTTGCCCAAGTCCCACAAATAATCCAAGAAGTTCAAGTTGAAGGCTGCCTCATCCAAGGAGTGGATGAACAGTGGGTGTATTGTTTGAATAAGCTTGTAATAAGCTTATTAAGTTGATTAAAAGGGGTTGAAGATTCAGGCCTTTAGGCAAAGGCTTTCTCTGGATAGGAGCTTGTGCTTAAGGTCTATGCACTTTTTACTTTTTCCTCTCAAAACTAGGTTATAATAAGTAGCTTATCTGTTCTGCTTATATGTGGCTTATTTGGTTATTCTGAGTAGTCTACTTGCTTTTATTTGTGTTTGAGTTTATTTTATAGTTTAAACTTGTTATTTCCATTTTCTTTCATAAAAACATAAAACACAAAAATATTTTGGTGATTTTCCTTATTAGTCTTTTGCTTAGTTTGTATTGGTTTTTATCTGGTTAAATAAGTCTAAATACAGGTGTTAAGCTTTAAAAAGTTCATCAATAGTTACTATAAATCAGGAACTTGAGCTTATTCGCCAATTCTGTCTGATTAGGAGGTGTTTGGATTAGCTTCGCTTTAGTTCATTTTTATAGCTGTGGTTATGAGTTGTTTGTAGTTTCATTTGTTATCCTAAAACAGTCAGAAACCAGTTATAAAAGTCAGCTAAACTTAGTCAAAAAGGCAAACGGTAAACATAAAAAGTGTGGGTTAATGTTCAGTCTGAGAAGCAGTTTTCTAGGCCTTATAACTTTTTGGTTATTTTGAGTTAGATCTTAAGCTTTATCATTCTAGATAGCCTGAACTAGTGGCTATAATATTGTAGTTTAGAGTTTTCATCCTAGCTTATTAGATAAGTAGGAAATCAGCCCCAAAGTTAGCCTTTTATCCACTTGTTTGGATACAACTAGTTGCTGTAATTAGTTTTCTAGTATGTTAATCTCACGTTTTTAGCTTATCGTGTCTTCTTAAAAGTTGCATATTTTCAGTCTATAAGTCATTTTAAGCTTTCATAAATCATTTTTCAATATGTCAAAAATTTGTTCAAGTGCTTATTAATAAGCACTTTTTGGTTTTCAATTGCTATTGCTTATCCAGTTTACTTTTTGAAGATATTTTTGGATGAATCTTATTTTTCTCAGCTCATGTTGATTTTTGCAAAGTTATAGCTCTAGAGATTAAGCCAATAAGTCCAACTCAACTTTTTACATAAGCTCAATTTTCGTTTAATAACCTACAGTGCATCTTATAAGCTCAAATTTATTTTCGATAGTTTATATTCGATTACGAGCAAGTAGGAACGAAAACGAGCTCATTTGGTTCACAAAAACGCTCAAACTAGCTCAAAAAATAAGCCTTTGCCCGTTTTTAATAAGAAGTTTCAGGAAATTTCACTTTAGTCCCTGTATTCGCAAATAGTTGGCAGTTTTAGGTTATTGCATAGTTTAGTCCCTGCTTTTCTGCTCACTTTCACTCCTGCGTATAGAATTCACAAAAGACCGACTGCGTTTGTTTTGTTAACATTGTTGGGCTTCCCCTCTTGTTTTTGGGCCTACGCTAGTAATAAACAAAAAAAAATGAAGCGTTTTGTTTAGATACAAAAATAAGTGGTCTACGTCTATATAAAAAAAAGGTAGTGTTTAGTTTTAATTCATTTCACTCCACTTTTAAGTTTTTTTTTTTTAAAAATAGAATTTAGTTTTTGAAAAAAAAATTTAATAAACAAATAAAAAAAAGTATAAAAAATTAGTTTTTGCATTTTTAGAATAAATTTGACATTTTCATTTTTAGAATAATTTTCCATTTACGTTTTTGGCATTTTAATATTTTTACATTTTTACTTTTACTTCGCTTAGCATTATTATAATTCGTGTTTGCCTTTTATTTGCTCATTTTATATTTCTACTTTGTGTTTTAATTGTGGTACTTGCAACTTGTTTTAGAATAGTACGTATACGTATTATATAGTATTTTTACATTTTTGCTTGTTTCGTGCTTAAATAGAAATAGATTACCAATCAAGCACTCTTAACCAAAAACAATAAATCTCTTTGTTAAAATTGAAAATCAATTTGAGTGAGTCGAGGAACGATAAAGAGATAAAAAGAGTTGCAAAATTTATACATTAGGGGCGACAAATCTCACTGACATTATCACAATCATCACGGCCTAGAATCTATGGACCTTGTGAAACCAAATTTGGAAGTTCACTATATTCCATATAATATTTTTGTTTTTTTAGAGCGACGCACACCACGAGCCGCACTTTAGAAGAAATCTATTGCCAAAATAGCAAGATTCTAATAAAAAAAAATGGTTACTCCATACAATGTGAGAGAGAACCACTACCGCAAACAGATGAGAACTTGTCCTACAAAGTCAGGGGCGAAATATGCATTGATATGACAATAATCAGTCGAATGAGAACGCCTTTTGGCGATACACCTTTACCGTTTCAGTTTCAAAAAATGCAGGCACCCACGATGGTTGCAAACTAAACAATTTACCATGCCAAAACAAGCGCGGCTGCGTTTGTGGAGATTGTTGAGGCGACAAAATCTCGACCTCGACCGTCCGTCCACTCAAATCAACGATAACAACAGTGAGCCTATGTCCGCGATGGCGGCAGACATAACAGGTTGTTGTGCCAAACCGCGAACTTTCACAACTTAGTATAACAACAGTAATCTACTATTGTATCAAACAACACTACGTTTCACATAAACCTGAACCTTTACCACCATAACCATGTTAATATTTTGTATCTGTTTATGGTAATGTTTGAATCTCACTACCAGACCAACAACGATCCCAGATGACAACAATTATATAGAAATCGATAAAAAAATAAGCTTACTCATTAGGGTTTCGTCGTATGCTTTGGTGAAGGTTGGTGAATCAAGAAAGCTTCGACGTCTACCATCCGTCCACCATACACATCAACACTATACCCAGGAGCCCGTGATGGTTGCAAACCTGATTGTTTACCGTGCCAAATCACGGGCGTGTACGCCTTTAATTGAAACTGCTCAAATAAGCCATCGAAAGTAGTCAACTGAATTGCTTAAATAAATAACCCAAAATAACCAATGCTTCAAACCTCTATTCGGTGTCCAGATGCGAAGTCCAATTCATGGATCATTGAGGTTGTAATTCATCATGTGGAAAACAACAACTTGCAATTGTGTGGGTAGTTATTGATTCAGCAGATGGTCAATAACCACCACATAAACCAACCACCAGTACTACCAACCAATATCACCAATCGAAACTACCTTCAAACCACCAAAACCATCAAGAGATGGGGCGGATTCGGCAGATGCTATGATGATAAAATTATGGTGGCGGTGGAATAAGGTTTATGTGAATTAGGGTTAAGGGAGAATAAAGTTTGTGGGTGAAAAATGTAGTGTTAATGTGTTATGATTTATGAGATGTGTTGAAGAAGAATGCTTTAAATATGGCAATAAAATTTGTATTGATCCTGCGTTGAAAAATTCCCTGGTTTCTTTTTCTGGATGTGTGAGGTTGTAATTTGGGAAATGTTGAGAAAACTTACTATTAATAGCAATGAAGAGATTTTTGAAAAAAATTATACATGCTTTATAAGTAGTAGAGATTGATAATCAAAGTACAGAAAGATAAAGATTAGTCCTTAAACGAGTGTTAATCTAACGATTACAATAGAAATCGTTTGAGGTCGTTCCAAATAGGTTGATCTGATCTCCTCACTACAATAACCACTCAACCCATAAGATAAAACAACAAGATGAAAAACCTCCCAAGATCAGCCACAAACTGCTATATCTTTATATTATATATAGGTATAATTATGATTTGAAACCACTCTTTTTAATCCAGTCATATCCCAGTCACATCTTTTAGCCAATAGTATTTCAGAATTTCCTAGAAAATCTCCAAATTTCATGAAATTTTAATTTAAGATCGCAGATTTTTGAAAATCGCGTTTTGAAAACGCAGTTTTGAAATCTGCGTTTTGAAAATCACGTTTTAAAAGGTCTGGGCCGAGCCGGGTCTGAACCGGTCCGGTTCAAGTCTGCCGAACCGGTTCTGGAACGATTTGGTTGAAATCTAGGCCAAGCCACTGGGCCGGGTTATTTGGGTCTGATTTGAACTGGGTCAGCACTGGTTTGCTTCGGGTCGGGGCTGAACAAGGACCGGTTCGGTTCAAGGCTAGGCCGAGCCGGTTCTGAACATGTTCGGTTGGAGGCTGGGCCAAGTCAATCGGGTCTAATCTGAAATGGGTCAGGCCTGTTTGTTGGGTCGGGGCTGAACAAGGTTTAAACTTTAAACATGTTAAATGCAAAAAGTGTCACACACCAGGATTGAACCCTGGTCTACACCCTCAAACCTTAACAAACCTTAGATTACCAACTGGGCTGTCCATTTGTTTTGTTATATGAATGCAGACCCTTTTATTTAAATGTAGTTACTTAGGTTGCTGTTTGTTATATAAACTAAAATTATATAAATTCCTAAGATATAACACTTGAATATGTATACCTTTGAATTAATTAATTTTAGCAAAGTAGTAAAAATCTAATCTTACTTAAAAACAAACATTCGTTAAAACAAATCAATCATAACACAAAATAATCATAGTATAATATTATAGTATAAAAAAAATAAATAAATAATATTATAGTATAATCATAGTATAATATTATAGTATAATCATAGTATAATATTTGAACTTTACCATTAGATATTCGTTTTTATTGATTAAGGAGTAGTTTTCGTTACTTTTTTACGTTTTTTTTTCAAATTTTTATGTTTCGATAGTTCTCATGTTTTTGTCAGTTTTCTTTACGTTTTTTTCATTTTTCACATTTTCGCCAATTTTTTTTTATGTTTTTGTCAGTTTTTTTGTGTCTCCGTCAGTTTTTTTACGTTTTAGTTAGTTTTTCACGTTCTTGTCAGTTTTTTACGTTTTCGTAAATAATTTTATGTTTTCAGCGGTATTTTTAAGTTTTTTTCTTCGAGTTAGTCCGTTTTTGTCAGTTTCTATATGTTTTCATTAGTAATTTTACGTTTTCCTCAGTATTTTTACGTTTTCGTCCGAAATTTTACGTTTTCGTTAATATTTTTACGTTTTCGTCAGATTTTTTACGCTTTCGTCAGAATAATTACGCTTTCGTCCGAAGTTTTACGTTTTCATCTATTTTTTAACTTCTTTTTCCGATTTTTTTACATTTTCGTCAGTATTTTTACTTTTTGTCCTATTACTTACGTTATCGTCCGATATTTTACGTTTTTGTCCGATTTTTTACGTTTTCGTCAGCTTTTTTACGTTTTCGTCAGTTTTTATGTTTTCATCCGATTTTTTACTTTTAACTCAGCTTTTTCACGTTTTCGTCCGTCTTTTTACGTTTTCGTCCGATTTTTATGTTATAGTCTAACTTTTTACGTTTTCATTAGTGTTTTAATCAGTATTTTTTACGTTTTCATTTGTAATTTTGCTTTTTCATCTGTGTTTTTATGTTTTCATCAGTATTTTCACGTTTTCGTCCGAAATATGAAAAACATTCTGAGCAAAACATAAAAACGCTGATGAAAACGTAAAAAAACGGACGAAAAAGTTAAAATACAAACAAAAGTATAAAAATACTGGCGAGAACGTAGAATATTGGAACATAAAAAGGCTGTTGCAAAAACGTGAATGGAGGTTGATCATGAATAAAATGACTGAAAATAGTTTCGTCTAAACATTGTTCATTTTTTTAGAAAATGAATAATACCATCTAAGCAAGTGTTCACGATTTTCAACTCTACTCTAGAAAAGAAAACTATTTCATTCTCTAGAAATTTAGAAGTAGAAAATTATGAAAAGTTTTCCACAACTAAACAGACCCTTTATTTTTTGTTTTTTTATTTTCGAAATATTTTTATTAGTTTTCCTTTTAAGTTTATTTTTTTTTATTTTCTAAATCTCAGATTAATTTTCGTAGCTCAATATTTACCATGTGTAAAGGTTTAGGCATGTAAAAATTACCCTGGAATAATAAAATTAACCACAAAAAATTGCGTCGGATAAATATATATTTAAAGACCCAAAATAAGAATTGCTACTATTAGACATGCGTCATTCCAGTATAGGAAAATAACATAACGCTGTTTTTGTGAAATTTGGTATTCTTTTTAAGGTTTATCCAAGTGTAAAGGTTTTTGTTTTCACTAATGCGTGTTTGTAAGGTTTAGACATGGAATTTTTTATTAATTTTCGAAATATTTTTTAATTCGGATTGAATTTTAAATCTTTTAAAAATATCTATTTTTAACATAAATTTAAGAATTATATTATAGCAATATATCAGGTTACGGTTTCACCACCGGGTCAACCCAGTTAAGTCATCGGGTAAAGAGATCGATCATTCGGTCAACCCGATCGTGTCACCGGGTCACAGCTTTATCGTGAATGCTTCGTTCATATTAAGGGAAAAAACCATCCCGGCCGTTGACCATAAATAAACGTTACTTAAGCGTAAACTATAACTAAAAATATACGAGAAGTAAAGTTACAAATTCAAGAAACTAAAAACGCACAACAATAAACCTTCCGGAACAAGAAAAAAAGTGACCCCGCCCGTTGGGCGGGTTACGACGCTAGTATATATATATATATATATATATATATATATATATATATATATATATATATATATATATATATATATATATATATATATATATATATATATATATATATATATATATATATATATATATATATATATATATATATATATATATATATATAGAGAGAGAGAGAGAGAGAGAGAGGGAGAGAGAGAGAAAGAGAGAGAGAGAGAGACAACGTGTGTGTATGTGTGTGTGTATGTGTGTGTGTGAATAAGATTGCTAACCCTAGCTCAATGAGAGCTAGGATATTATAACAACATATTCCAATGGTTGCATAGGCCCAAGATACAAGCCCAAGAGTAGAGGAGCCCATCATGAACCCAAGAGAGAGAATGGAGAAATGTCAACAAAGGTCGTCCAACTTCAAGCCTGTTAACACAAAAGAAACAAACAAAGAAAAGAAATATAACTTGGAAAGATTGATAAGTTAACACCCTTCCTCAATCTGATAAGGAAAAACACAGATCACTTGCCAAACATATCCATAAGTCTCAATTGCTTGCAGAGTTTCAAATGTTGAACAATCCCATGAGCTTTGGTAAAAATATTAACAGTTTGATCTGCTGATGCAAACTTGATAAACATCATCTTGAACTTTTTCCTCGATTAAGTGAACATCAACCTCAATATGTTTGGTTCTTTCATGGAATATAGGATTGGCAGGAATCTGAATAGCAGAACTACTATCACTATATAAATTCACAGGAAACAAGTTCTTAATTATGAGATCACTCAAAAGATTGGTGATCCATATCACCTCACAAGGGACACTTGCCATACATCTATATTCAGCCTCAGAAGAGGATCTGGACAATGTGGGTTGCTTCTTGCTCTTCCAAGAGACAAGAGACCTTCCAAGAAAGACACAATATCCAGATACAGACTTTCTTGTCTTAAGGCACTTTGCCTAGTCTGCATTTGTGTAGCAAGATACTCTCAAATAGGTATCCTTGTAAAGTTGAACACCAGTCACAGGAGAGTTTTTTAGGTATCTAATAACCCTTAAAGCAACCTTAAGGTGAGAATTCAAAGGAGCATGCATATGCTGACTAAGACAGTGAACAACATAATAAATTTTTGGTCTGGTGTGGGTAAGATAAATAAGTCTCCTAATAAGTCTTTGATACTCAAAAATATTGTTAAGAAACTTATCATTCTCACTCTCATCAATAGCAAGCACACAATTTTTAGGTAAAGGAGTAGCTGCAGGTTTAGCAGCCAACAAACCAAATTCATGAATAAGTTCTAGGCAATATTTTCTTTGAGTCATGCATATACCATTAGAATTTTCAAGGATTTCAATACCAAAAAAATATTTCATTATCCCAAGATCCTTTATCATGAATTTATTTTTAAGGAATCTCTTAAAGTTTTCAATTTCTTCAATACAATTACCAGTGATGATAAAATTATCAACATAAACCAATAGTGAAACAAACATGTTTCCAGTTTGTTTGATGTAGAGAGAGTAATCAAACCTGCTTTGGACAAAGCCATTCTCAACTAAGACAATGGTTAATTTGGCATTCCACTGTCTTGGGGTTTGTTTAAGTCCATAGAGAGCCTTATTTAACTTACACACCTTGTTTTTGTCTTTACAATTAAAGCTCAGATGTAAAGTCATATAGATGTCCTCATCAAAGTCACCATATAGGAAATCACTGTTAACATCAAGTTGAAACAGAGGTCAGTCATTAAAAACAACAATACTAATAAGACACCTAACAGTTACCATTTTGACAACAAGACTGAAGGTTTTATCAAAATCTATACCTTCTTTTTTATTGTAGCCCTTAGCAACCACTATGGTTTTAAACTTATCAACAAGACCAGAAGATTTATAATTAATCTTGTAGACCCATTGGTTATTAATATCTTTCCTCCCCATAGGTAACTCACACAAGGTCCAAGTATTATTTCTTAAGAGAACCTGAATTTCATTATTTATAGCCTCAATCCACCTACTATATTTGAAAACCTTATAATAGGTGACAGGCTTAAAGGATTAGTTAAGAGTAGTAGCAAAGAAGAAATTAAGCGTGTTAACTTTAGAATAATTAACATGTTTCTCAATGCCATATTTAAGTTTGATACCAAGAACAAAGTCATTAAGCTTAAAATTCAATTTGGTAGGTCTGGTAGACTTTCTAATGCTAGGCTCCCCTACTTCTTCTTCACTACTGACCCTACTATGCTCAGTAGAGATAACAGAAGGATGGATATTATTAATATTTCCCTCAGATTCTTGGTTGTCACCTATATGGGTTGCAGAGTCCTCCTCTTGAGGTTGCACAGAGGCGTCCTCAATAATAGAGTGAACTCTACCATCCACACAAGGTGTAGCTCCTCTCTCATCATCTTAGGGACTTAAAGAATTTTGATTATAAAAAAGTTTAAAAGTTCAGCATCACTTGTAGGAGCTACATCTGCCAAATTATTTTCTTTGTTGTTTTTCATCTTAAAAGGAAAAACAGTTTCATAGAACCTCACAGCTCTAGAAAACAGTACTCTTCTATTATCAAGACTAAAAAGTTTGTAAGCCTTTTTAACAATAGAATAACCAATCAAGACACACTTTTAACACCTATATGTGAGTCTGTCACTGTTATTTAGACAAGTTGAAAAACAAAGACACCCAAAACACAGATTTGGGTTTTTTCTTATAGACCATTTCATAGGGGGCTTACCTTTTAAGACAGAAGAAGAGAGCCTATTAATCAAATAGACAACAGTTAGAATGCATTCAGGCCAAAACATTATGGGTGATTTGTGATAGATGGATAAATAGTCGAAGCCCAGGTTTAGGTTTATGTTTAGGGTTACACATAATAGCTACAGTTTGACATTTATGACGCGTTTATTTTGGGGTTAAGACCGTAAATAGGCCATGAACTTTCAAAAAAAAACCATGTTAGGTAACGTACTTTGGAAAATACCAATATCACCCACCAAAGTCTATGGTGACTGCCTCTTATCACCCATGTTACCGCTTGACTGCTGACACGTTAGCATTAAACCCTTCTATTTTATTTTTTTTGACATTTTTTACCCCTTCTTTAGTATATATCATTAAACACTTTTATTTTTCACCAGCAGCCTTTTCATATCCATTAGGGTTCATCAATGTCGAGTTCTAGTTCATCATCAAATCGTTTCATCCGTCGAGTTACCAACAAGCATTGTAAATGTGGATTACCAGTTAGGGTTTTGACTGCTCGGACAATTGGACACCCAACAAGAAGGTTCATTGTTTGTGTGAATCGCAATGTAAGTTGAATCTAATTTCCTTAATTACCTTTTGTTATCTTCTTAATTATAATATTGTTCTTGTTTTTTTAACAGAAAGTTGGTGTGATTAAGTGTGAGTTATGGGATTGGTATGATCTATATCTTGAACATGATTGGTATAGATACGAGTTGTATGACATGTATAACAGGTTGAATCCTCAAGATCGACATGAACATGAATCAGAGATGATGAGGGAAGAAAGGATCGAAGAGCTAACCCAATTGCATAAGAAGGCTGTGACCCGTTTGACTTTCTACAAGTCAACTAGTTTCATCTTAGGCTTTTTACTACTTGTTCACTACTACAAAAAACGCCATAAAGACTGGTCAAAATAGCTTATAAAGAGTGGTTTTGCAACCACTCACCCAAGGGGGGTATCTCCATGCTCGAAACGTAAGAAAACTAGTTATGCAACCAGTTTCTATTAGAAGAATCGACACCGGTTCTCTACTTAAGAACTGGTTTTCTTAAGGATTGGTCTCCATACTAGTCCTCCTAAAACATGTCTTTATAACATCATATAGATTAAAAAGATGTGTTTTTCTCAAAACCTGTCTTTTTAATCACTTTTTAAAAAAATTGGAGATTTTAATAAATTCCAAATTTCACTAATTTAACCCATCAAAATGATAAAAAGTATAAATACAAGAATTCTATAAAAACTTATTTAGAAGGACTAAAATTATCAAAAACAACAAACTAAAGTAAATAAAAACAACTTTCATTCTTATTAACATAAAGAAAATTCAAAATTCGATTAAAATTATATCACCAGAATTCAACAAATAACCATAAATAATAACAATTGAGTCCAACTTAATTATATATGTCTAATCGCGCTACAATGTAAACCATGCGCCAATGATTGCGTTGAACTCTTTGTTCTTCAACAGGGCGCTCATTATTCCACGATACCTACAAGTAATTTAATCAAATAAAATCATATAATGGTATTCATATTTTAACGATCATGAGTCAAATGCATTAGAGTCTTTAACCAACTTGAGGGCAATTAAACTGAGTTATGAATACTATGATCAAGATTATGCCATATTATGTTAAGTCATTTTCCTTTACATAATCATATCTTTTATAAGGGTAAATAATAAGCACCTTTATCATCCTAATATGCACTTTCAGAGTTGCTTACTAAGACTAGAAGATATAAAGAACGAACAACAATAATAAATATCAACTATGAAAAGAGAAGGCATAAAGAAGAAAAATCACCCTCAGTGCCAAGCAAGATGGAGCCCGTGGACGGATTTTTGACAGACTGTGGGACTCCAACGATAATGCCATTAACCGCATTTGCAAATTTAGCGAAGAGACATGGTGTTACATTTCGTGTACCAAGGTAAGGCTGCACTTGAACACATAAGAAACGAGATTTGAGGAGCCAATGCGTTTTCCACAACCTAAAGAAGTTCCTTGCACATTTGATATCATTCCTGAAATATATAACGGGTAAAAAAAAGGAGAATTCACACCATTTGTCTTAAAATTTCAAATTAAAAACAACGGATACAGTACATACTTTCAAAGTTGTAGCTGCATGAAGTTCAGCAAAAGTCCTTTTAAATGCTTTCGTGAAGTGTAGAGTGTTTTATCTTTGTTTAATTCATGAGTTCCATATTTTGATCTAATAACAATGGAAATAATCTCTACAAAAGTGATGAAAAATAACCTTGGCTAGTTAACCGATCAACATTCTAGACTTTGGGGTCCGGATACTTGGATGTAAGAGTTCTGTGTGTGACCTCTTTTAGCCAGTGACCTGACTTGATATTCTGGCTATCGGATTCTATAAAAGCAGAAATCTTCATCATCTAAGAAGAAAGGTTCAATGAGGTTCATTAGCAAAAATTATCAGCGGATTCACTCAAAGCATAAATGCTCATACCTGATAGATTTTAGGGCAGTAGGACGGGCTTTGGGTGTTCCGAGCCATGACAGTTTTCTGTATTTTCAATTTCAATGAAGGGAAAAGAGGAGAGCATGGGGGAGTCAAGCCTGAAAGCATAACAATGGTGACTAAATATAACAAAATGACGTAGGTCATAACACATATCTCATATATGAGTGGTAAACCATATTCTTTCACGTTGCTACATATTCGCGCAATAGGCCATATAAGTAACACCATGTACGCCTCAAAACTAATTCTAAAAATTAAATAATCTTAATCACGACATAGTGTCATTACAATAAAACCTACCAGTCATAATCATTTTTTCTCATTTTCAAGGTTAAAAAGTTTATCAGTCAGTCTTGCTCGATGACCAGTACAGGTGTTGGAGTGAAGAAAAACATATTCTCATGATGCGTTAAATCTGCTAACGGTATACAGATGGAGTCGCTCTTTTATGCTCTAAAAGTAAAAAATCATTCAAACCAATTCCAAACACTCCCTTAACAGCAACAAATACTTACATTCCAACACTAATCCTAAGGCATAGGCAATACGGGAAATGCAAAGATAGTGAGTATGTATAAGAGACTAAAAAAATCACCAGTATGCAAAGATAAAACTTGAAGTAGAAGCACGATGCTAACAGAACTATCTGTCTTAAAAAAAATAATACTTCAGTTTTGTCAACAGTAGCAAGTAAAAGCATAGAGAGAAAAAACAATGCTGACCATAAGGCGTAATCCTCGTTCTGTTCTTCAGCTTCCAGGTCGACATCATCCTCAATACAATTCATAACACTACAAAAAAACCATCAGGATAAAAGGGTAACCATAAATCAATCTCAAACGCCCGCTAAAACTCTACGTCTCCTTATTCTTTTTTTGTATAACTAATTCAAAATTATGTAACTCCAAGCTACTTATGCAATTTGTTTGATTATGTATGCAAGAAACACATTAACATAATCAAGAACAATTAACATATGCATAATCGTTCTATAAAACATTAGCATAAGAGCAGTTCCATAAAACACATTAACATATGAAAATATATTTTTTATATGATCTACCAATCCTAACAATATTTGAAACAAGAATAATAAAAACGCATTAACTACCTAGTTGGTTAAAAGAAAATGTGGTGTTGATCTCCAACAGCAGCACCGGCGGCGGAACTGGTGGGTCGAACAACAGCAGCACCGGTACTACACAAAACTAAAAAGTTAAAAAAGAATCATATACACTACCAAAACATAAACAAAATCAAATACACAATCATAAATTATATTTATTGAATCCATTAGCGTAGGAATTGTAGGTATCCCAACTCATATACGACTTTGACTTCTTATTGTTCTTTATCAACATCCTTTTTTGAACGATTTTATCAACATCTTTACTACAATGATTTTGTTTATGTATTTATTGAATCAAAGATCAAATAAAGTGTACCTGAAATTCATACGATTGGGTGAGGGGTTATACATGACAAGCACTAGTGGGTTAAGTAAATCTGTAAATGAGATAAGAAAAAGATGGTTAAACTATTTTGTAAGTAGATCTGTTTTTTTGGAAAAAGTGAGGAGGCTGACTTTTTTTTGTGTGTGTGTGTCGAACTAATGAGAATCTTATAGCAAAATAAAATAATCATGGGTTTTAATTTTTTTCGTCAAAAATAATGGTGGGATAGTTCCCGCTAATTAACTTTAGTGGACAAAAAATCAAATTTTTGGTGTAAAAATTCAAGAAAGTTTTTAAAAAACTTTAAAAAGAAATCTAGACTGGTTATTATAGAAGAACCAGTTTTTTATACCACTTGTAAAGACTGGTTTTTATAATAGAACCAGTTTTTATGAGTTTGAAATTATGAAGACCGGGTTGCTCAAGAAAACCAGTATTTATGCTACAATAGGAACTGGTTATCTTAAAACCAGTTTTCTTTTAGGGGTGTTTATGGCCTTTTGTGTAGTAGTGGTTGTTGTTGTTTTCAAGCTTTAATGTTGTAACATTAGATGTTTATGATCAATCCTTATGTTGGAAGTGATCTAGTATGTTGTATTTTGAACAATTATCATGGATTATGTAGTGTTATGACTGTTATCTTTCTTTCAATGAATTATCAATGTTTGTCTTCATTTGAACCAAATATAATGTGTAAACTAGCAGGCTCTTCAACCATAATCATAAACAATAAACTAGCAGACACATAATATTTAAGTAAACACAATGCATTAATCAAGAATGTCATGTGGGAATAACCCATGTTCCAACAACATTGTTTAGTGCACAAAAGATAAAAAGAAAGGGTATATGGCATTGTTTAGTACACAAAAGCTAAGTTTTCAAGACACCACTTGATAGATAATGCATTAAAACAAGGGAAATACAGCTAATCACATGAGTATGCTTTGTCTGGTGTTGACCCTTCCCCATTTGGTCCAACACAAGACTTCTTCATTTTCATGTTGAAGATTCTTTCAGATCTCCCCCTATTCTTGTGATAAATCAACCTCTCTGGAGCATCTTCAGCAGTAACTTTTGCTTTCCTTTTGTATCCCCTTTTCTTGGGTACTTTGGCAGTTGATCCTTCTGCAACATCCTTCCCATCAACATGTTCTACAATTTCTTTTCCATTACTGTTGTTTGCTACAACAGATTCTTGGGTATGGATGTTGTTATTGACAGTCTGCATATTCTTGTTGTACTCCTCTTGTTCAATAGTTTCTGAATCTGTCCAGTTTGAAGGATCATAGTAATCATTCTTCCTTTCCCACTCTTCTTCTGCCTGCAGCCACTTGATTCTTTCTTCATCTTTTCTAGCATGTTCTGCTTCCTCTTCCATACTCAACCTTAAAGCTTCTTCATCATGTTCATCTAGCTGAGCTTTATGTTCAGCTGCTAACCTTTCTTCTTCTTGAATCAACAGCTCCTCCATATACTCATCCTCTAAATATTTTCTAATTTCTTCTTCTCTCATTCCCTGTATACAACACAATATGGACTATGAGCATAGCCCTAGATATAAGTTCAATGGTTCAACCAAAAAAATAAAAATAAAACACACATACCTGGCTATTCTCATCAATGAGGTTCATATTGCCTCTTCCACTTGCATTCCTACCCCTTCCCCTACCTCTGGTTCCCCTTCCCCTACCTCTTGTTCCCCTACCCCTTCCCCTACCAGCTGTTGCTGAACTTCCTTCAACAAGATCCACATTAGATTCACCCCTTCCCCTACCTCTTGTTCCCCTACCCCTTCCCCTACCAGCTGTTGCTGAACTTCCTTCACCAGGATCCACATTAGATTCACCCCTTCCCCCTCTACCTCCTCTAGACCCTCTACCCCTTCCTCTAGCAGAAGCATGAGTACCAAATGGTTGTGTTGTTGGATTCGGTGGTCTTGTAGCTCTAGGTGGTTTAGGTACATGTTCATTCTTACAACTAGATTTGTTGTGTCCTGTTTCTTGACAGTTACTACAAGTCATCTTTCTACCTACCCTAGACACTTGAGTGTTATTTTCACCAGCAGCCTTCTGCCTATTCTTCCTAGGCCTACCAGGCATGGTTCTAATAATTGGTGGTAAAAGTGGTGGGTTGTTTGTTTTTGTCCAAAGGGTACTACCAAAAACAGGTTTAACGGTAAACTGGTAAGCCTCAAACCACTGTTGTTGACTATAGTAATGGTGAACACCTTCTATAGGATCTCTATTCAGATGCATGTATGCTGCTACAGCATGGATACAAGGAATACCTGATAACTGCCACATCCTACACATACAACATTTGATCAATATGTTGACTCCAAAAGCA
Organism: Glebionis coronaria; assembly: GCA_025667525.1. Lineage (NCBI taxonomy): Eukaryota > Viridiplantae > Streptophyta > Magnoliopsida > Asterales > Asteraceae > Glebionis > Glebionis coronaria. Next base: position 24,027,560 of record CM046878.1, on the reverse strand, counting down.
TCATGCCCCCTTCTCACTTCTAGTTCCTGAAAACCACTTGGGACCACCATCCAATGCCTATACAAGTGAACAAAAACTGTAAGTAAAGGTAAAAAACATATACAAAGATGTTAAATACTTATAAAGTTTGATAATTTACCTTTGTTTTTCTTTTAGAATCTCAATCCTCTTTCTAATAGATGGTGTGATAGTGTGTTCCCAATTTCTTGCTATTATATTCATTGAAACTAACCTATGCATCAGGTAAAGTCTTACATCTTCAAGCATTGTGATAATAGGTTTTGTCCTCTGTAATAAAATAGCCCAATTGAAGCTTTCAGAAATCCCATTTTCAAAGTTGGGACACTTTGACTCAAGTCTAAAAAAGCTCTACACCATGTATTTGGGTTTCTCTAGATAAGGTAATCATGAGCCTCTTGACTTATCAACCTAATATCCTCCATCCTAGCTGCATAAACTTGTTCTAGTGTTGTTGATGCACATTCCCAAAATAATCTTTGCAACTGCATGCCACTGTATTTTCTCTTAAAGTTAGCAAAGACATGCCTTGTACACTTTCTATGTTCTGCATGAGGCAACAATTGATTGACAGCATCCAGTAAACCCTGGATGTTAGCATTAACAATGGTTAGTAATTAGCAAAAGTAATAAAACAGTTGAATATTCAAGCATATGTAAGTACCTTGTGTGGATCTGATATAACTATTAAACCATTGCCAAATTCCAAGTTGAGGTCTTGATGCAACAAGGCAATAAACCAAGTCCAATTCTCAATATTTTCTACCTTTACAACAGCCCATGCAATTGGGAACATCTGGTTATTTGCATCTCTACCCATAGCCACCAACAACTCACCTCTGCAAGTATGTTTTAGAAAACAACCATCTAGCCCTATTACCTTCCTACAACCAGCAAGCCAACCATCTTTCATACCTTTAAAACAAATGTAAATCCTCCTAAAGTAATAATTACCAGAAACAGTATCCTCATAATCTAGTATGCATGTTGACCCAGGATTTGAATCTAGGATAGCTTTTTGATACTCCCACAACCTTCCATAATGTTCTTTTAACCCACCCTCATAATCAAATAGTGCCCTCTGCTTAGCCCTCTTGCACTGTCCTAAACTGACATTAATGAGAAATTTATCACTTATATCTGATTTCATTTTCAATGTAGAAATGAATGGGTCTTTGATAAGCATTTTGGCATAGTGGTGAGTAATCCACCTGTAGGTAACTAAGGAACCTAGATTGTAATTTCTAGAACACTTGTGTTCTATTTTCAAGGATTTAATCTGAAATGACATTTCAGTTGACATCCAAGAGGCATACAACCTAAAATTACAAACAGGTTTAGCAGTTGTATCACTAGTGCCCTCACACTCTTCATTTGATTTTGAAGAGCCTTCACCTACTTGGATGACAGTCAAACCTTTTCCCTTTTTATCAAACCCTTTCTCTTGTCTTTTTTTTTAAAGTATGAAAACCAGCACATCTCCCCTCCCTAACATCCCTCCCACAGAATACCAATAACTGCCTCCAATCATTCCTCTTAAACCAAAGTTGATACCCATTAGCTACACCATAATTTGCTAAACAAAGTTTTAGTTGTTCAGCATTCTCAAATCTCATACCCAAAACAGGCTGCATAAGTTTCCAATCCATGTTTGGGTCATGTCTTGAATACCTAATACCTGCTCTAATATTATACTTAGGGTCTATAGTGTCTGGGTCATCTAAAACATCTCCCTCAGCGACATTGACATTGTCATTATCACTACCCTCCATAAAATGCCCAGTATTGGAGCATAGCTTATTCAAGAAAGGGTCATTGGTAGTCAAGTTTGGTGGAACAAGATTCTCATCATGCTCAGTATGAAAATCAACAAAATCTAAGTCTTCCTCATCACTAGAGCAATACCCATCACTAGATTCATTTCTCTCTTCATTATCATTATCATCTGATTTGTCCCTAATATCTAAAGCATCATAACCAGAATGCTCAACATATAGGTCTATTACCCATTTACTTTTATACCCTAGATTAACAAAAGCATCTAAATCCACATCATTTTTTAGCTCAGTTATACCTACTCTTAAAGGTATGCCTACTTTGCAGTAATACAATTGAGACACAGGGGAATGAACTAAATTGTTAACAACTTCACGAAACCTACCATACGACATACCTTCGATCTCCAAATCAGTAATCTGTTTGTGGTCACCATTATAGTAAGTAAATGGACTGGCAAGAAATAACCCATCGTGGAAAAGATTAACAACCAAATAACGTTTATCAACTTTACACATGACGAAACCCCTAAATTAATTTCATTAATTTTTTTTTGGAATTGGGTGTTTGTGAAATTAGGGTTAGGGTTAGAAGAAGCAAATGGAGAAGATACGGGAAAGTGATTTGGGGGAAAACGTTTTATATAAATCAAAGGACTAAAAAAGAAATTTACTAACGATGACGTGTCAGTAGTAACCGGTTATAGCCGGTTAAATAAATGAAAGCGTAGTCTCATTGGTGATAAGAGGCAGTCACCATAGACTTTGGTGGGTGATATTGGTATTTTCCAAAGTACGTTACCTAACATGGTTTTTTTTTAAAGTTCATGGCCTATTTACGGTCTTAACCCTTTATTTTGTAATCGATCATGATCTTCTTTTATAGCAACTTATTAAAAATTTATTTTTATTTTTAAAATTGAAATATTCTTTTATCTAACATTTTTTCATCTAATATTTTTTAATAGTTAATTTTATCATATTTTTTAAAATTTATACTCTTTTTATTCAAAATTCATTTTGATATATTTTAATTAATTTTATCATATTTTTTAAAATTTATACTCTTACAAAGGAAGTAGTTATGTCGCTAAACAATTATACAGTGACTTTTGAGAATGCCCGTAAGTTGTTTGATGTAGACTTGGAGACTTTTAAAGCAAAGCTATTTGAGTTTGGCATCCTTGTTTGGTATGGGGCTAATGGTTCACCAGTAAGGATTCATGGGGGTGATTATAAAATATTCGTCCTCATCAATGATTTAAACAAATTGTATTCCATGGAAGGCACTAATCCATTTTCTTATCTTAGAAATATAATTGAGACTAGTCTTCATCTGTCTCCTGGTTACGAAATAACCTACGAGCAACCCCAAACATCAAAATATGAATTGCTCAAGACGAATCTTGATTGGCACTATGCGGTTGAGTATTCCAAGGAGAAAGGTTTTTTCACGGGGAACAGTTATTCAGTGTGCTTGAAGTTGAAGTCCGATGATGCTCACATTCGTCGTCGTATGGATGCTTGTTATATATTTTCCTCTGATGACGACGAGTCTGCCACGCATGAGATGCTGAATCTAGGTTGAATACTTTGTTTTTTAACACCTGGAATTTATGTATGGTTGCCGGTTGTCAATGCTTTTTCTTTTTAATTTGCACATCCATTATTTTTGGTTATGAACTTTGTTAGACAATGATAAAACCCGTAGGCATTGTCTAACAACTGACTCCATACATTGTGTAAATAAGCCTTAAAAGCATATATATTTGGTCACTTAGTTGCAATTTACTGTTACAGTTTATTTGTTAATAAAAATGACATGTCTATAGGCTAGTTACGTACGCCGGCTCTTTAGAATTAGCATTTCATAAACCGCAGAAAATGCATTTTGATAATAAAGGTCAAATAATTAACATTGCTGTTTATATTTAAGTTATTACATTACCAGAAATAATGATAGTAAAATTATTTCAATTAATGAGATGATTACACGATTCTAGTTCGTGTAATTGCCAACAAACTCAGCTTGGCTCGAACCTACGTATAATGCATTGTTTCTCTCCTGGACCACAGTAATAGTCATGTTCCCAAACTCTGTAAATGATACAGTTTCCAGCACTGTTGAAGACTCATTAACCCTTATCCCTTGCTGTACATCTAACACCGAGGTTGCTACCCAATACTCTCCGTCAGTTGCAGCCCGCTTTATATTTTTCACGTCCCCACAATCAGTAAGGAATACTTCAGTTGTGCCAAATTATGGTCCCTCCAGCCAATACCTTATGATTGTCTTGTTCACAGACTCTGGAACCAAAATACAGTCTCGGTGAATATTAGCAGTGGGACCACCTACCCCTGAAAGCCCGCTTAATATAACTGTTACTGTTTGATTATCTGGATCGTATCTCAAGAGCCTTCCAGTTGAGTCGGGTGTAAACCCTGGTTGTGTGATATTTCTGCACAATAAGAAACGCTTATCAAACCAGTCCAACACAGCTTTGTTAGTGAATTTGTAATTTTTTAGACTTTCTGTTTGTTAGTCCGTGAATAATTTTCAGAAGTTACCTTATATCATAAGTTAAGCTAGCGTCGGTCATATATACATGTCTGCTATATGACTCAACATCGATTCCAGAAAGGTACTTGTAACCAGTGGAAAGTTGAGTTGCAAGCCCACCATTGAATCCTACTACGAGTAGGCCGAAGAAAGCGTCCGTGATATATATATCACTGGTTCTGTAATCAAAGCTGAGAGCCAATGGTCTTCCACATATTGGTCCCAAGTCCAAATCATTTGTACCATCGCATAATTCGTCGGTCCTGAAAAAAGCCATATAACTAGTAAGATTACACCATGGCATCCGATTATAAAAGACTAACCATTGATACGTTATTCCCGGAAACTAAGTATGAAAGTATCTGCTAAGTAGAAATAAAGGTTGCACAGCAACTATTTAGATATAAGTATTAAAGGGAGTGTTTAGGGAATTAAAGTAGCACAACCTGTTTGGTGAAGTGTAGGCGAAATCAACGAACCCAATGTTGGAACCTTGCCATTTGAGGATCCTTCCGTCTGCAACTGTTACGTACGGACCTTCACCTCCAAGATCATAGGCAACAGATTGAGGTCCTATGACACTTGTAGGTAACACGACTTCATTAAATGTGTACGATAAAACACTACTACTTGCCATAAACAAAAACAAAAGAACGAGATCTACGAACAAGATGCTTGTTTTCATTGCTACAATGTATGTAAACAGGATGCTGAGATACATCCTTTTACACACATCTTCTTCTATATATACTGATACACACGATGTATCAAAAACTTGCCACAGTTGACCATTGCTTCTCCATTTTGGGGATAAAGCTTATTGCTTAAGCTTGATGCAAAGTACGTAAACCGACTCATATTTGATGTCTATATTGATCTACGTTTCCAAAACTGGAATTGCTTAGTCAACCTCATGTTTTTTTTTTTTCTTTTCTTTCTATGCTCACTTATTCAACATATTCTGCCATATAACGACAATTCATTTAGTCATATGGGTTCCTTCTATAGTTTGGGGTTGGGGTTTACCCGTGTTCAAGTCTTGCAAAACATAAAAAACCATGCATGATTTCTCCTAATGCGTAGTCGTGAGTTATAGGGTTGTCTTTCGCGTTTTTCCCCTAGTGGTTCGAGTCTCGAGACCTTCTAACTCGAAAATAATAACCTTTTATAATTGGCAATTGCGTTCTTTAATTAACCATGTAAGCAGAAGACCTTTTTATATAATATTCGTGAAAATTTAGATGTTTTAGTTTTTCGTTTTGAACCAACTAATACTATATATAAGCGTTATTAGTTTTAGTGTGCAATATTGTAAAAATCAAATTTTACAAAATAGATATTTGAATTAACTAGTTACAGTATTAGTAAATATATAAAAAAAGTCAGGGACAAGTTATGAAACTATATGATTGATTGACAATAACTTAAAGTGTGAAATAAAACACAAGCATGCCTGCAATCTAAAGTCTAAACTACAACTCCCTTTATGCATTAAAAACTAGAGTTCGTTTGCTTTTCATTAGAGAAATTTCATGGCGTATTATTTGTGTCTAAATGTTTTGCATTGTATATATGCAATTTGACAACAACTCAACATATCATAGATAGTACTAGTTATAATACCCGTGCACGCACGGGTTTTTTTCTAAATTTAATAACAACGTTTTCATGGCTATTAGCACCTTATGTTTTTTTATGTGAAACACATACCGGATTTTTTCTAAATTTTTAATAACGTTTTTTTACTATTAGCAACCGTTTCTTTTGAAACACATGTTTTTTTAATAATGTTCTTTTGGCTATTTGCACACACTTTTTTTAATTCATATAAAAGAGGGCGAAAATTGTTCCGCTGCTCTTATTTTATGTTACTCGAGCTCCGTTGTAAGGCGATTGGCGCGCATTGTTTTGGGTTCGCAGATTCGTTGTGGGACGCTAACAATACATGGCTATTTCACAACTCTTCTGAATTACTAAACTGAATAAGCTAATTACTTGCTACAAATTTCTATCAAAAATTAATCAAGCGTCTCCCAGCAAAAGGGGTACCACTAATTGACAGGGAGCAACGCAGTCTAACCCGCTGTATGAGTACCTTTCTCATAAAATATGTCATGCAATGGTGAGACCATTGTTCAGGTACGTCCCATCAGTTAGAAGCTTCCTCATCTTCGCATGTCTACCATCCCAAATCATTGACTGCTTGTCTCTTACCTCATCTTGCTGATCTACCGGTACGAAAGACGTTTGTGCAGAAGTACTTGTTGATCTACACCAACAATATCAGTATCATAAAACGGATTGATGTAAAAATATGAAGCATATGTAGACACACAATAATACATCAGCACATAATGTTATATGAAACTGAATTTACTACTATAAACATACATAACAACAATGTGATTTACACTGTACAAAGCATAATGGAAAGGTATGCATCTGTCACCTGAAATCAGATATTGCACGCTCCACGTGGATCAGCTATCAATAAAACAAACATTCGCAAAATTCAATATTCAACGCTGCAAAGCAGTTCCAAACACCCTCTTTAACGCACACCCACAACAAAAGCATCGTATATGAAATTAATCGACAAATCTGATGATTACCTCTGTAGGCATGGGAACCATTTTAACCCTACTTCAATCTCCAAACACAACCGATAGGAGCTTCCATTTTATAACTTGCTCCTAACCAAAAAGGGCCTGTAATGACCAGAAATCTATAAATTTTTAGAGAGTGGCATAAAGATATCATTTCAATATTCTAACATTTAAGAGTAAATTTCCACTAAACTCGTGATAGTAAAAACCATAATCGAAATAAAAGACTTTCTCGTCAAACAATCATGAACAGTTTAGAGAAATCACACTTTTTAAAAGTAGATCGCCACGTCAAAATGGTTAGTAATCAAGATAACTTATGGGAGCGTTATATTTGCTCAAGGTATCGTGGAGTGATTAAAAATTAGTATTGACATGATAATATTTACATAATATTGAGTCATAACCTGTTGATCAGGTTGCTTGCTCAAGCATTTTAGAGCTTGACATACACGTTCACAATAACACAAACTATAATAAAATCAACTCAAGCTATAATCAAGAAAGGCTATAACCAACTCAAGTAGATATAAATATTAGCAGAAGTTGCAGAAGGTTGTAAACACTTTTTCACTTCGACTTATATACGCGTCATAGATAATCAGAAACAAATAATTAAGCATTAGCCGTTAGATACTTAAATCTAAAGTGATTTGGAACAAAACATTGTTTTCGTATAATTAAGTTTAGTGATGTTGCAGCAAGGGCTAATGTATGATTCAACTATTCATTAGCTATGGTTAATGGTATGTAATTGAAACCTTGGAGTAAGTATTGGCAAAAGCACGTGCAGATTGGACCTTTCTTATATACTGTAAATGACCATTCTCCGAACTTCCCATCAACAAATGTTAATCCACCCTCATTAACCACAAATCTTATGAGGTTCCCTGAAAGCAATCATTTTTACAAAACAATATCGATCATAAAGTGTATGATAAACTCATATGTGTGTCAACTTTCATCATTTTGTAGCATTAATTTTCAATTTAAAAACATTTTTAACATGTATTTACGCAAACCTCATGTATGAAAGTTGCATTTAAGCATTATAGTACAACAGGAGGATCGTCAAATGCAATCAGTTGCCCATTATTTTGTAGCTCTCAAACCACCTGTTCATTTATAATTAGAAAAGTAATATTTAGATCAGGGATGTACCTCAGGAGCATGACCTTTCACCGCAACAAACAAACCACCAACACGAATTGACTGCATCAGATATCTACATTTACATAAAAAAAACATACCATTAATTTTCTTCAAACCAATAACGGCTCAGAAGGTGAAAGCGTTCAGACTTCATAGAATGTAAAATCAACATCAACATAAGTCGAGAAATGCATCAGCACGTAAGCCCTAATTCCACCCGTATGGACACTTCTTCTAAAGCACAGTCGACTACTTTATTGAACGTGTTTGAACAATTATTTTTATCTATCTTAGAGAAGTGAGAGCGGAATTGCTTTAAGACTGCTGACTCGTTCTAAGAAAATGTTTGGTCACTAAAATACAAAACCAAAAAGCATTCCATAGTAAAATATACAACCTACCCATAGGATTATCAAGTATATCAGATGGATCTATTGTCCAAACATATCACTTGTCTATTATTATTTATTTCGGCCTATGCAGTTAAATGTTTTGTCTTCAAATCATCTCCTATAACCAACCTACCCATCTTGTCACCTTAATGAAAAAACATGAAAAACTGTATGGAACAATTGCTTTTTTCGGTCAAAGTGTTGGATCCTATTCAAGCGAGGTATACTGAAAACTAAAAAGGTGCATTTCATTTGTTAACAGGAACATAACAAATCAGGGAAGATTTTTTTTCACGTGTGTATTATGGAACATAAAATGACTTAATTGTATTTTAACTCACTAAAGCACATACAAATAGTATCTTCTATGACCTTTGTATGTATTATTAATTAACTACAGTAGTTCGTTATTGACATTATTAAAACAACTACGTGTTCATAAGTACTAACTTTAACAATAAATGTGATTCGGAAAACAAATTAAGGGTGTGTGGGATTGCTTTTTTCGTGTTACCTGCTTACTTTTTGGATATCTAAATTATGCTTCTGCTATATATGAAAAGAGTATGTTTCTGCTTACTTTTTGTAGACTAAATAAATTTCATATATAAATTTGCTTCTGCTTCTGCTTACTTTTTGTAGACTACATTTGTGGTACCTGGAAGTTTTAAACTCATTTACGATATACGTTACTTACATGTCGTGCGGAAGTGTGGTAACAGGCTATATACATCGAGTTATATACAAAAGCACCCTAACTTCACCGGTTCTAACAAATGAGCTACTCTTGGGTGTAATTAGTCGCCTACTCATTTTTGCAATTTGTGTGGATAGGTCATATGTTGCCACGTATGCAAGGATAAAGAATGTATGTAATAATGAACGTAGGAAATTGTGACACGTCTACAAACCAATGTGTTAACTCTCAGGTTTCTAAAGCAAGTTGAATTCAATGTTCATACCAGCTTAAATTCAACATGAAAATCCAAGAGCAACTATATTCTAACTGTTTAGAGTTCGTTTTACATAAAAATAGATAAACGATTACCTTGTCAAACATACTTGTTTTATCCGCTTCTCTCTTCTCCAATTCCTCTGTATGCATGTCTCGCAATCTCCACTTCTAGAGTGGGCCGCAAGTTTTCTTCCTCCTTCACCGCACCATATTCAAAAAGCTTATTTAGACTGCTCCAGTATGCAAAAGCAAACAACCACAATTGAGTTGGGTTTCAATCTAATATCGACAGAAAAATATACTAAAGCATATGCGGGAATAAAGGGTATTTCATTCGTCGTTTATGATGGAATAAGAATCGAACCAGCAACTTCAGCCTGCAGATCATCTTCTTCCTGCAAATACCCGGGAATTATAAACGTTTTTCTACTTTGTATGCATAAAATTCCAATTATCAATACGACAAACATAACATAAAACCAAACGACTATTATTGTTACGTTTCCCGTGCACACACGGGATTTTAACATAAATATTTAGTTCGTATTAGTATCGTCTAAAAAAACAAACTATTTATTTTTATTTAAACAAACTATTTAACTATGAATATTAGTCTAAAAAAATATCGATGTGGTAGTATGTTAAGTATCCTCAGTGAAAGATTAGTCCAAAATTTCCAATCTACAGTATAAATAACTAAGATGTCAAACCAAAAGTACGCAAATATGATATACGTAGAAAATCATTTGAAACATGAAGAGTAATACCCACTGCATTCTCGTCGGTTTCCTTAAAGCGTTAAACATTTTCCATGCTGCACTAACATCATTCTTGCTAATAAACTTAAGCCCCTTTAAACCATGAACATTAGCAGATTTTTTTGCCTCAAAGCGTCCTACGGGTCGTTTAGAAAAGGAAGCCAAAACGCTTTAATTCTTGCGACACTAACCACAGATAACCCAAATGAGGACGATCACTCCAACCCTTTAGCTAACAAAATCAGTTCAAGTGAACATCAACCAATTATAGGCACCGAGTCATAACGAATGTCCATCGTGATCTCCCCCGTGGTCATCAAATAAGTAGGCGTATATTTTGTTAAATAGCTAAGCCTATTTACGGCGTGTGATCAGGCATGTGGGGTACGTTCAGAGAGCAAGTTCAGAGAGTGAGTTCAGAGACTAAGTTGAATGTGTAGGTTCAATGGGTCTGTTTATGGGACGTGTTTAGGGGGTGTTTGCGGGGTGTAAGATCTCGTGTAGCCCACGTTGTGTATTATTGCAGTCAAACTGTATAAAAGCACTATGTTTAGATGCATGATAAGGAAAATAACTGCTCTTAATTTTATACTAACCATCCTCAACTCACATATGACATTGGGAAAAAAAATCAAACACTCATGATGGTGTCAAGCCTGCTGCCTGCAAGATAACAACATATAGTACGGAGTAGTAATTAATAAGAAATCACTTAAGCTAAACCTGGCCAATAAGCAGGCTTCAAGCTTCAAATAGATAATATGCAAGAATTAAGTTTTTATCACTCATTATGAATTTTGGTATATTTACATTACCGTATTAGATTAAACAACCAACTGAGAGTCATAACTCCTACAATACGTTAATACTATGATTTGGTCTCTAACGGTTCAATTAGGTTGCAAGTCCCACAGTGTATTAAAAAAATAAAACCTCATAAATAGTTTTGATTAAAAGTTAGATAATCATTTTAGTTATGTACTTTGTTAAGTTTCTCAACCCAAAATCAAATTTTTAGAGGTGCCAAGTAAGGGGTTCAGTAAGATAAGTAATATTTTTGTTAGTGTGTGTCTCGATTCGACCCGAACAACTTTTTTGTCAACTTTGTTTAAGGATAGTCAGATTAAACTCCTATAATAAGGGTAAGGAAGTTTATCAAACTTTACAATAAACTGAAAGTACACACAAAAACTCAATAGTATACTATTAAATCAAATCAACAACTTCACCAATTTTGATCTTTAATCCTAAACCTAAAAAGGATATAAAACTTACAAATTATATTAAGTTTTTCCATCACTCAAACCATGCACCATGAACTCTATCGTCACTTACTTGATCTTTATAACCCTGCCAACCAAAATAATAAAAACAAAAATTAGATGTCTGTGGTAAGAAACTATCTAATTCTTTAATAATTAGCTATAGGAAAAATGAATACATATCATAAATTCATTAATAATTAGCTATAGGAAAAATGAAAAGCAATAATGTCAAGCCAAATTATAGGTATAAATTACGACCAATATATGCTTTTAACACAATAACTTGTAGTCTAATCATGCATTCCTTTCTGGCATCAATATTTATGTGTGTCCAAGTAGAAGAGCAACTATTTTGTCAAACAACAAAAATAAGTAGCAAAATAGTGGTCATGTTTATAGCACACATGGACACACTAATCTTATCTTTGCATTCAATCCCAATCACTCCCTTAAATAACAATAACAGTCCCACATCACTCTTGGCTAAAATTAGATACTTATTTTTTCTAGATTAACAAAAACTCAACAAAAAAAATTGTTTACATGTCACGTGAGGTTCAATGCCAAGGCAGTATTTAATGCTTATCAATCTGTTAAATGGCAAAGTTATCTACTAAAGGAAATGTATGTCATGGCCAGTAAAATTATCGATGTGGGACAAAGTGTGTAACGTATTCGTAATACTGAGTCTCATAAATAATGAATTATGTACCTCACGTCTTCACGCCCATATGATTTTTCAAAAGTTGTAATTGCCTCTAGGTAAAATAGTGGTGCTTTATCCAAACAGCCCGGCCAACAATCATTACCGAAAACATACTCGTGAGTCGTGACAAAATCCAAAGCTTCATGAAGTTATCAACCATCTAAAACATGAAATATGCTTACTCGATAAAGCCTGAAGGTTTTCGTAAAACTAAATAAAAGCATGTTGTAAATTTCCTTGTGATTCTATGAGTTCATTTTTATTGTCACCTGCACATACAAAATATATTTGTTATTATGCTTGCAAAGAGTGATTACATAAATTACCTAATTTTTTTTAACTAAATCCCGAGATACACGAGTACATTAAACCTGTGACTATTGATGTAGCATGAGACTGTCGTGCAATTCCCGCAAACTTCTTCTCATTTTGGATTACCCAATCTGATTGATTCATCTATATCACTATTTAATCATAATAACATATTGTGTTAGCCATATATTCACTCCTATTTTAAGTGTTTCACATGACAGTACAAAGTCTGGAAAATATTACCCAAATCAGACCCCCACCTTCTAAACATAACCCTTATCTCACCCACTAAAATATACACAATTAACCTATGCAACAATATTTCCTAGATTCAAAAGTTGTTGTTTTAAAGGTAACCCTTTATCTATTGCGTAATAGATTCACGATTTGTCTAACGAAATTAAAATTGCAGCAAAATTACCTTGTGAATTGACTGATATATAGAGCAATCAACAATCTGAATACTCTCCCCACCCTTAGATCCAGCGAATAACTCAGCAGCAGTATTGATCTTATTTTTGTGCTCAACATCCATTTATGTTTCCTGGTATCTAAAATCTAAACAACGCACAAAATAAATATCAGTATTCATTTAAAGGGGGTGTTTGTATGTGAATTCTAGATATTTCAATTTAGAAAATCAGTAGTATCATAACAAAAAATTAATAATCACTTACAAAAGAAATTCCACTATGACTATTTGTACTTATGGCTATTAGTATCAAAATATCATGATAAACCGTAAAAAAATATAATTAAGAACTGATTTTGTCACTATAATTCACGTTATTGAATGAGCCAAATCACGCATTCATATATAAATGGGTTAAAATTGACATCCAAATGTACCTTTTGTCCATAGAATTCAACCTAGAGGCATGTGATCTCCACGGGTTAGCTTGAGGTCATCTTTTGCTTCTCCCCTCATCCTTCATCATATAATCACAAATTTACTGCAAAATATTATATAATAATAGCTAAGGCAACATCACGCATGAAATCAAACTGGAACATCCAACAATAAACCTAATTAACGCTAATAAATAAAAAACTACAAAATTAACAATACCTTTGAAATCAAACTGGAACATCCAACAAAAACCCTTAATTGATTAATCGTGTCTCAAAGAATATGTTCTGGTGATTAATTGATAAACCCTTAACCGCTCTCCTTAAGGGTGGCGGTGACGGTGGCCATGATATGGTTTGGTGACTTTGATTTTCGTCGACTGTCGAGTTTTGGCCTTAAAGTATTATAAATGTTAACTTTTAACCCTATAGTTTTACGATTCTCGTTCCGCTTTTTCTTATATGTTTTTTTTTTGTTTTTGACACTTATATTTTTTATCCGAATTTTTACTTTTACTAAACAAAAACACGAAAATTAGACATTGTTTACTAAATTAAGAAACACTTATACTTTAAAAGGAATAAATAAAATAATTATTTCCTACTAAGGAAAGAATCTCTTGAAAAAGTCCCTACTTTGGGTTTTGCTTTATAAAGAAAAAGATTTTTACCTGTCATATTTGAGGACAAACCAAAAGATCAAGCATTAGTCTAGAAATTACACAAAGAAGAAGAAGAATTTAACTCATTTGCACAAAATAAGTGTTAGCGGCGGCTTTTTACAGTCACTATACTAAATAGACCACTTTTGTCATTCTGGGAACCAATTTAAGTTAGTGATGAGATTAGTGAATTATGACATTTAGTGAGTCATGATAGGTAACCAAACGAATTTGTCACTATATTATTTTGTATTAGTGACTAAGTCTTGTTGTTGCAACCGGGCATAAATCATGTAATGATCGAATTATTACCTATTGAGGATATCATTCATTACTATAAACCTCATAAAATATTCTTGTAAAACAAGCTTCTATGTATCGTATTAGCACGAATTTGAAAATTCAAGTATCAAACGAGTTGCTGTTTTATACATGTACGTACGGGACATTTGAAAAATTACGTCGTAATGATTAAATCCCTATATTATACTCCGTATGTATGTTCCAACAGTTATGAAAAAAATAGTACTTTTGAGTGTAACAAAATTGTTGCAATTATCATAATGAACCGATTTGTTTTTTTTTAACGGCAGTTTGGTGCAACGGAGTACCTTGCGTGTCACCGAGGCACCAAGTCTCTCAACCCGAGTTTGAATCATCTCACGAAGAGAATATCAAGCCCATGCTAGTCGAACCACTGACCTCCCCACATGAAGACTATAACCAAATGCATCCATCCAACTGAGCTACACTTCATTTGCATAATGAACCGATTTGTCTAACAAAATCACTTTGAAAATTTTCCGTAAATGAAAGTTAAACATTCCTTATTTAACACACAATATTTTGAACACAAATTTGGTGAATTTTCATTACAATTAGTTGTAATGAATTAAATTAGCCAATCAGAATCAATGTTAATTGTTGATCCATATTATTTTCAGGATTGTTTCCATTTTTTCCAGAATATTCATCCAAGCATGATCATTAGCAAACCCTTAAATTAAACCGATCATCATAATCTGCTCTCTTTTATTGTTTCTTTGACTTCGTACAAGTAAGGTTCCAACTCCTAACATTACATATTTTATGCGTTATTGGATCATCATTAACTTTTCGGTATCGATTATAGTGTCTTTTTTACCAATTCTGATTAAATCGTAATTATATGATTTGTTAGAACTGTGACTTTTAGTTCTAAGGGCAGTTTAGTAATTTTGTTATGTAAGGGTAGTTTGGTAATTTTGCATCAGTTGTTACTTTAGTATCAGGAAACTTCAATGTCGGTTTGTATCTTATAAGAGTTTCCTCTTGTAACTCTGTAACACTTTTCTGATATAGAAAAACAGTAGCTTTCTTTCTCTCCCAAACACACCTTCTGATGTGGTGATCTTGTTGTTGGTTATATATGATGTTTTGTGATTGTTGCTGCACTTTGCTGCTGATTATCCCCATCTAATCCTAACAAATTGGTATCAAGAGCTTTGGTTGATCAATTTGGAGCAAGCTTTTGTTTTGGGTTATTGAATCATTTGAATTGGTTTGTGATTTTGTGATTTTCTTTTGTTCAATCATTTGTTCCTCTTGTTTGTTTAATTGAAGGGGCCTGTTGGAATTGGGATAATTAGTTTGTGAAAATTTGTTTTGTGGGAGGCTTTAGTTACACACCAGAACTTTAGAAAAGCCATTAGAAAATCCCATTTGAATAATAATGTCCTCTCAACCATCATCATCAGTTAGTGTTGTTGAGAAGTTCAATGGCAAAAGCAATTTTAGTTTGTGGAGAGTTAAAGTTAGAGCCTTATTGAAACAACAAGGTATTTGGGCACCTTTAGCCGGACCCAAACCGGCTGGTATGACCGATGCAAAATATAATACATTAGATGAAAAGGCGCATTCTACTATTTTGCTATCTTTATCGGATGAGGTTTTGTATGAGGTTGCTGATGAGGAAACGGTTGCGGGTGTATGGAAAAAGCTAGAAAAGCTTTATATGACTAAGTCGTTGACGAATAAATTGTTACTGAAGCAGCGTTTGTTTTCACTTAGAATGAAAGAGGGGTCCGCTTTAAAAGATCATCTTGATGCGTTAAACTCAATCTTGATGGATTTGAAAAACGTTGATGTCAAGATTGATGATGAAGATGCTTCTCTTATTCTACTTGTTTCGTTACCTCCCTCATACAAGAACTTTGTGAATTCCTTTGTTGTTGGTAAAGAAACTATTACTTTGGAAGATGTTCGATCGAGTTTGCATTCCTGAGAGCTTCGCCGCCAAGCATCGGGACCTTTGGAATCTCAACCTGTTGGCTTGACAATTACGAATCAACAGGATAGAGGTAGACATCGAACACAAAGAGGCAAAGGAAAAGGGGTAGATATAATAGTAGATCGAAGTCAAGACCTAGAGGGTCGAATCCTCGAGATACTTGTCATTATTTCCATGAGGAAGGCCATTGGAAGAATAATTGCCCGAAGCTTAAGGAGAAAGGCCAGGTTGCTGCAGTTGCTGCTTGTTCTTTTCATATGAGTCCCAATCGAGATTGGTTTGTGACATATGAAGAGTTTGATGGAGGGAATGTCTTTATGGGCAATGATTCACCATGCAAAGTTGTTGGCATCGGAACAATTCAAATCAGGATGCATGATGGAGTTGTTAGAACGCTCACTGATGTTCGCCATGTTCCAGATCTTAAGAAAAATCTAATCTCGCTGGGTGTGTTCGACACAAAAGGTTTTAAATACACTAGTGAGAATGGTGTACTTCGTGTTTCGAAAGGATCTTTGGTGGTTATGAAAGCAACCAAATGTACTTCTTCTCTTTACACTCTACAAGGTGAAACAATCATAGGTTCTGCTTCCGTCTCGTGTTCAGAGAAAAGTAATTCAGATTTGACAAGGCTATGGCATATGCGTCTTGGTCACATGAGTGAGAAAGGCATGGTCATATTGAGCAAGCAGGGACTACTTGAAAACCACAAGGTTGCCAACTTGGAGTTCTGTGAGCATTGTGTTATGGGGAAACAAAAGCGGGTGAGTTTCTCAAAAGCAATTCATCAAACAAAAGGTACTCTCGATTATCTTCATGCTGATTGTTGGCGGCCTTCTCGAGTACCTTCTCTCGGTGGTGCTCGGTATTTTCTCTCAATCATTGAAGATTTCTCAAGGATGACGTGGGTGTTTATGATGAAGCACAAGAGTCAGGCGTTTGAGAAATTTAAGCATTGGAAGATTTTGATTGAAAACCAAACTGGAAGGAAGATTAAGCGTCTTCGTACTGATAATGGTTTGGAATTTTTTTCGAGAGAATTTGAAGGCTTTTGTCGAGATGAAGGAATTGCTAGGCATTATACGGTTCGTTACACTCCTCAACAAAACGGGGTAGCTGAACGAATGAACCGGACGCTGTTAGAAAGAACGCGATGCTTACTATTAAATTCCGGATTAGATAGAAGTTTTTGGGCTGAAGCACTCAATACAACTTGCTATCTAGTCAATAGGTCTCCTGCCACTGCTATTGATTGTAAGACTCCGATTGAAGTTTGGTCTGGGAAGCCCGCAGATTATTCGAAGCTTCGTGTTTTTGGATGCCCCGCGTATTATCATGTTAGTGATGGAAAGTTGGACCCGAGAGGTAATAAAGGCATTTTCATGGGATACGGTGATGGGGTTAAAGGCTATCGAATTTGGTCACCATTTGAAAGAAGAGTCATTCATAGCCGAGATGTGACATTTGATGAGGATTACTTGTTTCGTGCAAAACAAGATCCGGTTGAGTCGAAGCTTGATGCAGGAGTATTATTTGTCTGGTGATCTATGTCTTTTATTTAGTTTCTTTAAATAATGCATGAGCATTATTTTTATGTCTGCTGGAAATTATTTTTATGTTTACATTTTATTTACTTTTCTTATTTTAGGTTTCTAGAATAATTGTTAAATTATTCTCCAAGTTAAGTTTATCCTATAAAAATAGGGCTTGGGGTTTATTGTATTCAGTTTTGAGTTATGAATAAAAATTACAGACTTTTAGTCTTTTGTTAATCAACTTAAATCCAGGTTAGGGTTTATTGTTCGATTTCATCCAAATAATCGGGTATTAGTTGAATCAACGATTGTTGGAGTTTACCTGATTATCGGTATTCTTTTTGAATCAACGATAACCAGGTAAACTCCAACAATCGTTGATTCAACGAATACCCGATTATTTGGATGAAATCGAACAATAAACTCTAACCTGGATTTAAGTTGATTAACAAAAGACTAAAAGTCTGTAATTTTTATTCATAACTGAAAACTGAATACAATAAACCCCAAGCCCTATTTTTATAGGATAAACTTAACTTGGAGAATAATTTAACAAATTATTCTAGAAACCTAAAATAAGAAAAGTAAATAAAATTTAAACATAAAAATAATTTCCAGCAGACATAAAAATAATGCTCATGCATTATTTAAAGAAACTAAATAAAAGACATATATCACCAGACAAATAATACTCCTGCATCATTTGTTGGAGTTTACCTGATTTTAGGTTTCTAGAATAATTTGTTAAATTATTCTCCAAGTTAAGTGTATCCTATAAAAATAGGGCTTGGGGTTTATTGTATTCAATTTTGAGTTATGAATAAAAATTACAGACTTTTAGTATTTTGTTAATCAACTTAAATCCAGGTTAGGGTTTATTGTTCGATTTCATCCAAATAATCGGGTATTCGTTGAATCAACGATTGTTGGAGTTTACCTGATTATCGGTATTCTTTTTGAATCAACGATAGTTGGAAGATTGTGTCAGACATCTGGAATCAACAGATTCAATTATCTTTCATTGTTTTACGCTACATCAAAGCTTCAAGATGGTGTTTCCGAAAAGGTGGAGGACGTTCCGAAACAGGTGGAGCATGTTGTTTTGGAAGATATGGACCACAATGTTTCTTCACTTGACGATCCAACAAATTCGCCGCAAGTACAATGCGAACAAGAAAGGTCTATAGCCCATGATAGACCTCGTAGGGATGCGAAGGCTTCTACTAGATTTTGTTTTGAAGACTATGTTGCATACGCATTGCAAGTAGCAGAAGAGGTGGAGTCCCTTGATCCGGCTACTTATCGGGAAGCTATTACTTCCAAAGAGTCTGATATGTGGAGTGCGGCTATGAGTGAAGAGATGGAATCTCTTCATAATAACAATACATGGGAATTGGTGAAACTTCCTGAAGGAAGAAAAGTTGTTGATAGTAAGTGGGTCTTCAAGAAGAAAATCGGCTTACCGAGCTCAGACATCACATTCAAGGCACGTTTGGTTGCGAAGGGATATAGCAAAAAGGAGGGAATCGACTACAACGAGATTTTCTCCCCAGTGGTACGTCATACATCTATTCGTGTGTTACTATCCTTGGTAGCACATCACGATTTGGAATTGGAACAATTAGATGTAAAGACGGCATTTCTTCACGGTGACCTTGAGGAAGAAATCTATATGAGCCAACCCGAAGGCTTTATTGTTCAAGGCAAAGAAGATTATGCTTGTAAGCTCCGAAAATCTTTATATGGTTTGAAACAGTCGCCGAGAAAGTGGTATAAGAGATTTGATAGCTTTATGGTAAAGCATGGTTTTAGTAGAAATGCTTATGATTGTTGTGTCTATCATAAAAGGGCACCATTAGGATCACTTGTCTACTTACTCTTGTATGTTGATGACATGCTTGTAGCGGCTAAAGATTTGGAGGAGGTTGAGAAGTTGAAGACTCTTCTCTACACAAAATTTGATATGAAAGATTTGGGAGCGGCTCAAAAGATTTTGGGCATGGAAATAATTCGAGACCGAAAACATGGTAAGCTTTTCTTATCACAGAAAAGTTACATAGAGAATTTTGGCATGAGTTCGACAAAATCGGTAAATACTCCTTCCTCGGCCAATTTTCGCTTATCTACTGCTTGTGCACCTCAAAGTGAAGCAGAGATGGAATATATGTCCCGAATACCCTATGCTAGTGTTGTTGGGAGTTTGATGTATGCTATGGTTTGCACTAGGCCGGATATAGCTCACGCGATGAGTGTTGTGTCACGATATATGGCTCATCCCGGTAAAGAGCATTGGAATGCGGTGAAACGCGTTTTTCGTTATTTGAGAGGGACATATGATGTTGGTCTTATTTACGGTGGTGAACGTGAATATTTGGTTGCCGGATACTCGGATTCGGATTATGCTGCGGATCTTGATGCTAGAAGATCCTTAACTGGTTATGTTTTCACTATCGGGAATTCGGTTGTAAGTTGGAAAGCTACATTACAACCATCGGTTTCTTTATCTACTACCGAAGCCGAGTACATGGCGTTAACCGAAGCAGCGAAGGAAGGAATTTGGTTGAAAGGTTTGATTGAAGATCTTGTTTTCCCGTAAGATCAAGCGACCGTGTTTTGTGATAGCATGAGTGCTATTTGTTTGGCTAAAGACCAAGTACACCATGACCGGACTAAACACATTGATGTTCATTATCACTTTATTCGTTTCGAAAGAAGAATCGAAGTGAAGAAGATTGGCACGAAAGACAATCATGTGGATGTGTTTACTAAACCGGTTCCTTTGAGCAAGTTTTGTCACTGTTTTGATTTGCTCAATATCGATAATTGGAAGTATGGTCTCACTTAGGAACTAAAGTCAAGGTGGAGATTGTTAGAACTGTGACTTTTAGTTCTAAGGACAGTTTAGTAATTTCGTTATGTAAGGGTAGTTGGTAATTTTGCATCAGTTGTTACTTTAGTATCAAGAAACTTCAATGTCGGTTTGTATCTTATAAGAGTTTCCTCTTGTAACTCTGTAACACTTTTCTGATATAGAAAAACAGTAGCTTTCTTTCTCTCCCAAACACACCTTTTGATGTGGTGATCTTGTTGTTGGTTATATCTGATGTTTTGTGATTGTTGCTGCACTTTGCTGCTGATTAACCCCATCTAATCCTAACATGATTATTGTTATTTGTTGTTGTTGTTGTTTTTGTTGTTAGTGATGGCTATGTTTTTTATTTGTAGTAGTTGATTTGGACAACCCTGCAGCCACAATGTCCGTAGCAAAACACTTTGTAAATCCAAACCCTGAATCCGATAATCAAGACGTTGGAATTAGCTGTTTGGAACAACCTTCGACTTTGCCAACTGGTGATCTCATATTTGTAAACGAGCATAATGTTTCGGCCTCCGATTACTTTTCATACGTGGATCAAACCATATCCAAATCTAGCCGCCAGCCTAATCTCAACAAATTCAAACTACACACATGTTATGATTCTAGCTTCCATGAATCCCTAGTCAATAAATGGGTACGTTATGTTCTTGAATGTAATGTCCAAGACATTCATCTTTCATTATGGCAGGATGAGAGGGGTCAGATTGTGTTAGACGAGTCACTTTTTCTCAACTCATCCCTCACCAATCTTAAGCTCTCATGCGACTTTGTTAATCCTAGTCTCTTTGCATGGACAAACCTCAAGTCTTTGTCTCTTTCAGGATTTAGATAACGATTCACTTGCACTTATATTTTCCAGAACTCCTCGTCTTGAAACATTCGAGTTGCACGAATGACATGGCTTTACTGCGATAAATATGCTTAGTAAAAAGTGTGTTATTAAGAACCTTGTCATAACTGGAAGCACGTGGCTTGCTCATGCACGTGTCTCACTGCTCCTCGTATTCAGTCATTAAGAGTTGATGGAGCTTTAACCTTATACTCCCTTTTCTTTAAAGATGTGTCATCGTTAGTTGAAGCTAAGTTCTGTTACCATACCTACGAAGATGGTTACCTTCCTTTTGATACACAATTTGAGGAAGATGTGCTTCAACAACACATCAAACAAATTGCCCGCCAACTCGAGAAATATCCGCTTAAACTTAGACTTGGGAAGAGGTGTTTAGAGGTAAAATATGCCCCTTCGTATCTAATTTTTCTTATATTAACTTGTCACATGTTTTGCTTCACATTATTTCTTGAAAACTCAAATCTTATTAGTATTTAATTTGTACTTCAAGTCGCACTAGGTTTTGTTTTTTAAGGGATGTGATTGCAATTTACTCCTTTTTAATTTTTGTTTGTAGATTGTCTCCCTTTTGGAAAAAGGTCTTTTCATCCTGCCATGGAACATCACTGTCATTGCTGACAAACAGTTCGATTGATCATAGATGGCAGTTTAATCTCGTTGATGGTGTCCCTAATTGAAGCTCAATTAATTTTTTATGCTTTATATATGTGAATGATTATGGCATACTTTTTTAACGTTCGTAGATAATGAAAGTTTTTGGATGGTTTCAAATAAGTTTTTAGTTCCTCAATTTGTGATATTTTTATGATTTGTGTATATTAGGATGTCTGGATGGTTTTTTCTCCACTGCAATGTCCATATGTATACATCAGAGCGTATATGATCTGGTGGTCATTGATCAAATATACGCACTTGATGATAGGCAGCCATTTGTCGAGTCTTATCTTATCTTTTCAGTTTTCTGTTCCTCTAAGTGGTTACGTATCATGTTTTGGTAACTATCAACTCATGATCGTGTGACCATTTTACTGTAATTGTAAATAAAGCAGTGCCAATATTTATAATCATAGAGCGCCTGTTCTCTTATCAGCTTTGACGTTCTTTTCAATTGCTTTGAGTTCCACTTTATTGTTCCTTTATATTTCCTTAGCAACTCTGGCAAAAGTCAGTCAATCCAAGCGTTTCATAAACCGCAGGAAATGCATTTTGATAATAATGTCTATATCGATCTACGTTTCCTTAACTGGAATTGCTTTGTCAATCGCACTCATTTTCTCACTCAATATGTGACCTTTTTATAAATGAACAATTACACTATTTAATTGACCATAAGAAAAAAGCATGACAAAATTAATTAAAATTATATGTTTATCATAAGACATATTTAGGGGAGAAGCTGCCGATTTTTTTCTTCTTTTGTTGCAAAAAGTATGAACGATTGATAATCACATAAAGTGTGAAATGGAACACAACATCGGTCATATAAACATGTCTGCAATATGACAACATATCGATTCCAGAAAGGTACTTGTAGCTAGTGGAAAGTTGAGTTGCAAGCCCACCATTGAATCCTACTACGAGTAGGCCGAAGAAAGCATCTGTTATATAGATATCACTGGTTTTGTAATCAAAGCTGAGAGCCAATGGTCTCCCGCATATTGGTCCCAAGTACAAATCATTTGTACCATCACATAATTGTTTGGTCCTGAAAAAACCATATAACTAATAAGTTTACACCATGACTTCCATTTATAAAAGACTAATCATTGATTCGTTATTCCCGGAATCTAAGTATATAATTATGTGCTAAGTAGAAATGAAGGGTGCACAATGTTAGAATGTGTAAACCCCATGAATAGGTATTGTATTATTGATTGGTATTTATACTAATACACAGAGTATTCTAAAAACCCTAAGCCCACAAGTCGAGCTTGGGCCATTTTATTATCTAACACTCCCCTGCAGTCCGAGCGGCAAAATCGTGAAAGCTCGAACAGTAGAAGTAAACAAGAAAATAAAAACAAAACATAATTAGAATATATCTTAGAAGCGGATCTTTAAAAGCGGATCTTTTAGAAGCGGATATTGAGAAGCAGCGGATCTTGAGAAACAGCGGATCTTGAGAAGGAGCGGATCTTGAGAAGCAGCGGATCTTGAGAAGCAGCGGATCTTGAGAAGCATGCAAGATAACAATTTTGATAACGAGTAGATACAGAACAAACGCAAGACAACAGTCTTGAAACACAAGTCGTCTTGGGGATACATACCCAAGATGGACGGAAAATAAAAAACAACGCAAGACAAAGGTCTTGAAACGCGCGTCGTCTGGGGATACGTACCCAAGATGCGACGGAAAATAAAAAAACAACGCAAGACAAAGGTCTTGAAACATGCGTCGTCTCGGGGATACGTACCCAAGATGCGACGAAAAATAAAAAACAACGCAAGAGAATGGTCTTGAAACACAAGTCGTCATGGGGCTTAATACCCTAGATTCGACATTAAAAAACAATAAAAAAATCATAACCTTTTTTTTTTTTTTTTGAAACGTAAAAATAGATTTGATCCAAAACCAATCATATGGATTTTCTTCATGCTTCAAACGAATTCTGCTTCTTATCTTCTACCGTCACTTTTTGTCTTTTCTTCATGCTTTGTTTGTCCGCTACTCAATCATATGGATCCACTTTTCCATAGTATAACTTAATCAGAAAAGATCGGTTGTGTTTTTTTTTTCTTATCGGTGGAAGAATAGGATGGGTAGAATTTAGATCGACTGTTTTATTTTTTTTTATAGGACCGGGGTATGGCCTGATACCATGTTAGAATGATTAAACCCCCATGAATAGGTATTGTAAAAACCCTAAGCCATGTTAAAATGATTAAACCCCATGAATAGGTATTGGTATTTATACTAATACACAGAGTATTCTAAAAACCCTAAGCCCACAAGTCGGGCTTGGGCCATTTTATTATCTAAATCACAACAACTATTTGGCCAAGCTAGCGCTATTTAATGTGTAAGACAAGTATTACATTATTTAAATGGTCGTGGGTTCAAATCGATTAATAGTGAGACATGGGCGTGTAAGTTTGCTGTTGAGACACAAGAACTGAAGGGTGTGTTTAGGGAATTAAAGTAGCACAACCTGTTGGGTGAAGTGTAGGCGAAATCAACGAACCCAATGTTGTAACCTTGCCATTTGAGGATCCTACCGTCTGCAACTGTTACATACCTTCACCTCCAAGATCATAGGCAACAGATTGAGGTCCTATGACACTTGTAGGTAACACGACTTCATTAAATGTGTATGATAAAACACTACTACTTGCCAACAAGAACAAAAAAAGGAGATCTACGAACAATTTGCTTGTTTTCATTGCTACAATGTATGTAAACACGTACACTGTTCTATTTAATTTTCGAACTGGGTACATCTTTTTACACACATCTACTTCTATATATACTGAATACACACATACTATAGATGTATCAAACACTTGCCATAGTTGACCATTGCTTCTCCATTTTGGGGATAAAGATTATTGCTTAAGCTTGATGCAAAGTAGGTAAAGCGACTCATATGTATGTACATTTGTGTTTACTCGATGTGTTATCGATGTACGCTTCCTTAACTGGAATTTCTTAGTCAACCGCTCATTCTTTCTTTTTCATATGCTCACTTGTTCAACCTATATATTCTTCTATATATGTAACCACACTCGGGATGCAGCCTGCAGGGCAGAGCTGCATAAGTCGAGAGTTTAACTGAACCACTATACACAAGATTATTTTTACATAATTCAAGTGAAAATATAGTATGATTTAGTACTCAATACGTAAAAAAAATTCTCGGTTAACTTAAACTATATGATTGATTGATAATTACTTAACGTGTGTTCTAAAGCACAACCATGCATGTAATCTAAAGTCTATACTACGACTCCTTTTAGAGCGCTGGGAGTCATCACTCCGAGTGAGTGTGTTTTTGGGTGCCACGTCAGCGAAACTCACTCACTCACTCACTCAGAAAAAACAGGGGAGTGATCACTCCAAGTGAAATCCAGTTTTTCAGAATTTTACAAAACACCCCTAAACAAACTTAAATATTTCATTAAACATAAGCAACATTACAATACTTTTAAAATAAAACGAACATAATAAAAAAGACATACGGAAATTAAAAAACCATACGAAAATTAAAAAAACATACGAAAATTAAAAATCATACGACCCGCCGTTTAGTTTTCTTCATCTTCATATGCATCTTCTTCTCCGTGGTCAATTTGATTCCACATATGATCCATAAGGTTTTGTTGAAGACTTTGATGGGTTTGTCGGTCACGTAGTTCTTTGTTTTTTCGGCGGTAAACTTCACACCGCTCAACCCATGTTCGTTGCATATTTCTTGACGGGTTAACGTAATTTTGGTTCCAATCTAACACCTGCATACCTTGATCTTTCAAAATCATGTTATGAAGTATGATGCACGTATACATGAGTCGCCGTAAGGTGTTTACTTCATACGCGCGTGCTGGTTGACGTAGTATTCCCCAACGTCCTTGGAGAACACCAAATGCACGTTCAACATCTTTCCGTGCAGCTTCTTGATGCCTTTTGAAGTGAGCATGTTTGGCGTCAGTTGTAACCGTGAAAGACTTCACGAAACTCGCCCATTGTGGGTAAATACCATCCGCTAAGTAATACCCATTTTGATACTCAACTCCGTTAACCGTATACGGTTTTACCGGTGCTTCGTCATTCAGAAGGTCATCAAATAGCGGAGAATTATCTAAAACATTAATATCGTTATTCGCACCTGCCATCCCAAAAAACGCATGCCAAATCCACAAGATCTTGCGAAGCAACAGCTTCAAGCATCAAAGTAGGGTATCTTTTATAACCACCAGCGTATTGCCCATGCCACGCAACTGGACAATTTTTCCATTCCCAGTGCATACAATCAATGCTGCCAAGCATCCCCGGAAAACCATGTTTCGTAAGATGTAGATCATATATTTGATCAACATCGGCCGGAGTTGGTTTTCTTAAATACTTGGCCATATACAAGTCAATAACACACATATTAAAATACATTAGACACTCACGTCCGGTTCGATTAGCAATTTGTAAATATTCATCAAATGCATCCGGCGTGTTGCCGTATGCCAATTGACGTATAGCCATTGTGCACTTCATAATAGCACTAATACTCATTCGACCCGTAGCATCGGGTCGAGAAGTAAAATAATTAAAATGCTTAGGAAGAGGATCGGCCTGATAATTTTTTATGCCGTTAACTATTTTTAAAAATAGTCTTCGGCTCATTCGAAATCTTTCACGAAACTTAACCAAAGGATACCTGCAATTCTCAACGAAATAATCGTTCATGAGCCGTTCCTCAGCACCTTCTCTGTCACGGTTGATTGGGGTCCGAGTTAGTCTTGGACGATTCTCTTCTTCAAGCAACCGTTGATAATGATTGTGTGCTATTGGCAAGAAGTAAGCATCGAATTCCTCATCGATTTCAAAAACTGACGGAACGTGATTGAGATTCATATTTGTTTGTAGAGAGTGTTTATGTTTTGGTGTGTAAGAAATGGTTGATTTTGAGGTATATTTATAGACGGATCGAAAAATATAGCCGTTATAATTCGAATTTCAAAAAACTAGCCGTTGGGGGGGGGGGTGAAATGAAAAATTTTCAAATACTAGCCGTTTGGGGGGGGGGGGTTAAATGAAAAATTTTTAAAAATTAAACCGTTTTAGGAGGTAAAATGAAATTTTTTTTTTTAAAAAAAATCACTCACGCGACGTGAGTATACCCGCGCCGGGGTCTCACGCCGCGAGTTTTGCCTGGGGTGGGAGTCTTCACGGCTCTCGCGCCGTGGGTTTGGCACCCCACGGAGCCACCACTCCCAGGTCTCTTATACATTAAAAAGTCTACTAGAGTATGTTTGCCTTACATAAGAGAAACTCCATGGCGTATGATTTGTGTCTAAATGTTTTGCATTATATATATGCAACTTGACAAGTCAAGAAGCATATGATAGATTACGTAAAATTTTCTTGTAAAACAATCATCTATGTATCGTATTAGCACGAATTTGAAAATTCAAGTATCA
This sequence comes from Glebionis coronaria, assembly GCA_025667525.1. Classification (NCBI taxonomy): domain Eukaryota; kingdom Viridiplantae; phylum Streptophyta; class Magnoliopsida; order Asterales; family Asteraceae; genus Glebionis; species Glebionis coronaria. The sequence goes on along the minus strand of CM046878.1, from coordinate 23,999,892 downwards.
AACGAATTGCTTTTATATACACGTACGGTACACTTGGAAAATTACGTGTCTATCGTATTCCTTATATCCCAATATTATACTCCCGTATGGAATGTTCTAACAGTTATAAAAAAAATAGTACTTTTACGTGTAACAAAAAGTTGCAATTATCATAACGAAAGTACCTTGCCGATTTAAGACAAAATCACTTTGAAATTTTTGTCAAACTTGCATTTTAATGAAGGGTAAAAACCAAAAATACATTATTGTTAAAACATGATATCAAAGAGATACAAACAGTTGTTTCACCAAATCAACCACCTATTGATGAATTTATTGATAATCAAAGTACAGAAAGATAAAGATTAGTCCTTAAACGAGTGTTAATCAAACGATTATAATAGAAATCGTTTGAGGTCGTTCCAAATAGGTTGATCTGATCTCCTCACTACAATAATCACTCAACCCATAAGATAAAATAACAAGATGAAAAACCTCCCAAGATCAGCCACAAACTGCTATATATATATATAGAGTTAGGATCAAATGAGAAGAAACCTTAAAATAAGAAGGATAAGAAGAAACTATAACCGCATATTCGAGATGCATGCATTTTTTTTAGATGCATCTTTGTAATCTTAGATGCATTATAATGCATGATAACATGTTTTATAGCTTTTAATTAGATGCATATACGTATATTAGATGCATTTCATAATTTATCTATATTTTTGTTCTTCTGCACATGCCCAAATCATGAAAATCAATTTGTACCATCTACACATCAAATTAACTTTTGAAACTCAAGATCGTGCATCTACATGAATAGAAATGTATCTAATGCAAGTCGTTGCATCTTAAATGTGTGGTTTTAGTCTCTTCTCACCACTTCTTATTTTAAGTTTCTTCTCATTGGATCCTTACTCTCTCTCTCTCTCTCTCTCTCTCTATATATATATATATATATATATATATATATATATATATATATATATATATATATAGAGAGAGAGAGAGAGAGAGAGAGAGAGAGAACATGTGTGTATGTGTATCTGTGTGAATAAGATTGCTAACCTTAGCTCAATGAGAGCTAGGGTATTATAGCAACAGATTCCAATGGTTGCATAGGCCCAAGATACAAGCCCAAGAGTAGAGGAGCCCATCATGAACCCAAGAGAGAGAAAGGAGAAATGTCAACAAAGGTCGTCCAACTTCAAGCCTGTTAACACAAAAGAAACAAACAAAGAAAAGAAATATAACTTGGAAAGATTGATAAGTTAACACCCTTCCTCAATCTGATAAGGAAAAACACAGATCACTTGCCAAACATATCCACAAGTCTCAATTGCTTGCAGTATTTCAAATGTTGAATAATCCCATGAGCTTTGGTAAAGATATCAACAGTTTGATCTGCTGATGCAAACTTTATAATGTTGATAACACCATCTTGAACTTTTTCCCTGATTAAGTGAACATCAACCTCAATATGTTTGGTTCTTTCATGGAATATAGGATTGGCAAGAATCTGAATAGCAGAACTACTATCACTATATAAATTCACAGGAAACAAGTTCTTAATTATGAGATCACTCAAAAGATTGGTGATCCATATCACCTCACAAGTGACACTTGCCATACATCTATATTCAGCCTCAGCAGAGGATCTGGACAATGTGGGTTGCTTCTTGCTCTTCCAAGAGACAAGAGACCTTCCAAGAAAGACACAATATCCAGATACATACTTTCTTGTCTTAAGGCACTTTGCCTAGTCTGCATTTGTGTAGCAAGATACTCTCAAATAGGTATCCTTGTAAAGTTGAACACCAGTCCTATGAGAGTTTTTTAGGTATCTAATAACCCTTAAAGCAACCTTAAGGTGAGAATTCAAAGGAGCATGCATATGCTGACTAAGACAGTGAACAACATAACAAATATTTGGTCTGGTGTGTGTAAGATAAATAAGTCTCCCAAAAAGTCTTTGATACTAAGGGGGCGCTTGGTTAACCTGAGGGGAATGGGAATAGGTAAGGGTGAGGGAATACAAAGGAATGCAATGAATATTCCTTAGTATTATCATTACCATTGCTAGTGCTTGGTTAATATAAGATATGGTGGTGATTGAAGATGATGGTAACAATTGTTAGGGTGATAGTCAGCGGTCACGATGATGGTAGGGGTGGTGATTGTGCGACGCGTTACCATAGCGCGGTGGTAGCCTCCGGTGGTAGTGGCGGTGGTGATGGTGTCGGAGAGTGGTGGTGTCGAGAGTCGTGGTGGCGTTGGGAGGGTGGTGGTAGCGACAATGGTGGTGGTCAGTGGTGTTGGTGGCGTCGGAGAGTGGTGGTGTCGGAGAGTGATGGTGGCGTTAGGAGGGTGGTGGTAGCGACAATGGTGGTGGTCACTGGTGGTGGTGGCGTCGAAGAGTGGTGGTGGCGTTAAGACGATGGTGGTAGCGACAAGAGTGGTGGGGATGTTAGAACGATGGTGGTAACGACAATAGTGGTGGTCACTGGTGGTGGTGGCATTAGGAGGGTGGTGGTAGCGACAATGGTGGTGGTCAGTATTTGGTGGTGGCGTCAGAGAGTGGTAATGTCGGAGAGTGGTGGTGGTGTTAGGACGATGGTGGTAGCGATAATAGTGGTGGTCACTGGTGGTGGTGGCGTCAGAGAATGGTGGTGGCGTTAGGAGGATTGTGGTAGCGACAATGGTGGTGGTCAGTAGTTGGTGGTGGCGTCAGAGAATGGTGGTGTCGGAGAGCGGTGGTGGTGTTAGAACGGTGGTGGTAGCGAAAATTGTGGTGGTCACTGGTGGTGGTGGCGTCAGAGAGTGATGGTGTCGGAGAGTGGTGGTGGCGTTAGGAGGGTGGTGATAGCGACAATGGTGGTGGTCAGTGGTGGTGGTGGCGTCGGAGAGTGGTGGTGTCGGAGAGTGGTGATGGTGTTAGGATGATGGTGGTAGCGACAATAGTGGTGGTCATTGGTGGTGGTGTCGGAGAGTGGTGGTGGCGTTAGGAGGGTGTGGTCGTAGCGGTAATAGTGGTGGTCAGTGATGTTAAGAAACTTATAATTCTCACTCTCATCAATAGCAAGCACACAGTTTTCAGGTAAAGGAGTAGCTGCAGGTTTAGCAGCCAACAAACCAAATTCATGAATAAGTTCTAGGCATATTTTCTTTGAGTCATGCATATACCATTAGAATTTTCAAGGATTTCAATACCCAAAAAATATTTCATTATCCCAAGATCCTTTATCATGAATTTAGTTTTAAGGAATCTCTTAAGGTTTTCAATTTCTTTAATAGAATTACCAGTGATGATAAAATTATCAACATAAACCAATAGTAAAACAAACATGTTTCCAGTTTGTTTGATGTAGAGAGAGTAATCAAAACTGCTTTAGACAAAGCCATTCTCAACTAAGACAATGGTTAATTTGGCATTCCACTGTCTTGGGGCTTGTTTAAGTCCATAGAGGACTTATTTAACTTACACACCTTGTTTTTGTCTTTACAATTAGAACCCAGATGTAAAGTCCTATAGATGTCCTCATCAAAGTCAACATATAGGAAATCATTGTTAACATCAAGTTGAAACAGAGGTCAGTCATTAGAAACAACAATACTAATAAGACACCTAACAGTTACCATTTTGACAACAGGACTGAAGGTTTTATCAAAATCTATACCTTCTTTTTTATTGTAGCCCTTAGCAACCACTATGGTTTTAAACTTATCAACAAGACCAGAAGATTTATATTTAATCTTGTAGACCCATTTGTTATTAATAGCTTTCCTCCCCATAGGTAACTCACACAAGGTCTAAGTATTATTTCTTAAGGGAACCTTAATTTCATTATTCATAGCCTCAATCCACCTACTATATTTGAAAACCTTATAATAGGTGGCAGGCTTAGAGGATTAGTTAAGAGTAGTAGCAAAGCAGAAATTAAGGGTGTTAACTTTAGAATAAATAACATGTTTCTCAATGCCATATTTAAGTTTGTTATCAAGAACAAAGTCATTAAGCTTAACATTCAATTTAGTAGGTCTGGTAGACTTTCTAATGCTAGGCTCCCCTACTTCTTCTTCACTACTGACCCTACTATGCTCAATAGAGATAACAGAATGATGGATATTATCAATATTTCCCTCAGATTCTTAGTTGTCACCTATATGGGTTGCAGAGTCCTCCTCTTGAGGTTGCACAGAGGCGTCCTCAATAATAGAGTGAACTCTACCATCCACACAAGGTGTAGCTCCTCTCTCATCATCATAGGGACTTAAAGAATTTTGATTATAAAAAAATTTAAAAGTTCAGCATCACTTGTAGGAGCTACGTCTGCCAAATTATTTTCATTGTTGTTTTTCATCTTAAAAGGAAAAACAGTTTCATAGAACCTCACATCTCTAGAAAACAGTACTCTTCTATAATCAAGACTAAAAAGTTTGTAAGCCTTTTTAACAATAGAATAACCAATCAAGACACACTTTTAAGACCTATATGTGAGTCTGTCCCTGTTATTTAGACAAGTTGAAAAACAAAGACACCCAAAACACAGATTTGGGTTTTTTCTTATAGACCATTTCATAGGGGGTTTACCTTTTAAGACAGAAGAAGGGAGCCTGTTAATCAAATAGACAACAGTTAGAATGCACTCAGGCCAAAACTTTATGGGTGATTTGTGATAGATGGATAAATAGTCGAAGCCCATTTTTAGGTTTATGTCTAGGGTTACACATAATAGCTACAGTTTGACATTTATGACGCGTTTATTTTGTAATTGATCATGATCTTCTTTTATAGCAACTTATTAAAAATTTATTTTTATTTTTAAAATTGAAATATTCTTTTATCTAACATTTTTTCATCTAATATTTTTTAATAGTTAATTTTATCATATTTTTTAAAATTTATACTCTTTTTATTCAAAATTCATTTTGATATATTTTAATTAATTTCTAGTTTTTCTCATTATTTTAGGGTTTTTTATTTTAATTTTTTTACAACTTCAATTTTTGAATACAAATTTAACGGGTAAAAGTACTAGCATTTGTTACCTTAAAAATTATCAATGGGTACCTGCCGTTCCATTACGCAAGTAACATACTTTTATAAGATAGTAAGATCATTCATTTGCTTAAAATTTGAGGAAATTATATGTGTAATTTATGTTAGATGGATAAATAGCCCAAGCCCATTTGTAGGTTTATGTCTAGGGTTACATAATGGCTACGGTTTTATCATTTTCGCCTCTTTATTACCCACACTTCTCACACAACAATAATCTAATTCCATGGCACGTCCTCTTACAAAGGAAGCAATTATGTCGCTAAACAATTATACAGTAACTTTCGAGAATGCCCGGAAGTTGTTTGATGTAGACTTGGACACTTTTAAAGCAAAGCTATTTGAGTTTGGCATCCTTGTTTGGTATGGGGCTAATGGTTCACCAGTAAGGATTCATGGGGGTGATTATAAAATATTCGTCCTCATCAATAGTTTAAACAAATTGTATTCCATGGAAGGCACTAATCCATTTTCTTATCTTAGAACTATAATTGAGACTAGTCTTCATCTGTCTCCTGGTTACGAAATAACCTACGAGCAACCCCAAACATCAAAATATGAATTGCTCAAGACGAATCTTGATTGGCACTATGCGGTTGAGTATTCCAAGGAGAAAGGTTTTTTCACGGGGAACAGTTATTCAGTGTGCTTGAACTTGAAGTCCGATGATGCTCACATTCGTCGTCGTATGGATGCTTGTTATATGTATGAGGCATTTTCATCTGATGACGACGAGTCTGATGATGCTTCTGCAACGCATGAGATGCTGAATCTAGGTTGAATACTTTGTTTTTTAACACCTGGAATTTATGTATGGTTGCCGGTTGTCAATGTTTTTTTTTAATTTGCACATCCGTTATTTTTGGTTATGAACTTTGTTAGACAATGATAAAACCCATAGGCATTGTCTAACACTAGATTGGTTGTAGGGCGTGCTTCTATTGGACCTAGAGTTGGTCAAGGTATTGTTGCGAGTCAAGCTGCAGAAATCTCCTGTAATCGACTGATAACTCGATCTAAGCTTTTTAACTATCGATGTATTTAGGGTAATAATGTATCAAAGCATGATTCCGCATCAACATAAAACCTTAAGCTGCGATGTCCAAGGCACGGGCATCCAAATCGTTTTTGGCATAAGTTATGGTAACGTTGATGCTCTAAAATGCGTGTAATGATCATGAGTGCTTGGCTCACTTTTAAGCCTTTTGGATTTCTGTTTTTATTTAAGTTATTACATTACCAGATATAATGATAGTAAAATTATTTCAATTAATGAGATGAATACACGATTCTAGTTCGTGTAATTGCCAACAAACTCAGCGTGGCTCGAACCTACGTATAATGCATTGTTTTTCTCCTGGACCACAGTAATAGTCATGTTCACAAACTCTGTAAACGAGACAGTTTCCAGCACTGTTGCAGACTCATTAACCCGTATCCCTTGCTGAACATCTAACACCGAGGTTGCCACCCAATACTCTCCGTCAGTTGCAGCCCGCTTTATATTTTTCACGTCCCCACAATCTGTAAGGAATACTTCACTTGTGCTTACTTTTGGTCCCTCCAGCCAATACCTTATGATAGTCTTGTTCACAGACTCTGGAACCAAAACACTGTCTCGCACTACAACAAAACAAGTGTTTAGGGTCGCCCTTTTTCTAGGGTCGACTTAGTCGTCCCTAGATTAAGGGGGGACCCACCACTTTATCAACAAATTCTTGGTCAAAAGGGCTGTGGGGAAAAGTGGGGACCACAAAACCTAGGGACGACTTAGTCGTCCCTAGGTTAAATAAACTTATTTTTCCCTTTTTAAATCTTTTTTATATATTTAAAATTAATATAAATATTATTTATTTAAAAAGTTTAAAATGAAAGTGGGGACCAGAAAACCTAGGGACGACTTATTCGTCCTTAGGTTAAATAAACTTATTTTTTCCGTTTTAAATCTTTTTTATATATTTAAAATTAATATAAATATTTTTTATTTAAAAAGTTTAAAATGAAAGTGGGGACCAGAAAACCTAGGGACGACTTAGTCGTCCCTAGGTTAAATAAACTTATTTTTTTTATCTTTTTTATTTATTTAAAATTATTTAAAATTAATATAAATATTATTTAAAAAAACGTTTGAAAAACGTATAAATATAAATAATTTTAAAATTAAATTATTTAAAATTACTTTATACATATTTCAAAAAATATATATATTTAGTTAAAAATAACTTTATACCTATTTAAAAAAAAACTTTATATATATTTAAAAAAAATTTATATATTTAGAAAAAAAATTATACATATTTAAAAATAACTTTATACATATTAAAAAAACTTTATACATATTTAAAAAAAATTTATACAATTTAGAAAAAAAAGTATACATATTTAAAAAGAACTTTATACATATTTAAAAAAAACTTTATACATATTTAAAAAAAACTTTATACATATTTAAAAAAAACTTTATACATATTTAAAAAAAAACTTTATATTTATTTAAAAAAAACTTTATACATATTTAAAAAAACTTTATATTTATTTTAAAAAAACTTTAGATATATATTTAACACTTAAACACGCGCTTAATTAAAAATATATATTACAACGATAATAGATTCATAAATAAGAAAAAAAACATCACAAACTAGTTAAAACTAAACGTACAGATTAACACATAATAATAAAATACAAATTAACACACTAAAATAACAAATAGATTACTACTCAAAGCTAAGATTTTCCATATCATTTAAAAGCTCATGAAGTATTGCAGCCGATTGACATGCGTGGTCTTCAGGATGCCTTTCCATTTCTAGTCTTGTCTCTAGCATCTTTATCTTTAGATCTTTGATCTTGCAATTAGAGCACTCAGTTGGTGCAGATTGAGAAGGACCTGTATAAGAACTTGGATGTGAACCTTGAGGTGTTGAAGATCCAGGGAAAGATCTTATACGGAGTTCGAGATCAAAATCATCCTTCCATTTAAAATATTTACATCCATAATCATTTGTTTTTGGTTGTTACAAAGTAAACAAATAACATGACATGTCATTTTAATAATCACACGTATTACATAACTAAAACATTTGATTGTTTACCTTCGAAAGAGGACACGCATAGTAAAGTTTACCAAAGCTATGAGGTTGATGTGACTGTCTCAACACAATATATCCCTTTCTACATGTACACTTATAAGCTTCAAGCGGATCCATATTATGCAAAATCGGGTGGTGGTGGTGGTGAGTTTGGTATGAGAGGATAAGAGTTTGTGAGGATAAGAGCTACCATAAATAAAGATAAAAATTTAGGGTCGACACATTTAGGGACGACTTAGTCGACCCTAGCTTTCCCGCCAACATTTTCCCGCCAGCATTTACCGCCAACATTTCCCGCCAATATTTGGAATCACTGGTTGAACCTATAACGTATAACCGTAACATATGGACTCGTCGGTTGAACCTATAACGTATAACCGTAACATATGGACTCGTCGGTTGAACCTATAACGTATAACCGTAACATATAGACTCGTCGGTTGAACCTATAACGTATAACCGTAACATATGGACTCATCGGTTGAACCTATAACGTATAACCCTAACATATGGACTCGTCGGTTGAACCTATAACGTATAACCCTAACATATGGACTCGTCGGTTGAACCTATAACGTATAACCCTAACATATGGACTCGTCGGTTGAACCTATAACGTATAACCGTAACATATGGACTCGTCGGTTGAACCTATAACGTATAACCCTAACATATGGACTCGTCGGTTGAACCTATAACGTATAACCGTAACATATGGACTCGTCGGTTGAACCTATAACGTATAACCCTAACATATGGACTCGTCGATTGAACCTATAACGTATAACCCTAACATATGGACTCGTCGGTTGAACCTATAACGTATAACCGTAACATATGGACTCGTCGGTTGAACCTATAACGTATAACCGTAACATATGGACTCGTCGGTTGAACCTATAACGTATAACCGTAACATATAGACTCGTCGGTTGAACCTATAACGTATAACCGTAACATATGGACTCATCGGTTGAACCTATAACGTATAACCCTAACATATGGACTCGTCGGTTGAACCTATAACGTATAACCCTAACATATGGACTCGTCGGTTGAACCTATAACGTATAACCCGAACATATGGACTCGTCGGTTGAACCTATAACGTATAACCGTAACATATGGACTCGTCGGTTGAACCTATAACGTATAACCCTAACATATGGACTCGTCGGTTGAACCTATAACGTATAACCGTAACATATGGACTCGTCGGTTGAACCTATAACGTATAACCCTAACATATGGACTCGTCGATTGAACCTATAACGTATAACCCTAACATATGGACTCGTCGGTTGAACCTATAACGTATAACCGTAACATATGGACTCGTCGGTTGAGCCTATAACGTATAACCCTAACATATGGACTCATCGGTTGAACCTATAACGTATAACCGTAACATATGGACTCGTCGGTTGAACCTATAACGTATAACCCTAACATATGGACTCGTCGGTTGAACCTATAACGTATAACCCTAACATATGGACTCGTCGGTTGAACCTATAACGTATAACCGTAACATATGGACTCGTCGGTTGAACCTATAACGTATAACCCTAACATATGGACTCGTCGGTTGAACCTATAACGTATAACCGTAACATATGGACTCGTCGGTTGAACCTATAACGTATAACCCTAACATATGGACTCGTCGGTTGAACCTATAACGTATAACCCTAACATATGGACTCGTCGGTTGAACCTATAACGTATAACCCTAACATATGGACTCGTCGGTTGAACCTATAACGTATAACCGTAACATATGGACTCGTCGGTTGAACCTATAACGTATAACCGTAACATATAGACTCGTTGGTTGAACCTATAACGTATAACCCTAACATATGGACTCTTCGGTTGAACCTATAACGTATAACCCTAACATATGGACTCGTCGGTTGAACCTATAACGTATAACCGTAACATATGGACTCGTCGGTTGAACCTATAACGTATAACCCTAACATATGGACTCGTCGGTTGAACCTATAACATATAACCGTAACATATGGACTCGTCGGTTGAACCTATAACGTATAACCCTAACATATGGACTCGTCGGTTGAACCTATAACGTATAACCGTAACATATGGACTCGTCGGTTGAACCTATAACGTATAACCCTAACATATGGACTCGTCGGTTGAACCTATAACGTATAACCCTAACATATGGACTCGTCGGTTGAACCTATAACGTATAACCCTAACATATGGACTCGTCGGTTGAACCTATAACGTATAACCGTAACATATGGACTCGTCGGTTGAACCTATAACGTATAACCGTAACATATAGACTCGTCGGTTGAACCTATAACGTATAACCCTAACATATGGACTCGTCGGTTGAACCTATAACGTATAACCCTAACATATGGACTCGTCGGTTGAACCTATAACGTATAACCCTAACATATGGACTCGTCGGTTGAACCTATAACATATAACCCTAACATATGGACTCGTCGGTTGAACCTATAACGTATAACCCTAACATATGGACTCGTCGGTTGAACCTATAACGTATAACCCTAACATATGGACTCACCGGTTGAACGTATAACGTATAACCGTAACATATGGACTCATCGGTTGAACGTATAACGTATAACCGTAACATATGGATTCATCGGTTGAACCTATAACAAATTAAGTATAACGTATATTTTAATATTAATTATAATAATTTATTTTGATTTTTATTATTAATTTTATTACATATAGGGAAGATATAATGCAAAAATCTCTTGAAAAACACTTAGGGACGACTTTGTCGTCCCTAAATATCAAAGGATGTCGTCCCTAAAAAACCCTCCAAAAACACTTAGCCAAATTTTGTAAAACTTGAAAAATTTGGGAAAATTTTAAATAACCCGCTTTGGGTTTGAGGTTCCCGGTTTACACCTAGGGACGACTTAGTCGTCCCTAGGTTACAAAAGTCGTCCCTAGGTCTCAGTAATAAACGAAAAAAAAAAATATTTATATTTAACCTAGGGACGACTAAGTCGTCCCTAGGTTACATAGAGAGGGTCGTCCCTAGGCATCATTTACAGTAACTTACCTTATCTTTCTTTCCTCCATATCTCTCATTATCTCTAGCTACACCAAAAAAAAACCAGGCACCATCTTCATCTTCATCCGAGCACCATCTTCATCCGAGCACCACCACTTCATCTTCATCTTCATCTCCACCAATCCGACCCACCACCAATCACCATCAATCCAACCCACCACCAATCACCACCGTTCCGACCCACCACACCACCACTGCCGTCAGCCACCGGACCACCACCATGATATGATGTATAATGTTGGTTTATTTTGGGATTGTTTATTTAGTTAAAGGTAAATGATTTGGTTTAATTTGGGATTGTTTAATTTGGTTTAATTTTGTTTAATCTTTATTTGGTATAATGTATAATGTTTAATTTCGGTTTGTTTATGCTAGGATTGTTTATTTAGTCAACCACCGGACCACCACCAGTCACGGCAGCAGTCACGGCAACAGCAACCACAATTTGTTTAAATTTGTTTTTTAAATAAATATAAAGGTAAATGATTTTTTTTAACTATTAATTTTGTTTAAATTTGTTTATGTTTAATTATTATTAATGTTTATATTTTATTTCCTAGCACTGCCGTCACCACCACCACCACTGCCGTCGCGGGCAGCAGTAGCAACCACCACCGCCGGCAGCAGCAGCAGTAGCCACCACCACCGACAGCAGCAGTAGCCACCACCACCAATAAAGGTGATTTTGGCTTAATATTTTGCCTTATGATTTCGGATTATATTTAAGCTTAATTGATTTAGGCTTAGTTGATTTCGGCTTAATATATATATATAATTGATTTCGGCTTAATTGATTTAGCATTAGTTGATTTCCGTTGTATATAGTGCTTAATATATATATAGATGATTTCGGCTTAATTGATTTAGGCTTAATAGAATTCGGGTTATATATGACTTGATATTTATATAGGGATTCGGGTTAATATTTAGGCTTAATATGAAATAGGCATAAGTTTAATTTTTTTTTATATGTTTGTCGTAGCCGAGACCCGAGTCACAGCCGAGTTAGCGGGGAACCGAGCCGAGAACTGAGACCCGTGTCACAGCCGAAAAAAGGTAATGTTTTTTTTTTTAAATTGTTGTGGTGTTGTTTGTTTCAAATTAGAAATTTTTTTGGAAACCAACTAATTTAGGTTTTCTTTATTTTATGTTTGTGTTTGGTTAGCACCAGGACAGTCGGGACAACTTCCTCATCCGGACCTCTTTTTCTATCTTTATATCTTTGCTTATTCCAGTCGTGACCGAGGTGTGTAATTAATATTATGCATATGTTTATTATATTATATATATATGATATATGATTGTTAGTCTTTGTAGTAAATAATTTTAGGAATATTTTAGGATTTTATCGATTAATTTCGGAAAATTCCCGTCCGAAGTTAATCAACCTATAGAAAACCCGTCCGAAATTAATTTATTAGGAATTAATTTCGGAAAGTCCCCTGTTTGGGACTGCTTTTTGATGTTTCGTCTCATTTAGGATATGAATGCGTATAACTGGTTTATTATTTGAGATGATTTCGACAGTGTTTCTCCTTTACTCCTACGAATATGTCTTTAAACACATATTTGGGGAGTAGAGGGGAAATGCTGCCGAAATTTACTCAAATAGTAAACCGGTTATACGCATTCATATATGGGACGAAACATTCAAAAGGTGGGTTAGGATTGCCTTCCATAGTTGCACTAGGAAGATAAAAAAGAGTTCATATTCATTTTGTTAGTATGACATTTTACGTATAAAAAAAATAATTTATCTGAGTATGTTTATTTGCAACGCAGTTATGACAATTGATAAGAGTTGGACCACTGTAAACAATTGTAATTCCAATGAGTTTTTAGATGGTCTTTTTGGATTCATCCAGGATTGTGAGAAATTTTTGCACCCCATCTCACAAAAGCTCCGTTGCCCATGTAGTCATTGTTGTAACCGTGAAAAGTTGGTTACCCTCGGCCAACTTGAGGCACACATATCTAGATTCGGGTTTGACAAACATTACACCACTTGGATATATCACGGTGAACCAATTCTTCCGTTACCTCCACTATTACCACATTCACCTGATCGAATTCACATGGATGCGTTCTTCGAAGATATTTCTGCAAATAATATTCCAAATCCACCATCTGAAACTCCACCCTCTCAAACTCCACCAACTCAAACAACCGGTCCTCAACCAACCCAAACATCGGGTCCTAGTAACGAGTTTGAAGAGTTACCCGCTAGGTCTGCCCAAAAGTTGTACCCGGGTTGTGATATGACCACATTGGAATTTACATCAGAGATTTCGCACATCAAGGTTTTACACAAAATAACTGATGCCGGGTTTAACAAAATTCTAGCTCTTCTCCAAAAGGCATGTTCCCCTAGTAAAGGATACAATTTCCCGTCTTCATACTATGAAATAAAAAAGACATACAAAAAGATCGGGTTAGGATACGAATCGATCCATGCTTGTATAAATGATTGTTTTTTATATTGGGGATCACCGGAAAACAAGGAGAGGCAAACTTGTCCAATCTGTAACGCGAGCAGATGGAAAAACCCAAAGAAGAAAAAGGGGACGCAATTAGTTGCCAACAAGGTGGTGCGTTACTTTCCGATAACACCTAGACTACAACGTATGTTCAACACAAAAGACATAGCAAAGTGGATGACTTGGCATGCGACCGGACAGTCTAAGGAAGACGGTAAAATGAATCACCCCTGTGACGGCAAAGCATGGAAATATTTTGACATGATGAAACCTGAGTTCTCTTGTGACCCTAGAAACGTTCGATTAGGGTTGGCTGCTGATGGTTTTAATCCTTATGGCATGATGAGCCAAACTTACAGCATGTGGCCGGTTATATTGACAACATACAACACACCACCGTGGATGTGTTTGAAAGAAACTTCTTTAATGTTGACGATGTTAATTCCCGGCCCTAAATCAGCTGCAAAGGACATTGATGTTTACTTGCAGCCTCTAATTAAAGAACTCAAAGATTTATGGGAGGGAGTCTGGACGAAAGACGCTGCTACGGGTACTCATTTCAAAATGAAAGCGGCGGTTTTATGGACCATCAATGATTTTCCAGCTCGAGGTAGTTTGTCTGGGTGGACTGGGCAAGGGTACCTCGCATGCCCTACTTGTAATGTTGACACTCCATCGATGCGTATCAACAGCAAAATCGTTTATGTTGGTTACAGAAGATGGTTAAGAACAAATCATCCTGATCGGAAAAAATCCAAGGAATTCTACGGTTTTCCCGAAAATAAGCCTAAACCAAGAAAGTTTTCAGAACTTGATATTCAATTGCAGATTAGTAAAGTCTTTAAACGTAAACCGGGGAAACATAAACCAATTCTCAAAGAGAACCGCCCCAAAAATCGAGATGTTGAATTGAACTGGAGTAAGCGTTCTATCTTTTGGGATCTTGAGTATTGGCCCTTTCTTCTACTAAAACACTGTTACGATGTCATGCACATCGAAAAGAATTTCCTTGAGGCTTTACTGAATACCCTGTTACAGAACGACAAATCCAAAGACACGCCAAAGGCAAGGCTAGACTTAGAAAAAATGGGAGTTCGAAAGGAGTTGTGGTTAGTTAAAAAAGATAACGGGAAGTTCGATAAGCCTCATCCAAAGTTCTCTTTCACTCCAGAAAAAAGAAAACTTTTTTGTAAATTCATTAAAGGAGTCAGACTACCTGATGGCTTTGGATCCAACTTCAAAAAAAAAGTGACCGCTGATGATGACAATATAACGAACTTGAAATCTCATGACTGTCATATAATGATGCATCGGTTACTTCCTTATGGAGTGCTAGACGACCGCTTCATTGGAAGGTCGTCGAACAGGTTTATCATCGAGATGTGGTAGAGTCCGATGAAGATGTTATACATGGTAGCAGTTCATCAGATGTTACACTGTCTGTTGCTTTGCCTAATTTGGGTATTACGGATTTGAGTGTAAATACTCAACCAACGGAAGTGGACGCCCCACCGGTTGATGATGATATTATTAATATTGAAGATGATGAAGTAGTTGCACACGTCATTGGTGATGTTGATGATGATGATTTAGTGTCGGATGATGATGAAGTGAACCATAATAATGATGTTCAAGAAGTTTTATCTAGCGATGATTCTGAAGATGATGACAATTGATATTAAGTTGTATTTTGAATGAAACAGTTGTTATATGCTTTAATGTGTAATTTTTTATTTGTAAACGATTGTTATATGCTTAAGTTGTTGTTTGAATGAAACAATTGTTATACGTTTAAATGATGATGAGTTGTTTTTATTTGTTTAAATGTGTAATTTTGTATTTTAATGAAAACGTTTTTATATGTTAAAATGTGTATATTGATATGAATTTGTGTATTAGTATTAATTGGTTAATTAAATTGTGTAATTTTGTTTTTTAATGAAAATGTTTTTATATGTTAAAATGTGTATATTGATAAGATGTGTATACTGATATGAACTTGTTATTTTACAGATGGCATGTGTAGCTCCTAGGTCACACGGTGGGGATGCTGGTGGTAGTCCACCCAGACGGCCCACACGTCCTGTACCGGCCGAGTGTCAGCGTAAGAAATCATTATATTTTTTTATAACACTGATATTTATAATTTATGTCACTTGAATTTTTACGAGTAAATAACATATCTTTTGTAGGTTCAAATCAACGCTTTGTGACCAACCTAGATAAATTAAGGAAGGCGTACAGAAATAATAACGAAAAACCTTTGACAATTGGCTTTGAATTTAAAGATCTGCAAACCTTCCATTTTCTGGGCAATTATGCATCATTGTTGACTCATCTTTTGGGGGAATTAATCCGGTCACTTCCCCTGAACTGCGAATGGGACGAAATTCCAGAGTCTGATAAAGCTCATATTTATCCTACAATTGAGGTGAAAATTGTTTATTTTACTTATATTGTTATTGTTATCGACATTTAGATATGTGTGTTATGTTTAATTTGTTTGTTTATTTAATTTCATATGTTTTTATGCAGACATATTTCGACCTCGAGCCATGGTACAATGATCGTACTCAGGTGGTGTGTGGCAATGGTGTGTATGAGGTGTGTACTCGGGTTAGGCTTGCGTTGGAATATCAGCTGAGGTTGCTGTATAGAAAATACAAGAACAGGATCAAGAAACATTATTATTCGAAATATGAGACGCCCGCACTGGCACAAGAACATGTACCTCGCCTGAGAGTGTGTGGGACGGTAGAACCAAAGGTGATTGGGGTGAATTGGTTCAGTGGTGGTTAGACCCAAAGAGGGTGGCAAGAAGTGAGGTTAATACTGTTAATCGTTCCAAAAACACGGTACCCGACCACTCAAGGCAAAAAACCATTCGCCCGAGGAAGGAATGAATACGTAAGACTCTTTATAATTTTTGTGATTTATTTAAAAGCGTTTATATTGTTTATTTATTATAGCTCGTTACTAATTTATTTGAGATTTTACAGAAAGTCAAGGAAGGGGTTTACGAGGACCTGGTTGAAACATGGAGGAAGGGGCACTCAAGTGGTGGCACGTTTAAAAGTAAAGAAAACGAGGAAAGATATGTAAGTAATATATAACTCTTTACATGCCTTAGTAACTAATTTCATTTCTTTTAAATCGTTTTTTTTCCCAGGAAAAGATGAAAGCCCTCAGGGACCAAGTGAGAGCCGGTATAGTCCCGCACATGTCTGATAAAGAAATAGTGGCTCAAATCATGCCAAGTCAAAATAAGCAAAATGTGTCGGGACAAGGCAGAAAGTTACCGGGTGGTGCCAATAACACAACTCGCAGGTTATATATCCTCAATAAAACAAAATGTAAATCAATTGTTCATATTTATGTCTTGTTGTATATAATGAAACATTGTTGTTGTAACTTATCGCAGGCGGGGTGCTCCACGTCGACCAGATGTTCCCTCTCGTAGTGAATTTCAAGAATTGATAGAACGAAATGAGCGAGAGATGGAGCTGCTGAGGAGAGAGAATCAGGCGGCGCAGCAACGGGCTTACTTGGCAGCGTTAAAGGCAGATGCGGCGCAACAATATAGTCAGACGTCGTACGAGCATATGGCGCAATATCAGAGTCAATTGGGTGAGTTTTTTCCAGAACTACAACTCAAATACTGATCACCCAATTAGACCTCCTACTTTTGTACCCCCGCCCCGACCCTTTGTTATGCCCACCCTAGCTCCTGATTGGGCTCATTTAGTCCAACCCCCCTATCCTTGGGCACAACCAGTGCAACCTCCTTCCATCGACGCATACCGACCATCTTTGCCCGACAATCTCCAACCACTCCAACCTCCCTATACCGGCACTTATCCTATTACTCCCGTCACCAACAATAACACATTTAACTATTGTTATCGTCCCACCACACACTCGGCTTATGAGATCGGGTCTACTTCACAATCCATACCCGGAGGTTCTCGTGTAATCTCAAATCCCCATGAGCACGATTACCGGTCCGTTGACGAGTTGGGTCGAGATAGGAATGTACAAAACAGTGGTGACGACTTATCAGGCGATGACGAGGTGAATGACGAGGGGAGTGACGAGGAGGGTGACGATAGGGAAGGTGACTTTTCACCTAACGAGGATGCGGAGTAGAGGTTGTGGTAGTATTTTTCTTATTATGCATGTTTAATAAAGTTTGAGACTTGTAGCGTTTGAAACATTTGATTTAGGATTGAATAAGTGTATTTGATGAATATTGTATCGTGACGTTGGATAATTTATCGTAATATGGTATTGTAACGTTTATTGATTTGTTATTATTCTGTATTTGTCGAATTCTGCCATTTTGAATTGTGGATTTTGTCCGGAAAAAGTTCCGGAAAAAATCTGGAAACTGCAAAATAGCCCAGTTTTTTTTTTACACCCCAGGTACACCTAGGGACGACTTAGTCGTCCCTAGGATATTACCAGAAAATAAAAAAAAACATATTTATTACCCTAGGGACGACTTAGTCGTCCCTAGGATTAAAAATGCCCAGGTGTCAATACCTGGGGACGACTTAGTCGTCCCTAGGTATTGAATACCTGGGCATTTTTAAACCTAGGGACGACTAAGTCGTCCCTAGGGTAATAAATATGTTTTTTTTTTATTTTCTAAAAATGTTTTTTTTAATATTTATAAAAAAGATTTTATTAAAAATAATAAAAAAAAGAATTTTTAAGAAAATTTTGAAAAAACATTTTATTTATTTATAACCTAGGGACGACTTTGTCGACCCTAGGTTACAAAGAAGGTCGTCCCTAGGATTAGTCAATTTTTTCAACGTAGTGGGTTGCGGGACCCACTAAGTCGTCCCTAGGATACAAAGAGGGGTTCGTCCCTAGGATCCTAGAGACGAATTTTTAGGCACAACCTCCTAGGGTCGACTTAGTCGTCCCTAGGAGTTTAGGGTCGAAAAAGTGCTTCCCTAGGGACGAATAAGTCGTCCCTAGGGTTCACTATTGTTGTAGTGTCGGTGAATATTAGCAGTGGGACCACCTACCCCTGAAAGCCCGCTTAATAAAACTGTTACTGTTTGTTTATATGGATCGTATCTCAAGAGCCTTCCAGTTGAGTCAGGTGTAAACCCTGGTTGTGTGATATTTCTGCACAATAAGAAACGCTTATCAAACCAGTCCAACACAGCTTTGTTAGTGAATTCGTAATTTTTAATACTTTTCTGTTTGTTAGTCCGTGAATAATTTTCAGAAGTTACCTTATATCATAAGTTAAGCTAGCGTCGGTCATGTATACATGTCTGCTATATGACTCAACATCGATTCCAGAAAGGTACTTGTAACCAGTGGAAAGTTGAGTTGCAAGCCCACCATTGAATCCTACTACGAGTAGGCCGAAGAAAGCATCCGTGATATAGAGATCACTGGTTCTGTAATCAAAGCTGAGAGCCAATGGTCTCCCGCATATTGGTCCCAAGTCCAAATCATTTGTACCATCACATAATTTTTTGGTCCTGAAAAAACCATATAACTAGTAAGTTTACACCGTGCATGGCATCCAATTATAAAAGACTAACCATTGATTTGTTATTCCGGAATCTAAGTATGAAAGTATCTGCTAAGTAGAAATAAAGGTTGCACAGCAACTATTTAGATATAAGTACTAAAGGGAGTGTTTTGGGAATTAAAGTAGCACAACCTGTTGGGTGAAGTGTAGGCGAAATCAACGAACCCAATGTTGGAACCTTGCCATTTGAGGATCCTACCGTCTGCAACTGTTACATATGGACCTTCACCTCCAAGGTCAAAGGCAACCGATTCAGGTCCTATGACATTTGTAGGCAACACGACTTCATTAAATGTGTTGTAGGATAAAACACTACTTGCCGTTATCAAAAACCAAAAAAAGAGATCAAGGAACAAGCTGCTTGTTTTCATTGCTGTTAATGTGTTTAAACAAGTACTGTTCTATATATCTTTTAGAACTGAATACATCTTTTTACACACATCTTCTATATATACTGAATACACACATACTATAGATGTATCAAACACTTGCCATAGTTGACCATTGCTTCTCCATTTTGGGGATAAAGATTATTGCTTAAGCTTCAAGCAAAGTACGTAAACCGACTCATATATATGTACCTTTGTGTATATATTAGATGTCTATATATCGATCTACGTTTCCAAAACTGGAATTGCTTAGTCAACCCCTTGTTCTTGTTTTTTTCTTCCTATGCTCACTTATTTAACCTATTCTGCCATATAACGACATACTCAGTTGGTCACATAGGTTCCTTCTATAGTTTGTTTGGAGTTGGGGGTGGGGGTTTACCCGTGTTCAAGTCTTGCAAAAGATAAAAAACAGGATGTTAATGCAATAATGACTAAAAACGTTACTTGCATTTTTCGGTCTCGCTTAGTTTTGATTACGACAATATGTAAAAACAAGCATTTACGAAAACAACGAAAAAACGAATTCTTGAGTTCAAGTATTTTTCATTTTACCCATTTTCACTTAAGGTATGGATAAACAAGTACTAACCTTAATCAAGTGATCAAGTGATTTAATCTTTTCTTAAAACTCACTTTTTATTAAATGTGACAAGTTTTTATTAAACTTTATTTTTAAGAAAATGTTTTATTAAATTAATTATTTGAAATTTGAAAATGACATATTCTTATTCTGTTAAAAATATCCTTTCAGGATATTTTTATACCCAGATAAGACCTCCACCACTAAAGGACAAAAAGGAGCGGAGTCTAGTCCGGTGGTACCTTAGCGCCTAGGCGGTACCTTATCGATAAGGTACCGCGGGTTGTGATAAGGTACCGCGGGCAGAACTAGCCGTTGGCTCCTTTGTCCTTTAAATAGTTGGCCATTCTTAGCTTTTCACCTCACCTCTTTTGCACACTCATTTCCAGATTCAAACCCCTTCTTTAATCACTCAAATCTTTGATCATTTGTTTGATTATTACTTGTTTAAGAAGTGAATCTTGTTCTTCCATCTCTTCCTCTCCAAGTGCAAAGAGAAGAACACTATCCTAGTGAAGTGTTGAGTCCACCACCAAAGATCCATTGAAGATCAATTTTTATATACTTGTAGTTGTGTCATAGTTGTGAAGATCCAAGTAGTTGTGTCTATTTGGAAGTTGTGTATGTACTAAGTATAGTTGTGTAGATTGGTCCTAGCTACGATTAGGGCTCGACTTTTAGCTTAGAGTCAGAAATTGGTTAAGCGACGTGTACGGTTTTCTCCACCATAAGGAGCTTGTTGTGTAGTGAACTCTCGAGTAAGGAGTACTCGAGGAGTGGAGTAGGAACGAGGAGTGAGCTTCGTTGCCGAACCACTATAAATCCTTGGTGTTCGGTTTGATCTTTCTTTACCCTTAACTCTTTACATTCCTTATTACTTTTTGCATATACATGTGTTAATATTAGATTAGCTACACTATTATTCTTTATTCTTTGTGGATATATTTTTGTTAGTATTAGTTTAGCTACACTATCATTGTTCATATTTGTGCATAAGAAGATTTCACATATTTTTTCAAGCCTAAGTTTTTTGAAAAAGGATTTTTGGAAACCATATTTTAACAAGTAAATTTTAAGAAACTATTCAACCCCCCCCCCCCCCTTTCTAGTTTCTACAATTGGTATCAGAGCGGGTTGCTCAAGAATTTTTAAAGTATATTGTATTTTAAAACTTGAATCGATCTATGGATTCCAACAAATACCTAGAAGGGCAATCTATGCAAAGACCACCACTTTTTGAAACCGATAGTTTTATTTATTGGAAAAATAGATTTGAAACTTATGTGAAATCAAAAGATTTAGATCTTTGGCATGTTATTGCCAATGGTGATTTTTCCCCTTTCAATTTAATGAAGTTTCTAAAACAAAAGAATTAGTCACTTTTGACAAAGCTAATGATGATACTAAAAAGAAACTTTCAAAAAATAATGAGGTTAAAATGGTGATTTATAATGCTTTGCCTAAGAAAGAGTATGAAAGAATTTTTATTTGTGAAACCGCTAAAGATATTTGGAACACTCTTTTAGTAACCCACCAAGGTAATAGCCAAGTCAAAGAAAGTAAAATCGATCTTCTTGTCCAACAATATGAACAATTTGTCATCTTAGAAGATGAAACTATTGATAGTGCATTTGCTAGGTTTAACACCATTATTACTAGTCTAAAAGCACTTGATGAAGGTTTTTCTAGCAAGAACAATGTTAGGAAGTTTCTAAGGGCCTTACATCCAAAGTGGAGAGCAAAAGTCACGGCTATTGAAGAGTCGAAAGATCTCTCAACTTTATCACTCGATGAACTCATAGGAAACTTGAAGGTTCATGAGATGATAATTTTGAAGGACTCGAAATTAGTAAAAAGCAAGAGTGAAAGGAAATCTCTTGCACTTAAAGCCAAGAAGGCACAAAGTGACCATGATAGTTCCTCGGAAAGTGATGACGAGGAGTATGCATTGGCGGTGAGAGATTTCAAGAAGTTCTTCAAGAGACGAGGTCAACACGTTAGGCAACCAAACTATGACAAGAAACTATTGTCAAAGAATCGGTTTGTCAAGAACAAAAAAGGTGATAGGAGTTGCTTTAGATGTGGTGATCCAAATCACTTCATTGGTGATTGTCCAAAGCCCGCTCGTGATAAGAACCACACGACATTCGTTAGTGGCGCTTGGAGCGATAGCGGTGAAGATGATGATGACAACCCCAAAGAGGAGAAATGTCTTATGGCTCACACTTCTAAAGAGGTACATTCTGAAACCGAATACTATAGCAATGATAGTTCCACTTTAGATGATATTGAATTTGAAGGCAAATATGATAGCTTATACAAACTTAGTCTTAAATTCATAGAAAAGAATAAAACCTTAAAATCAACCAAAACTAAGCTTGAAAATAAGATCAATGAACTTAGGGAGAAATTGGCTAAACTTGAGAAAAACAAAGAGGTTGATTTAGGTTGCTTAAGTTGTGAGAAACTTAGATTAGAGAATGATGATCTCAAGAGCACCTCCATTAAATTGGAAAAGTTCATGAAAGGTACTAGTGCTCTTGATGATATGTTAAACAAACAAGTTCATTCTAAGGAAAACTTGGTCTAGGTTTTAACTCAAACGAAGCCTCAACTAGTGAACCAAAACAAGTCAGGTTTTCACAGAAAACACCTTTTGGACGCGGTTCCACATTGTATGGCGCAGTTCCTTATCACTATGGAACCGCAGCCATAGATAAGGTACCGCGGCCAGAAGTTGATTTTTGTGAAAACTCTGAACTTTCTGAAAAATCTAAGTTAAATGAAAAACCAAAGCATCTTACTGTTAATAAGGTTCAATTACCCATACTTGACGACAATGCTATTAGTAAGTTCTATAAGCCGTTAAGTAAACCTCTCATGGGAAATAGAAGTTTATCTAGACTATCTTCTACTCCACCTAGAGTACGGAATGAGTCTAAGCCTAGAAGTAGAACGACAACGCCTACAAGAGATAATCAAAACAACTCACGAACTAGAAGTAAAACTCCAACACCTAGAAAAAAATAATATTAACTCTAAAACTAGATCAAACACACCTAGGAGAAGTAATAAACAACAAAATGATTACATGAACTACTACCCTCCTCCATTTTGTTCTCCATGGGGAATCCCCACCTCATTCATTCATCCCAACCAAATGCAAGGGATGTTTGGAACTAACAATTTTGGACCCATGAGATATTGGGGACCAAATGTTTGATCTTGTGTATTGTTACCTAGATATGCTTGGGAATTGATTTGGAGCCCGATGAGTGGATTAAGGATAGTGGATGTTCTAAACACATGACAGGTAATCGAAGTTTGTTCTCGCATTACAAAGCATATGATGGAGGTAACGTCACATTCGCTAGTAGTCTACGTGGTAATATCATTGGCAAAGGTACGGTTTCTCTTGACTCCATGACAATTGAAAATGTTGAGCACGTAGATAACTTAGGTTTTAACCTTTTAAGTATAGGTCAAATTTGTGATAATAAGTGTAAGGTCATCTTTTCGGAACATGACAGTGAAATCGTAAAAGATGGAAAAGTCACTGGAAAAGGTGTTAGAAAGCATGGGCTTTATGTCATGAAGGTTAATAAGGAGTCAAAAGACAACATATGTCTTGCGACTATAGATGATAGTTCTACTCTTTGGCATAGGAGATTAGGTCACGCTAATATGCGTTTAATTCAATCTTTAGTCTCTAAGGAGTTGGTAAGACACCTCCCCAAGATTAAGTTTGATAGTCACTTTTGTGATGCTTGCAAAGTTGGAAAGCAAGTTCACTCAAGTCACAAAGCCAAGAATTTGGTTTCGACCTCTCGGTGCTTAGAGCTCCTACATATGGATCTCTTTGGACCTTCCCCCATACGGAGTTATGGAGGTAACCTTTATACCCTAGTTATAGTTGACGACTATTCTAGATTCACTTGGACTAGATTTTTGGCATCTAAGAATGAAGCTTTCGATCACTTCGAAATCTTTAGTCGGAGAATTCAAAATCAACTAGGATGTTCAATTGTTTCTATTAGGACGGATCATGGTAGGGAATTTGATAATGAAGTGCAATTTGGTGCCTTTTGTGAAGCTCATGGTATTACCCATAACTTCTCAGCTCCTCGCACTCCACAATCAAATGGGGTAGTTGAAAGGAAGAATAGGACTCTCCAAGAGATGAGTAGGACGATGTTAAACGAGCAATCGTTGCCTCAAAAGTTTTGGTGCAATGCCGTAGATACATCGACTTATATTCTCAACCGAATTCTTATTCGACCTTTCCTAAGAAAGACCCCCTATGAGATTCTTAAAGGTAAGAAACCCTCATTAGAATACTTTAGGGTGTTTGGAAGCAAGTGTTTTATCCTCAACACCAAAGACTACCTTACCAAGTTTGACCCAAAGTCTTACGAAGGTATCCTTTTAGGTTATTCCCAAACTAGTAAGGCCTACATAGTCCTAAATAGAACCTCAGGGGTTATTGAAGAATCACTCAACATAACCTTTGATGAAACCCCTCCTTCACCCAAGACACCACCATTGGTTGATGATGACTTGGATGAATTAAAAGTAGTTAAAGCCAAAGAGGTTAGAAAAATAGGAGTTGAAGACCTTAGTGTTGAAAAGGAAGTAAACATTAAGGAGTCTAGGGATCATACTCTCAATAATGTCATTGGTGACTTAAATCAAAGGACCCTAAGATCTCAAGTCCAAAACCAAAGCAACTTCTTTTGTTTTGTCTCCTTGATTGAACCTAAGAATGTTAAAGAAGCCTTGACGGATGAGAGTTGGGTCATTGCGATGCAAGAAGAATTGAATCAATTCGTTGCCAATGGTGTTTGGGAACTTGTTCCTCCACCTAGAAGTTCTACCATTATAGGAACCAAATGGGTATTTAGGAATAAGCTAGATGAGAATGGTGTTGTGTCTCGTAACAAGGCTAGACTTGTAGCTCAAGGCTATAATCAACAAGAAGGGATTGATTATGACGAGACATATGCACCGGTAGCTAGATTAGAATCAATTAGAATCCTTTTAGCCTACGCTTGTGCCTTAGATATTAAGCTTCAACAAATGGATGTAAAGAGTGCATTTCTTAACGGTTTGATCAATGAGGAGGTATATGTGGCTCAACCTCCCGGCTTCATTGATTTTGAGAAACCGGACCATGTTTACAAGCTTAAGAAAGAACTTTATGGACTCAAACAAGCACCCAAAGCTTGGTATGATAGACTTAAAGCGTTTCTTGTTAAACATGAGTATACCATGGGTATGGTAGACAATACACTCTTTACAAATAATAAAGGTCCTCACCTCATAATCGTACAAATATATGTTGATGACATTATATTTGGCTCAACATGTCAAGAATTGTGTGATGACTTTGCCAGAATCATGCATGATGAGTTTGAAATGAGTATGATGGGAGAACTTAACTTCATTTTAGGACTCCAAATTAAACAAATGGACGATGGTATTTTATTTAGTCAATCTAAGTACGCTAAAGAAATGCTAAAGAAATTTGGATTAGAAGAATCTAGACCAATGAAGACCCCTATGGCCTCGGATACTAAACTCACCGTAGATGATGATTGTGAGTCGGTAGACAACACCAAATATAGAGGTATGATTGGTAGTTTGTTGTACCTAACGGCAAGTCGACCGGATATCATGTTTAGTGTTTGCCTTTGTGCTCGCTTCCAAGAGGCTCCCAAAACCTCTCACCTTGAAGCGGTTAAGCGTATCTTCCGATACATTAAAGGCACTTTACATTTAGGATTATGGTATCCTAAAGGGACCGGCGTAGAAACCATTGTCTACGCGGACTCGGATCATGCGGGAGACTATGTGGACCGGAAAAGCACTAGTGGAGTTTGTACCTTCATGGGTTGTTGTTTAACTTCTTGGTTCTCCAAGAAACAAACCGCTCTTGCGATATCCACCACGGAAGCCGAGTATGTGAGTGCCGGTAAAGCATGCCAACAAGCTCTATGGATGAAGCAAGCGCTTGTTGATTACGGGATTTCTCTTGATGATGTTCCCATCATGTGCGATAATAAAGGCGCTATAGACCTAAGCAAGAATCCCGTGCAACATTCGCGAACCAAACACATAGAAATTAGACACCATTTCCTTATAGATAATGTTCAAAAGGGGAACATTACTATCGAAAAGGTGCCCTCCGAGGACAACTTAGCCGATATCTTCACTAAGCCACTTAAGATGGAACCTTTTTATTACTTGCGTCTAGGTCTAGGATTAATGGAACATCTTCCTTAAAATCTTTTGTTCTTGTGTGTTTTCTCCTACCACCTTGAGTCCTTGAGTCTTTTAAGATTCTTTTGAAAAATCTTCTCATCTTCTTTTCAAAACTCTCAAAGTCTCTTTCGAAAACGGTTGAGAAACTCGTTTAACATTGTTAATTCAATCCAAAAACGATTTTTCGTAGATTCTCGCTATTAATATAGAGCTTACATAATTCATATGTATGATTCTCTCAAACATAGCAAGAACAAGATTGAATCATGGAGGATCATTGTGTCATAAGGTCTTGTCTTACACACCTCCTACATTGATTTTTTTTTTGTATTTTAGTCAAATCTCTATTTAGTAAGTTTGCATATACTTTTCTTGTCTATCTTAGCTTTTAAGCACATCCCTATGATAAGTTAGACTAGAAAAATAAGATTTGCTGAAAAATCTTTCTCCAAACACCAAACCCTGCTTCTGCAGGCGGTTCCATAAGTGAGCCGCGGTACCTTATTGATAAGGTACCGCCACCATAAGATAAGGAACCGCCTACAGTGGCCTTCCTATTCGGGTTTTTGTCTGAAACTCCAGATTTGCTCCAACCTTTTTGAGAATCTTTGTTTCAAACCCTTTGACCACCCCAAATATACCCTAAGCCTTTCCTATTTAAACCATAAGCATTTTGCATTCTTCATATCCAAAATGTCTTTTTCTCCAAATGAAAGCCTTGAATCTCCTCCATTTTCTCCAATTGCTTTCAATCCAAACCCACCCAAGAACACTCTTAATCACATTTCTCCTACCAAGAATGTTGATTGTGGAACTTCCTTCCTTCCACCACCACCCTTTAGTGTTCTTCCTCCTTCTCATGATAATGTCATGCATCATGGAACATATTGTCATTGTTGTCAATATCAACATCTTGTTATGGCACACATCTATGAGGAGTTGAGCTACATTAAGAGTCTCTTAATCAAGCCTCCTCTTCATTTTGATTATGAGATCTCCAACAAGCCACCACCACCACCCTCCACTATTACCTTGTCTTTCATATAAGCATTGGTTGCTTATCCTCAAGACACCAAATTCAAGCAAATCTTAGAATTCTAGAATAACTAGGATTAGATTTATGCTTCTGGCTTGTTTCCTTTTTTTTTCTTTTCATACTTCCTTGTATGATGTTTCTTTAGTAACCTATCTTGGATCTTTGTCATTGTGTTTTCTTCTCTTTTAATTTTAATTTTTTTTGTGACCTATTGCTATATATTGTTGGTTGTTTCTTTTGTTCAACTAACCCTTCTATGTAGCTTGTCATCATATCTCGATTCCCCGGTGCCCCAAGCTAGGGGGAGTAAGCACCAAGGGGGAGTCTTTGCAAAGTCCGTTTCTTCAACACCGGCTTACGTAACCTTTTTGCTTCGACAAAGGGGGAGAAATGAATAAACTCGTCTTCGAAAATCTTGTTTTTTTTGTGTGATTGATTTTATGTATTGTCGGAATCAAAAAGGGGGAGATTGTTAATGCAATAATGACTAAAAACGTTACTTGCATTTTTCGGTCTCGCTTAGTTTTGATTACGACAATATGTAAAAACAAGCATTTACGAAAATAACGAAAAAACGAATTCTTGAGTTCAAGTATTTTTCATTTTACCCATTTTCACTTAAGGTATGGATAAACAAGTACTAACCTTAATCAAGTGATCAAGTGATTTAATCTTTTCTTAAAACTCACTTTTTATTAAATGTGACAAGTTTTTATTAAACTTTATTTTTAAGAAAATGTTTTATTAAATTAATTATTTGAAATTTGAAAATGGCATATTCTTATTCTGTTAAGAATATCCTTTCAGGATATTTTTATACCCATATAAGACCTCCACCACTAAAGGACAAAAAGGAGCGGAGTCTAGTCCGGCGGTACCTTAGCGCCTAGGCGGTACCTTATCGATAAGGTACCGCGGGCTGTGATAAGGTACCGCGGGCAGAACTAGCCGTTGGCTCCTTTGTCCTTTAAATAGTTGGTCATTCTCAGCTTTTCACCTCACCTCTTTTGCACACTCATTTCCAGATTCAAACCCCTTCTTTAATCACTCAAATCTTTGATCATTTGTTTGATTATTACTTGTTTAAGAAGTGAATCTTGTTCTTCCATCTCTTCCTCTCCAAGTGCAAAGAGAAGAACACTATCCTAGTGAAGTGTTGAGTCCACCACCAAAGATCCATTGAAGATCAATTTTTATATACTTGTAGTTGTGTCATAGTTGTGAAGATCCAAGTAGTTGTGTCTATTTGGAAGTTGTGTATGTACTAAGTATAGTTGTGTAGATTGGTCCTAGCTACGATTAGGGCTCGACTTTTAGCTTAGAGTCGGAAATTGGTTAAGCGACGTGTACGGTTTTCTCCACCATAAGGAGCTTGTTGTGTAGTGAACTCTCGAGTAAGGAGTACTCGAGGAGTGGAGTAGGAACGAGGAGTGAGTTTCGTTGCCGAACCACTATAAATCATTGGTGTTCGGTTTGATCTTTCTTTACCCTTAACTCTTTACATTCCTTGTTACTTACATGTGTTAATATTAGATTAGCTACACTATTATTCTTTATTCTTTGTGGATATATTTTTGTTAGTATTAGTTTAGCTACACTATCATTGTTCATATTTGTGCATAAGAAGATTTCACATATTTCCTCAAGCCTAAGTTTTTTGAAAAAAGATTTTTGGAAACCATATTTTAACAAGTAAATTTTAAGAAACTATTCAACCCCCCTTCTAGTTTCTACACAGGATTTTCCTTCTAGTGCGAGCCGTGAGTTCTAGGGTTGCCCCTTCGCGTGTCTCTCCATAGTGGTTTGGGTCCCGGGGTGTATCTGTTTAGATAGTTTAACTCGAGAATCAGATTTAAAGTGTGATGTCATTCTATAAAAATAACCTTTTATAATTTGACAATTAGGATCTTTAATTGACAATGTAAGTACAAGACCTTTTTGCATAATTTTCGTGAAAATTTAGATGATTTAGTATTTTGTTTTGAACCAACTAATACTATGTATAAACGTTATTAGTTTTAGTATGCAATATTTTAAAAATCAAATTCTTCGGAACTAGTTATTAGTATATGATTAATTGATAATTACATAAAGTGTGATAAAACACAAGAACTAAGCATAGCATGCATGCTACACTACAACACCTTTTTACATTAAAAACTAAGAGTTCGTTTGCTTTAACATTAGAGAAATTTCATGGCGTATGATTTGTGTCTAAATGTTTTGCATTATATTATGCAACTTCACAACAAGTCAACAAGCATATGATAGATTACGTAAAATTTTCTTGTAAAACAAGCTTCTATGTATGATATTAGCACGAATTTGAAAATTCATGTATCAAACGAGTTCTTTTTTAATACACCTAAGGGACATTTGAAATATTACGTGTTTATCTGTTGGGATATAAGCAAGGGCGGAGCCAGAACAAATTTCAAAAGGGGGCAAAAAAAAATAGCTAAGTATAAAATAGAGAAAAAAAACAGTATTATTTACAAACTAAAAGGTATCTAATTCATATATTTAGCTCGTTAAGTATAGCATAAGCAAACATACATGAAATATAGAAAAAAGTTAATATATACATAAAATAAAAATTTGTATAATATTGACAAACTGTAAGTTAACTGAAAAGTCTTTTTATTGCTAACTTGGTATATAGAACATTGCATATATAACATTTTCGATTTCTATTAACCTTTTATATATATACATAGATATGTTCACATAAAAAAATAAGTTAAAGTGAAAGAAAACAATTAAAAAGTGGACACTGCAACCCATATGATCTTAATTTCAAAACAAAAGTGAAAAGAAACAATTAAAAGGTATTATTTCTTTTTCAGGGTCAACGCTATTATTTTACTCCAACTCATCATTTTCTTCAATGATCTTCTTCTCCATATTTCAACTGGGTTTTTTTTGCAAAACTTTAAAAATCGATTTTTATTTTGATTTAGTCAAGCGACACTTTCTATGAGGGGCACATCCCCGAAAATATCTCGAAAATTTCAACAAAATTGGCACTATAAAATGTTCCGGTGAGGGGACGTGCCCCCCGTGGCTCCGCCTCTAGATTTAAGATACTAGTTAAACCATTAACTACGAATACGCAGTGGAATGAATCTATTATGACAAACGTAATTGATCACATAATAAACAATTTAAAACCAACCTTGAATTAATTGGGTAAATCAATTAATGAGCCTTGATCTTGAATTTAACGGTTAAATAACAGTCTCTATCGTTTGCTCACACGACACGTCAAACGAACAATCACTACGAGGCTAGTAGTAACTTCACTTCAAATACTTGTGTATTTATCTTGTAACTAGAAACCCTAGATCCAAAATCCTAATAGGATTACGTAAGAATCGGTTTATAAAACGTTACAAGACACTTGGGAAAAATCACTCGAAACCCTAATTAGGGTTTAGGTAGCGAAGAACCACAAGGGGAACAAAGACGAAGATAAAACCTTGGCACGAGGATCAAGGGTTTAGTATTAGGCTTAGAAACTTCACAACCGAGTACCAAATGGTATTCGATCATGCAAATGTATACACTTTAGGTGATTTTATAGTTTAAGGGGTGTTTGGTTTTTCTTGGGCGATCAGATGTCAACACCAAAGAAGGGGGGACTATTTTTGAAGGCTAGGTGTGGGGGTATTTATAACCTTCACACCCCCTTAGAAAACTTAGTCTCTATTCCAAGAAAACTTAATTAAGGTAAAGATTTAGCTTAATTGTTAAACAAAAAATCTTTCTAGAACACCTTAAGGTGTATTCGGCCGACTAGGATCCTATGGGGTTTCTAAAATTAATTTTTAGTCACTCAATTAATTAAACGTGTATCTTAAATTAATTAATCGCGTAATCAATTTAAATACCGTTAATTAAATATTAAAGTGAAGTTTTTATTAAACGTTTAATATAAATAATAAACGTATAATAAAAGCGTGTTCTCATATTGAGTGTGTGCCCCCCGATAGGCACACGCATTTCTGATGGCTAAACGATCGCATATCCTAACAGCTCCCACTTGTGAGAGATTATATATAATACATCTATAATAAAGTATCTAGCAACACTTCATTATAACCAAAAATAATTGAGGTATAGTTTCAAGAAGAATATCTCAAAAGTATTCGATGGTATATGACAACAGTAATTATATGAATGATAACAAACATCAAGTATCGTTATTCATCAGAAAATAATAACTGTCTTACACCCCAAATTATCCTAAAACTAACATAACATAAATTTACACGAGACTACGCTGGAAGCAATCCAATATTTGTTGTGAGTATTGAATGTTTTGTAAGATCTAAAGCCTTCGTAAAAGGGTCAGCTACGTTGTCATCAGTGTAAACTTTGTCCAGAGTAATGTCACCCAGTTAAATAACTTCTCGGAGGTAGTGAACTCTAGCACGATAATGTTTCGCACCCTTAGTGATTCTTGGTTCATTAGCTATAGTAATGGCTCTGGTATTGTCACTAGGGGTGTAATAAAGCCAAGCTTTTATCAAGCAACTCGAGCTCGAGCTCGAGCTTGGCTCGATCAAGCCAAGCTTTTATCAAGCTCAAGCCCAAAAAATAGCTCGAAACCATATCAAGCTCAAGCTCAAGCTTTTGATAGCTCGGCTCGAGTTCTTATCAAGCTTTTTCAAGCTCTAAAAATATGTTTTTATGATGAATTTATATAAGCAACTAATTGTTAATTTGAGTATTAACCTAATTTTAAGGGCTAATTTCATAAATAAAGAATATATTTCAGAAGTACTTTTAACTCTGATTACATTTATATTTTAGTACTTTTTAAATGATTTTTTATTTTTGTAAATTTAATTATTGCATTTACTCGGTACTTGGTGGAATACAATATGGGTATAAATATATTTTGTACTCTTTTTAATACTAAACACAACGTGTCTAAATTGTGCTCGGATTCCCATCACGCAATGACTTTTGGGACCTTAATCATATTGGAGTACAAAACACATTTAAGACTGTACGATGATTTTGTTATTGGTATTATTAATGTTAAATAGATCAAATTTGTTTTAAGTAAAGATTTTTGGTTTTTTTATTTTATACATATGTTTATTGATGAGTTTTATGATAAAAAAAATTAAATTTATACACATTCAAGCTTTTCAAGCCAAGCTCAAGCTTTTATCAAGCCTTATCAAGCCAAGCTCAAGCCTGAATTGGTAAAGCTTGACAAGCTATCAAGCCAAGCTCAAGCCTATAATTTTAGTATCAAAACAAGCTCAAGCCCTACTAAGCTTGAGCTCGGCTCGACTCGATTACACCCCTAATTGTCACAATACATCTTCATAGGTTCATTATTTGTGGGAACAACACCAAGCCCAGAAATAAACTTCCTAATCCAAATTGTTTCTTTAGCAGCCTCTGAAGCGCCTATATACTCAGCCTTTGTAGATGATATGGCATGGATAGTCTGTTTCGCGTTTTTCCAACTAACAACACCTCCATTCAGTATGAAAACATATCCAATTTGAGACTTCGTGTCATCAACGTCTGTCGGATATCCAGCGCCATTATAGCAAGCAACCTTGAGCTCTCGTTTCATATCTCCTCCATAAACAAGAAACATGTCTTTGGTATTCCTAAGATACCTCAGAATGTTCATAACAACAGTCAAGTGTTGATCACCAGGATTCTGTGGATATCGGCTTGTCATGTTCTCAGAGAACGCAACGTCTCGTCTAGTGCATCTAACAACATACATGATTGATCCTACTGTCAAAGCATAAGGAACTCTCTGCATGCGTCTCAGCTCATTAGGTGTAGCAGCACCTTGAGACTTACATAATTTTGGTTCAACTTGCATAGGGATCATTCCACGCTTGGAATTCTCCATGTTATACTTCTTCAAAATCTTTTCTACGTAAGCACTTTGATATAAACCAATTAACCGCCTTGATCTATCTCTGCAGATCTTGATTCTAAGAATATATGCAGCATCTCCTAGATCTTTCATAGCAAAACACTTTCCAAGGGTAAGCTTTAACACTTTGCAAAATTGGAATGTTTTTCTCCATGATTAATATGTCATCGACATACAAGATTAGGAACACATTACTCCCACTAGTTTTTATATTTACACACGGCTCATCAAGATTTTGAGTGAAACCGAAATTCTTGATTTCATCATCAAATCTCCTATTCCATTGCCTTGATGCTTGCTTAAGTCCAAATGGATCTTTGAAGCTTACATACTCGGTTTAGATATTTAGGATTGACAAAACTTTCAGGTTGCTTCATATAGACTTCTTCGTAAAGTCGTCCATTGAGAAAGAGGTTTTAACATCCATTTGCCAAATCTCATAGTTATAAACGCAACAATGGCTAAAAGAAACCTAATAGCTTTGATATTTGCAACAGGAGAGAAGGTCTCTTCATAATCAATCTCGTAGGTTTGAGTGAAGCCCCTCGCTACATATCGAGCTTTAAAGGTGTGTACATTTCCATCCATGTCGTTCTTCTTCTTGTATAACCATTTGCCGCTAACAGTTTTAGTGTTAGGAGGAAAGTCAACTAAGATCCAAACATCATTTAGAAATTTTGGTCAAGCTTGCATTTTAACGAACACATACAACTAGCTTTGGGCCTGGTGAGTGTAAACTTATTGGCATAAAAAATAGCGATTATAGTAGGCTGTCTACAAACATATTGGGCCTCAATGATATAAAGAATTTCAAAAAAAACAAAAGTTTAAGGATTGCGGTTTTTATAAGATCGAATCCGAACCGATCATTTTCATTTCGTTTTTTGGTTTTGTATATTTATAGTTTCGTTTTTGATTTTACTCCGTTTTGTTTCGCTCTATTTCGGTTAAAACAAAGAAAAATATGCACAAGCTATCTATTCAATGCGATTTTTCTTGGCTCGATTCAGTTTAATAGTCTGCTCGGTTCACTTCCGTTTGATTATTAGTTCATGTTTTCGCTAAAAAGATTTTCAGTTCGGTTGGTTTTGTACTAATGATTAGCCTTCAACTAAATTTAATATTCTCTAAATAAAATTAATTTTAATGATACACACGAATCCATAATTTATAAACATAAGATTTTTTTGGGTTTGCCTATAGATTACTCAAATCATAGTTGTTAAGATCGTGATTTAGTTTTTGAAATCTTTCAATTTTACAATCTTATTTTTAAAATCTTTAGGATCTTAAGTAGAATTTCGATTTTATCATAGGATCTTAAGATCTGAATTCAATTCAATCCAACTTTCTTTAAATAAATGAACTAATAAACTACTGTATTAATGAGAGTAATCATACCATAAGATTGTTATAAATATTTTATAAGATTAAGATATATTAGTTTTCATGTTATTTTAACTTTCATTAATATTTGTTTTCTTCATAAATTTGTTATAAAATCACATTTGAATACACGCTCTTACAAAAATAAGACTTATAAAAATGTAAGTAAAATCTCTCAATCTTACGATTTTGATTTTATAAAGGAAAAAAGAATCTATAGTAAGATCACGATCTTAATAGCCAAGATCCATGGTCTTAACAGACTCAAATATATTTAAACGTGATCACCAAGCTACTACTAATATATCGCCATTTACTCGAACAATAAATTTAAACATATTTTCGTACATTAAATCCAAACATTATTCCATATTTAATATAAATATATCGGTCCAACCGCCAACTAAACCGGTTATATAGGCTTTATTTTCTTATAAACACAATATTATTTGGAACAAATTAAACCGATCATCAATATTTGCTCTCTTTGTTTCTCCGACTTCGTATAAGTAAGGTTCGAACTCCTTACATTATGTTATGATTCGTATATTTTACGCGTTCCGTGTGATCATCAGTAACTTTTCGGTATAATCTGGTTAGATTTTTGGTATTTTTTTTGGATCATATTATGTTAATATCGTGAGTTCTTGAACTTGTACTATCTGTCTAGATTTGTTTTACGTTATACAAGCTAGGTTGTGCAATCCTGGTTAGATACACTATTAGGGTTAGTCGTGGCAAGGGCCGGTTATGGGATACCTCGGATAGGCTACGTACATCTAACTTAAAGATTGCCAAAATCGTCGTGTTACCGGTTTAAAAACTATAATGTTTAGTAAAGTTAATTAGCGAAGTATGCTGATAAACCTATTTATACCGAACCGGATTAAGGACTAAGGTACATTGTTATTTTGTGACATTTAGGGTTTTAGGTGTTTAGAGGTTATTAGGGTATTTGATTAAATAGAATAAGCCCTAGAACTACCAAACATGAGAAACTTACATTTTGCAGCTTCGTAATAATCATATAATCGCTTTATAACTGTCGAGTTTACATGTTTGTGTATTAACATTTTTACCAAATTATCTGCTATGTATAGGATGAGCACGTCGCGGAATGGTCCAAGAAAATCAGCTGGTTTGACACCTCAAGACCATGTGGTACTCAATTTGATCAAAAGCAAAGGCGATCAAGCGACTTGGGATAACAGCATACCGCGAGAAACAGAACTATCACCACCGATTGTCAAAAAATGCACCAAGACCCTCCTAGATTTGAAACTGATTAAAAAAGTCAAGCATTTCCAATACAGCAAGAGAACATATTACATTGGGGCAGAATTCACGCCAGCAGACGACTTCACTGGTGGATCATGGTTTGTCGAGGGTAAACTTGATACAGAATTCATAGATCAACTTAAAAAAATTTGCTACAAGATTCTTTCAAAACAAATGAGAGTAGCAACATCCGCAGGCCTTTATGACTATATAAAAAGGAGCGGGGTGGTAAACGACTGCACAAGTGGGCAAATAAGCGAAATTTTGAGGTGTATGGTTCTTGAAAATCGAATTATTGAAGTGAAGAGTACAGGGTTGAACGAGTACTACTCGATCCCCATTGGAGATGTGTGTTATAAGGCTGTTGATGATCAGGTTCTGAAAATAGGGGCAATGGCTTCTATTCCTTGTGGTATGTGTCCTAATATTAGCAAGTGCACACCCGATGGACTTATATCTCCAAGAACTTGCGAGTACTACACGAAATGGTTAGCATTCTGAAGAAAAGCGTTAAATCAGTTACTAATTTTGGGTCCTCGACTCTTCCTGCCAATAGTACTTTTACTAATGCACACGCGAAAAAGATTGCTTACTTCCGTTTTTGACATTATTCTAGTAACTAGTTTGTTGCACAATTGTGAAATATTATGTTATGTGATATTTTGTAATTAATCTTTAGTATGTGTTTGCTGTTATTGTTACTGAGTTGTTCCGTTTTCTTTGATGTTCTAAGTATATACATGAAATCGAATTATAACAGATAAGAAAAACGAATGTACATTAAAACCCGACAAGCAAGCTACTATCTTTATTCATGTAAAGAAATGCAGTCGATTGAGTTTCAAACTATTTGTGAGGCTTCATTCTTCTTCATCTTTCCCTTTTCGAGCAAGTAAATCCTCTCAGCATCCGGTACAGCTTTGATGATGGTTTCCATCTTCAGATTCAGTTCATCAATCTTGTCAACGAGCTTATCGTTAGTGAACATCCCGAGCATAACACTTTGGAGAGTCTTCCAGCTTTCAGCCAGTGGTAACACGATGATCACAGCTGACCCGATTGTTCCCCATGCTATTGCTACAATCGCCCAAAATGTGAAGTATCCTCTGCTGAATTCCCCTGTATTCACAGTTTTACGAGAATGGGTCAATAAAACATGGCTATGAAATGACCCGAACAAAACATAAAGATAACTTTAATAAACTCGGAGTAAAAAATGTATTAAAAATCTGTTAACTTACTAGCAGGAAGTGAAAAAAGAGGCCATATTATAACGATCGCAAAGGTAAAACCGACACCCCACTTGATAATCCATTTCTTGGCACTAATTAGCTTTTCCTCCTTAAACTCGTCGACTGCAAGTTCACTCTTTTCCTTTTCAACAGTCGTTATCTTCTTAGTACCTTCCCAATCGTAATTTTGCGGGTTCACAAAACTGCACATAGCATGAACCGCACCACCAGTTAGGATCGAGACTAGGTTTCCTGCAAGCATAGGTGCGTTTCTTCCTGTTGTGTCTAGATTGACTCGACCATATTCAATGCGTGTAACTGTTAACCAAGTAGTTATCCCAAGGACACACCCAACAACTGTGCCTAAAATGGCCCCAATTGCATTGGCCTTTCGCCATAAAAGCATAAAGGCGATTGGGAGGACAGCTGAGCCGATGAACACACCCATGGCTAAGTACATCCAACCTAGGGAGACCCCGGCTTTGTTTAGTAAGACTGCTAGAATGCCCATGAAACATCCAAATGAGAACACAACTGTTCTTGAAACTCTTAAGATTTGTTTCCCGCTTGCGTTGGGGTTGATGTATGTTCGATAGATGTCATATGTGCAAAGTGAGGAAACTGCTATTAGTTCGGAAGAACCAGCTGATGTCACAGCCCTGATGCAAAAACATTACGAACTAGTTAGAATTAGAATCTTCACTGTTTTCCTAGGGGTGTCAAAATGGGCAATTTAGACATGTAGGCAACGGTTCAAAACATGTTCATGTCAAAATTGGTGGGTTATTTTTGTACGAATCGGGTTCATCTGACCAAGAACATGACAGTGTCCTTTTCTGAAATGACTAGTGTGTCGAACCATCGATAGAAAAGCTAATTAAAGTTACTTGTTTCACTCGTTAGAGATAGATGTAACTCCAGATCAACGTATCCATAAATAAAGTCTCACATCTAGTTTGCGCAATTAAGATTGTAACTCACATGAAAAGCATGGTGAGAAGGAGAACAGATCCTCCTTTTCCCATTAGCGCAATAGCTGTGGCAGCAGGAACAAGCCCCTTGCTCGCTTCACTGGAACTCAATGGAAGGTCAAGGGCTAGAGCCCCTAAACCAAGTGCAGTGGCTAATGAGAAGGGCACAGCGAACCATACGAGCCCACCTAACAGATACCCTTTATGAGTTGATGATGGTCTAGCCGCAATAGCACTTACCCAATATCCCTAAAATTACAACACAAAGTATTAGAGCTAAAACTTGCTCATACCTAACCTATACTATTTGATTTTCGATACTAACTTGTTTTATGAGTAAAACTTACATTGTCGACGAAAACAGTCCCAAAGTTACCAACAATATTGATTATACCAAAAACGAGTCCACCAGAGCTCAACATTGTTAGGTAAGAACCTTTATAGTTTCCTGAAACAGGCCCGCAAGCTTGTCCGTTGTGGGTGAGAGGTTCTTGGCATATTCTAGATCGGCTTGACACTTCCAATAGATTTCTGTAAACAATGCTCGGGCTACCAAGCTCGCTACTAGCCGTGTAGACTAAGAACACGAAGATGACTAGTACCACGTGCACTGAGAAACCAATATAATTCAAGACACATGTCAGCAAACAATTGATGTATAGTTTGACTTTCAGGGTCAACTTGGTCAGTATATGTAACGTCGAGGGTCGAAGTTCTAGTAAGTGAACTGAGTTTGCAAGAATATTTGATAATTCTATTAGAACATAATACAAAATAATACATTTGGAAAAAGATTTGCGATTGCAAATATCGCTAATCTCATTTTGGTTTTGATATGAAATGTACAACGCTGGACTTCAAAAGTCAACACAATCAACAACAGTGCTGTGCATAGGCAGTCCTGAGTCAATTTAGAAAAACTCGAGACATGATGGGCCTACGAGAAAAGTCTCGATGCAAACCTTGTTTTCTGAAGTTACAAAGATATGCTTCTTCTCAGAGAATGAGGTAAAGTTTGACTTCTCAAGGTCAACGGGAATTTTTTTTGGGTAACCATGGTTTCCAACCTTTTGGCCGAAAATTCACGGGGTTTGAACCCACCGCTACACACAGAGTCAAACCAGGTAAACCCCTCCCTTTTCAGGAGGTCGGCGTGGCCACTACAACTCTACAAGGTTGTCTGCACCTAATAGGTATTGAACTTGGGACCTTACACATTTAAGAGTGACGGTCGCAAGCCCTTTTGCTACTAGGCCACCGTTGTTAAAGGTCAACGGGATTTCAGTTCAACATCAAATTCATATGAATAAATAACTGCCAATAATTTCTAAAAACACATGATTAATAACTGTGTGATAAAAGAGTACCTATCACAGAATGTATATAGCTCGCCAAGAAAGTGGCCTTTAAACCTCCAGCAAGCGTATATACAATAACACCAAGTGGAATCAGGAAACTAGCTGCGTAAATATTGACTCCAGTGAGTGCATTCACCACAGCAGACCCACCAAGAAGCAACATCGCCGTTACTATGATATTTGTCATGAAACAAAACACCAAAAACACAACATGTGCAGCCGTCCCCCATCTGATCAAGACACGTTCAAATGGGTCATATTAGGTGTTTTCCCTCTATATTGTTAGTGCTGATGACATCTAAGACGATCTATGTAAATGTAAACATACCGAGCTTTGACGATTTCACAAACAGTATGAGCATGAGGAGCCTTTCGTTTGATCTCAATAGCCATGACACCAAACAGGAGCACCTAGTCAAGTAAAGGTACAGCTTTTTACGCATCAAATCGAAGTTATAAAACATGGTGAATGAAACTAGAAAGGTGCATTGAGACTAGAACCTGAATGGTTGCACCACTGGCGTACCAAAACGGACCACTGACTCCATACTCCCAAGCAACGTTTGAGCTTTGTAATATTGTCGCAGCCCATGTCCACTTTCAACACATTCTTAGTGTTAGATCATATATAAAGAGAAGTAAGCTCAACTCATTAAACACAGATGAACAAAAAGACCACGCACTATAGCCTCAAAGAGTACTTAGGACTTAGGATCGACCCACCTAGGATTTAAACACGTTGGTTCAGTGTGGTATTGGTCCGGTTTATAGCTTAGGATCATAAACTTTTAAAATTATTGTTTCGTTTCATTGGTTCAGCTGGAACCGGGTGGATTAACATAAGCCTTATGGCTTGCTTGGTTATTACATAACGCGCGGTTCACTTTGAAACCATAGTCGAGTCATGACTTTTTTTTTTAGAGTATAAATCTATTATAACGAATAAACTTATTACATACATAGTCGTAGAAGGAAAGTGAGCAACAAGCTCCGTCGCAAATTTTTTTTTAGATTGCAAAACTAATTATATGAAAAGCCATATTTGTGGTTCTATATGCCATAACGCTGTTATTCATAACTCGTTGAGTTCTATTCACAACTTCACCGCCTCGGGTGCAAAGAAACCAAAAATATCAAATGCGAAAAGAATAAACACGTATTGATTTTCTTAAACATTTAACGATACAAATACTATTATACTAAGTTGTTCATATAAACATTTGGAAAAATAATTTTTCTTATATTTATAAGCTATATGCAGGCAGATGGATGATATTTCCATAGTTTTGTGGTTAGTTTTTATCGTCTACTTTTATTATATAAAGGGTCGACTTGTACTTATATTTTTGTCACATTTCGAACAAAAATTGTCACAAATGGACAAATAAACTTTGTAATAAAATAACTAAATTTTACAACGTACTTATCTTACTTCTTATCTTATCTTACTATATTATAAAGCAT
Organism: Glebionis coronaria; assembly: GCA_025667525.1. Taxonomy (NCBI): domain Eukaryota; kingdom Viridiplantae; phylum Streptophyta; class Magnoliopsida; order Asterales; family Asteraceae; genus Glebionis; species Glebionis coronaria. The sequence goes on along the minus strand of CM046878.1, from coordinate 23,958,753 downwards.
TTGGGACTTTTGTAACAAACTTTTTTTTGGCTGAATTTTAAGACTTTTTCACTTAACATATGAATCAAGTTGTTAAATATATATCTTCCTCTTAACAACCTTTTGTAACAACTTTTTGTAACAAACTTTTGTAACAATATATTAAAATAACATCTTTAATTTTGAGATAAAATATTATTTTCATAATCTAAATTCATCATATTTTCTAAAATTTTGTGCTTTTTAATTCAATATCAATTTCGTTAAATTTTATTAACTTTTTTTATTTCCTTTTTTAGCGGGTTTATTTTGCTTTAACTTTTTTACCATTTTAAATTAATGTAAATACGAACTTGATAGGTAAAATAGTAACATTTGTTTGCTTCAAAAATCGTTATTAAGTACTCGCCGCCGCTTTGCGCGGGCACTCTACTAGTTGTTATTTATTCATTTAAGACCATGTTGTTTGTAAATAAAAAAAATAAAAAAATTACAAACTATATTAAGACTTATATTTTGTCCGGGTTAATGGCATTTCCAATAAATTCGGAAAGTCAACTCACTACAGTCAACTCAGTAAACAAGTTCAAAACTAAACCAAAAATAATGGAACTAACTAAGAAATGGTACCTGAGATACAATAACACTTGCTATGAGTCCTGTTTTCACGTTTCGTCCGGCCGTGTTGAACCACTCGGACGTGTGACGTGCCCCAACATAACGTTTCTCTAGCCAAACCTATGCCAAAAACAAGAACAACGTACTCATCACACGTACCATATAATATATTTGTTTCATGAACAAATGAAATTTAACTAATAATATTATAACAGCCATAGAATCGTTGGTTCTCACGTATAAAATAAAGAATTGCCTCTAATAGTAAAAACTAAATAACCCTTGCTATAAAAAAAATGTTCAAGTTGTCATTGTAATGGACTACTAATATAGAGAAAGCCGTGCATACCAAGAAAGAGGTGAAGAAGGCGAAGAAAGCTCCGAATCCAAGGATAACCGAATAGCCAACACTTTGATTAAGGACGGCTTTGCCGCCAAAGAAGCTGGTTTGCCTCACACAATCGTCGCCCGACACATGGTAATACTTGCCCGAAAAATCGAAGGGAGGACATGTAGCCATGTTTGTGTTTTGTGTGTGAATCTAAACTATGGTCACCTGAAGTTTTGAGATATTATGTGATGATTGGAACAATAAGAAGCTAAGTCAAACAATGGAAATTAAGGAAGCAAAGTGTAGGAGTGGTATCTAATAATTGGTACGATATGAATCTATTTAACGACTTTGTGATTCCATAGTGGGCCCATTGAATGTTAGCAATTAATCCATTTTTAACAAATTGGTCTAGTTTATTACAGTACTATCAGAAAGAATATCATAATACAACTATACTAGTGAAAAAAGATTTTGTCATAACACATTTAAAAGAGTAGAATTTAGGGTTTTAGTATGTGAGTGGGGTAATCTAAGTTTTTTGTGAGGGACATTTTGGAAAAAAATCAAAATTATAAAAAATTTACACTAAAATCTTGTATTTTTCGGCTAGTTATGGGACGCGCTGCCACCTCCCACCTAAGCAATACATCCGCCCCTGCATACACAAGATATGTTTGGCATAGAGCTTATCGGAGCTTATACGGGCTTAAGCATTTAAAATAAGCTGATTTTTAGAATAAGTTTTATTTGTCACGCGAGCTTATGAAGTCATAAGTTACAGCCTTAGAGGGCCCGGTACGGTGGTTGGCCAGGCGGCTGGCTACGATAGGGGTGTAATCAAGCCAAACTTTTATTAAGCAACTCGAGCTCGAGCTCGAGCTTGGCTCGATTAAGCCAAGCTTTTATCAAGCTCAAGCCCAAAAAATAGCTCGAAACTATATCAAGCTCAAGCTCAAGCTTTTGATAGCTCGACTCGAGTTCTTATCAAGCTTTTTCAAGCTCTATCAAAAATATGTTTTTATGATGAATTTATATAAGCAACTAATTGTTAATTTGAGTATTAGCCTAATTTTAAGGGCTAATTTCATAAATAAATAATATATTTTAGAAGTACTTTCCACTCTGATTACATTTATATTTTAGTACTTTTTAAATGATTCTTTATTTTTGTAAATTTAATTATTGCATTTACTCGGTACTTGGTGGAATACAATATGTGTATAAATATATTTTGTACTCTTTTTAATACTAAACACAACGTCTCTAAATTGTGCTCGGATTCACATCATGCAATGACTTTTGGGACCTTAATCGTATTGGAGCGCAAAACACATTTTGAAACCAAGATTGTACGATGATTTTGTTATTGGTATTATTAATGTTAAATAGATCAAATTTGTTTTAAGTAATTATTTTTGGTTTTTTTTTATTTTATACATATGTTTATTGATGAGTTTTATGATAAGAAAATTAAATTTATACACATTCAAGCTTTTCAAGCCAAGATCAAGCTTTTATCAAGCCTTATCAAGCCAAGCTCAAGCATGAATTGGTAAAGCTTGACAAGCTATCAAGCCAAGCTCAAGCCTACAATTTTAGTATCAAACCAAGCTCGAGCCCTACTAAGCTTGAGCTCGGCTCGACTCGATTACACCCCTAGGCTACGATGGTGCGAGCCGACGACGCAACCAACTGTACCGTCGTCGGCGTTATGGGGGTTTGCGCTGTAGGTACCAGCCGACGTTATGGCCGACGGTGTGAGCCCACGGCGCGACAACTACACCGTGGCTCGTGTCGTTGGCCGCGTTATGAACCTTTTTTTCTTGTGTCATCCTGCGTTTTTTGATTTTTTTTAAGTGGCTAAGAAGGTGGCTGTGGAAGAAAGAAGGAAGAGGGTTTTGTTCTGTGTTTTTTAGCTTTTGTAGCATTAAAGAAGAGTGGGAGAGAGTGCCTATGAGGAAGAAAGAAGGATGAACTGTAGTGTTTTTTATAATTATTTTTATTAATAACATGTTAATTTTGACTTGATATATAATTTTATTGAATTTATAGAACTAAAAAATAACAATGTAATGGAGTTACCATAACACCAGAAATGTGGTGTTAACTAGGGATAGTGTTTCTAGTGTTATAAGGGGTTTTGGTGTTATAAGAAAAAATGATGACGTGACAATATTTTTGCCCACGACTTGAACCGACAGCTCCAACCCTACCATGCGCTCTACCATCATCCCTAAGTAACTGTGAGACCCCCAAAATCAGGTATGGAACAACTAGGCAACAAGGGGGCGCCACGTCATGGTACAAGAAACAATGAAATATTGTTGACATAAAGTTGACGTAATAAACATTTATACATTAAATCATAAAGAATCAGAGTTTTTAAACAAAGGTCCCAGAGTTTTATAAGCGGAAATCTATAATTTAATTATGGTTTTGTAACTTATAGTTACCAAGAATACATGATAAACTTCTGACAATTTTTAGATAAAACCAAAGTTTGAATATACACATAAATCTTCAAGCTGTGATAATATCCTACGGGCTCCCATCCAAGCAAAGCTAAGAAATAATACCTAAGATTAAACATGTAAAATGGTCAACATAAAGTTGAGTGATATTCATAGGTTTAGTAGTAAAGGTGTGGAACACAAGCATTCATTTGTAAAACAAGTAAATAGAGAAAATGGTTATGATCATTAACCATAGTCCGAAGTCAATATTATTGTTGTTTAGTTCATGAACCGAAGCTTAACTCAAAGTAAGTTCATCTAGAATATATTTAGCCTAAATACTCAAGTATAAACAAATGTAAGTGTGCCAAGGTAATCGGGACGGGGATTATCAATCCCGATGGATCCACCCACAACATTCGCGCTTAGCGCAAAGCATACGAGATAATTAACGGTTCATGATCAAGAGAGGAAACTTAAGGCTATTAACTATAAGCAATAATATCAATGAAAACTGTTGGAAAGCATACAAGTCTAAATAGCATACAAGTTCTGGATAGCATATAGTTTTTAAATGGATGTGTTCCACCATGTAAAATCTCAACCCGTGTTTAGAAACAATGTACAAGTAGTAAAAGGGGCTATGAACTCACCTTAGCTACGAGGTGAATCAATATGGAACTTGAGGGCTGAGTAGTAACAACAAGAAATCAAGAAATTTCAAATCATCCAAGACCTACGATAACGGGGCGCGAAGATTTATAAGATACAAAAAATAACGTTTAGAAAACGCTTTGGTTACTATTAGTACATAAACCATCTTATAACTCGCAAGGCATTGCAACCTATTGACTCAAATCAATTTTGACTAAAGAACACTACTTACCCACTGTATGATCATGTTTCTAAACATTAACAATGCTCATTAAACCCATAAGTAGCAAACACTTGTACACTTTCAGTCAAAAATTAACGTTGACAAATTGGCTGCACTAAATTTTCAGAAACATGCTGTAAAGATTGTATCATATCTAGAGTTCTAGAATAGCTATAAACTCAAAATTTATGGCCCTAGAAAGATAAAATTATTACCTTTTCAAATCATTAAGAAACACTATCGAAGCTATTACCAATCAATGGGAAATGCAGTTTTAGTGCAGACTACTCAGATTTAACCTTTTCGATAAAAATTTGCATAAAACCATTTTGACCATCATTTACATTCCATAAAAGATTTTAACTTGAAACCAATTGGAAATATACAAATTTGACTTATGTTACTGTAATAAGTCATAAAAATACCCACTTAAACTTTTTATGCGTTGACCCTAAACACAAATTTGGCGCACACGTCGGTATTGACTAGTTTTGATAAGAAGACCATATTCTACTCATCCAGACACTTCCAAAAACTACCCAACTCATCACTTGTACTACACAACCAAGGCTATCCAAAAATCAAGAAATTTGCAGGTCTTATTTGAAGAAAAGTTTCATGAATGGCTGTAACAATCTGCTATCATTCTTAACCTCATTTTGACACTAAATTTTACTTCTAACATCACCTAAACACTTGCACACCCTAAGCAATGCCTATACAAGTACACAAGCCCTATCATGATCATAATACCACCTTGACATCAGTAGCATATGGTCCAAATACAAAAACCCGAATTTCATAATCAAGGTATTTAATCAAATAGAAATCAAAGCAATACAATGGTGACAAGAGTACCTTAGTACAAGTGTGACGGATATGAGAACCGGGCTGAAGAAGGCTTATGGAAGTACTCCAAGGGATACCCGCGACCTACAAGAGTGATCACGACCCTTAAGTATGCGTTTTATAAAAATATAAAACAATTGTATCAAAATATTTTGTAAAAATGTAATATGTATATAACTTGCACAATCAACCGAGCCTAAGTGTGGTAATGACCTTCATGACACACAACCTGTAGAAAATGCATAACATGATAGCCTAAGGTCTCAAATAAAGTAACCCAAGTGATTGGTACCTAAAAACGCCAACAGTTTACTTAACCGTAGGCGTAAAGTCACATTTTCTGGTATAGCTGTTTTGTAATGGGCGGAGCTCCCAATCCATAAGTCCAACAATTATGGGATTTTCACCCCTAGAACGGTTCTCTCATGAGCTTTCCATAACGTCCAACCATTCAATCTAAGAGTTTACGGAACATTATAAAAGTCAAAAACACTAACAGCCTTACCGTAAGCACCTAATAGTCAAACTGCACTAGTCAAAATTGGGACAGAATAACCCGTTAACCTATAAGGTTTAAAGGTCTGAGATTTCCACCATTGGAAAGACTCAAGACTCTACTTTCGGCCCATACCAACCACGAGTAAATAGCTACTACAAATTACCAGGAAAGTTACATTCTTTGAAGGTTACAAAATCAGAATTTAGGTTTTCAAACTCGAGTTTACCGTTTTAGCCATAAAAACCATTTGGTGATAGCTATCGACGCGAGGTCAACGGCGTTCGTTAGATTATAATGTATAATAACTCAAAGGGTCTTATTATGTCAAATATATGGTCCATGACCTGTAGCAAATAGCTATACAATTCTGTTGGGTCAGATTGGGTTCACAACCGTAAATCGACCATAACTCACTCATCCGGAGGAGTTGATCGCCCATCCAACTCGCTACTAACATGTAAAAGGGTCAATGAAACCATCTAAGCTATAAAAACACAGCATACAGTGGGAAAATTTGTGAGTTTTGGGCTCACAAACCTGCTGTCCGAAGTTTACTTTTAAAATCTTAATTTGATCATAACTTCCTCATCCAGAGGAGTTGTGTGCCTATCCAAATCGCCACTAATATGTATAAGGCCTAAAGAATCCATTTAAGACATAAAAAATGCAGGTCATAGTGAAAAATGTCTGAGTTTTGGGCCGGCTAACCTGCTGTCCAAAGTTTTACTAAGAATCTAACCATCAATTAGCCACTATAATCATTCAAATCCTCTCTCAATATCATCAAACCTCACATACACTTAATCAAAACCTCACATCAATCAATATGCATACAAAATCTTAGACCTAATAAAAAAATGTCAATGCAAGGGATAATCATAACAAAACATGGTTAACACATTTCATACCTATTGGAATGATCAAAATTCAAAAACATCCAATTCTTATAATTCTTGATTTTTATAAAATCAAATGCATGAATGATTTTTAAGTGGGGTTTTAACAAGGATTGACCAAGGATGATATTGGTGTAGTGTAATTGAACAATGATTGATAATTGTTTTGATTATGGTGATGATTATGTTGTTGTTCGTCCCTCAAAAGAGAGAACAGAGGTGAATGATTTTTATTTTTGGTAAAAAAAATTGTTTGATGTTTTATGTTGGTAAGAGTTGTTGGACGAAACAAAGGAAAAGAAGGGGATGGGCTTTACCAATCTTACATATAATTTAGCCTAAAATGTAATTTAGTTCTAGCCCGACTCGATTCTAAAAACGCTAATCGTTCCGACTCGGTGCAAGTTATATTACATAAACAAAATACATTATAAAACATAGTATTTTGACTTCACAATGTCGAAATATTTAGCCATCGGTTTTCGTTCCGTCGATTCGAGTAAACTTTTTGTAAAACGCGCGCGAGTGCTTTTAAATCAAAAAAATTTGATTTAAATAAATATGGTAAAATAAAATAAAAATTTTATAACTCCAAATAAAATATTTTCAATAGTCAGAAAAATAATTAAAATATAATTTAATTAAAATTCTCGAGATCTCAGGATTTACGTATGAAGAATAAAAGAAAATATAACATATTTAAAAAATTCAAAAAGCATCTATAAAGGAATAAAATAATGCCGGAAAAATACGAGTTCTCACAGTCGACCTCCCTAAAGGAACTCTGGTCCCTCAGAGTTCAACTGGAGACGAAAGAAAATGCGAACAAGTGGAGTTACATTGTTTAGAACTGATTCATTACTTCTCAGGTAATTTCTGCACCACGGCGAACCTTAACAATCGGAATTCAAGTACGTTCAGTTTCTTAACTCCTTTTAGAATTTATTTCAAACTCAGATCAAAATAATAACCTTTCAATACGAGGAAATATTAAGAGGTAGAATGGACACGATAACTGCTTAAACGAACAAGGTGCGCTAAAACAATTAAGATTGATAATCAACAAGGAATCGCAAATCGCGCAACTGTAAAACACGACAATCTACTTACTAGAGAAATAAAGGAGAAATATGAGTTACATATAGACATTTAAAATAAGAGTTGCCACAATTATCCGTCTCGGATTTGGTATTACTTTAAAACTCAGCTTAGGTACTTTCTTGATTAATAGAAATTTTACAAGGTTTGTTCGTTTGTGGCTTTAAAATATTATGACACTTTCAAAATAGTGTCAATATAGCTAAAGTGGTTTATCAAAGCGTTTGGTGATTTGAAATCAGAACTAGTAGTAAAGAAAAATTGTAACTATGTTATATATGGATTAAGGAGAAATTAAATATTTAGAATCATTAATAGAAGTATAAATTACATCGGTAATTTCATTAGCTTGAAAGTAAAGTATGATAAATTAAATAGTTTAAAAGATAAAGCATGACGTATTTTTAAACACTAGTTATAAATCTACCAAATAGGATGTATAGATCCGACCTTTAACTTGAAACGGTTATTTTGGTTCTTTAACCACTTAATAAAATGTGTAAAACGTTCTTAAAAATTTATAATAATTTTTAGAAATCGAAGAAGGTGTTTAATGTATCAAATGGTAAACATGGGACATATTCGGGTTTTCAAAGGTGACAAGATATCAAACGAGTATGAACGAATAAAAATCAACAATTAGAATACAAGCAATAGCACGAGGGGATAAAACGTAATTCATACCAAATTTATTAACGAACAAGTTTGAATAGATGCATCGATGTTAAGGATAATAAAAAACAAAGGATTTAGCAAGATTAATTCACGAGTGTGGTTGGCGTCACCAACAATGGCTTATTAAGTTCTTGGTGGTCGCTACACGATCAAAAGAGAAAAGCCACACAACAATTTTTGAATCAAAGAAAATCTTAAGAAGTCACTTGAGGGTAATTCTAGCAAAATGAACAACATTAGCAATGAGAGAGCAAATTCAATACACAGTTCACACGAACGAATTTCGAGATGATAGAGTCTAACACACATCATGACAAATATACGAAATCATCGTTCACTTCCAGTCATAAATCACTATTCGTGTTCGGAGACGTTTCAAAGGTCTACCAAAATAGATAGAGAAGGTTGGTCAATGTAGAAGCATAACAACGTTAAAACTTTCAAGTCTAGTATCAATGGTTATAGAATTAGACGAGTGGTAACGAGAATTATATCACGGGTAAGATGAGGTAACAAGTAGAACAAAGATCGTTGAGTAAAAAAAATATGTGCTTGTAGGCATGTAATTCGTTCAAGAAGAGATAAAGAAACATACGCATGCCGCGAACTGGTGCTACTCGCATATGTAAAAGTTTTCAAACTTTATTTTATCTAACTTTTTTAAGGAATATAAGTAAAAAGTTGGTTCTTTGACAATTTTTTTTAAGGTGACTACTATTCGGCCTCGCATGGCTCCTTCTAAATTATGCATAGGTGATCAAGCCATGCATAATTTAGGACTAGCAATGCGATGCACAGTTTCGTCAAACCAGTATTACATGTCATATATTTAATATATATATATTAGGCTCAAGGCCCGCCCCACGGGCGGGTTGTTTCACAGAATATTACATAAGAAATTATGAAAATTCATAGAATATTACATGAATAATAATTGTGAAGAATAAACTGTAATGATAATCAATGATAAACTTAAAAAAGGTGCAAATTAAAGAATGTTTGAAAAATAAAAAAAAAATGCATAAGTGGTAAAACCAAATGTATAATTCAAATGGGTAAAATAATAATAATATTGTCATTGTAAATGTAGAATCTTGATAACCTATGAATCTATGAAGTGGGTTGATGTTTTCTAGAGAGAGAAACTTGAGAGAGAAAGTGAGAGAAACTATGTGTATTTTTATTAAATGAAACTGGAAAGTGAACAACAACCAACCCCTTTCCAAGGAGGAAAGGGGTATTTATACTTCCAAGTCACTAATGGACTTGGGCCGACCCATGACAAGCCCATGGGCCGGTTCTTACTTAACTAAATAAGTATTTGTTAACTACGAGCTATTACAACATATATAATAGTGTGGAGTGACCGATACTTCTAATATACGTAAAAACGTATTTCTAACAATCTCCCCCTAAGGGAGGTCACTCCACGTTACAAAGTTATAAACCTAGCATACTATACTAAGTCTTCGTTCTTTAGCTCGTAGTCTTTTCTTCTTTCTTTTTGTTGTGAATATTTTGATTTGATCTTTTAGGCTTTGGCTTGAGAGCATTGTTCTTTTTGGCCTTTCACGTGCGATCTTTGCCTTCTTCTGAATTTTGCCTCCTCGTGACTCTATGTTCCACACACTTATGTCTTTTTGTTGAATTCTCGAAAGCTTCAGAGTTTGGTACAGCGGAAGACTTTATCTTGTACTTTCTTGAATTGTTGCTGAAGTTTGATGCAGAAAAACATAAGCATGTGGGAACGACTTCTACAGGTACACTGCAACACCACCGTCTTTAACTGGTACATAGCAACGCCATCGTCTTCAACAGGTACACAGCAACACCACCGTCTTTAACAGGTACACAGCAACGACACGAATAAAATGGCTTTGACATTTTATTCTAATTCGGTAGCATTTTACCTCCGGTCGGTGAAGACCGTTGGACGATATTAGATATCGTACCCGTGACGGATAGTTTCAATTAAGTAACTTCCTGACAGGATTTTGCGGGTAAACCCGTTCTCTTTATTCGATCGTCCAAAGCTGACTGCGAACATAAAGAGTGAATCACTTGGATAAATTATCCTTGTGATTTGAAGCCGTCAATTCATGAAACCTGGAACAAGTGAATTTCAATTAAGATTTTCACCATCGTTGCTTTCCAGTTATCACGAGCTCAATTCATAACGAATCTTGCACGTCACCTACCAAGTGCTGTTTGATGTTAACACTAGAAGGATTTCCACTCGTCACTGTGATCAATAAAGAGTCACTCTGAATGTTCTGGCAAGATCATATGATAATGCGTAGAGGCCTGGAACGAGTTTAAGTTCAATTAAGAATTAAACCACTGTTTCTTTCCAGTTTTTCACAAGATTGGTTCTAAAAGAACCGCACGTGTAACCTACCATGAGCTTGTTTGATGTTGGCTCAAGCAGGATTTCCATCTTCATTGTAATACTTGCGTATTACTCGGATGTTCTGGCAATATTACAGGAATACTGCGTAGGACTCATAAAAATCTCTTACTTTTCACAGTGTGTGAGAAAGCAAGGAATAAATGGAAAGTGTCCTAATGAGACTTTTGATGATCTCTTGGCTCTAGACTCGATAGTGCGTTTTGATTTAGTGAGCGATGGCTGGAGAGGAGTGCCACCTTTTCAATACCAGTCTATTCGGAGTGAATAAACCAATAGATAACGTGTTGATCTCCGTGTGATTAAAACAAATACCTTTTGAGAGATATTTGAGTTAGCTGGGAAGGGTTGTGCATTGCATCACTGGGTCCATGATGTCTTTCTTCAATATCGAGAATCATTAACAAAAATGACCTCAATAGCATATGTATTGACCCGGTTTCTGCCTAAAGTTGTAAGGAGGGCTTCTTTCTTTACACCCTTTATCTTTACATTTCTTTTTCATTCTTCAACCCCTTCAGTACTTACCAATACATCATCACTAGCACCTTGTTGTGATTGTTCCAGTGCTAGCATCAGTAATTAGTCGGTACTAAGCTACGTTCATATTCTTTCTCCATCTTTCCTAGGACTTCTAATTCTATCTAGGGAATTGTCCTTGGGAAGATTCCATCGGCTCTGATGAATCATTGGACTAAACCTATTCCTACCACCCTTTTGTCACCACATTCGTCGTGAATTAAGCGTGTTTTGGGAAGGAATTGCCACCATGAAAAATCATTGAAAATCACCTAAAGTACTTGTGATATTGAAATCAAAAGTTTCGTACCTTAGGTGTTTTTGATCATCAAAAACGCTCCCCCTTAACACGTGCTTTACACATATTAAGTTGGATTATCGTTAAGTCTTTTTCATCTTTTAGCCAAGTATCACTTAAGTCTCCTTAATTCCTTAATCCCATTTTCTCCCCTTATCCAAAATGTTAACCATTAATATTTGGGATATTGAATGGATTAACCGGTCTTTGGGTAAAAATGAAATCGATGTTTGGCCATAGAACATGTTAATGCTCCCCCTTAAGTTAACAAGGGATAGTTGTAGTGCTTTAGTATGATATATTTTGAAATATTTAGAATCTCGTGAGAAATTCTTGAAAAACTATCATACCTTAACACTACATCAAGCCATTAAAGCACAATATTCACAATTAAAACCAATATAAAGTGGACCTGAAATGTACGACCCATTAGATGGATCGTTGCAGTAACTTGTGGTGCACTCCATATGGTCTACCACCAAAGAATCTTTCTAAACTCCTCATCAATCTACGGTCACGGAGCTTTTGATCAATCTTCTTGATCACATACTTCGCCATTTGCCGATAACCCTGATGCCATCCTCAGTCATCTCTGGTAAAGTCCCACCCGAATTGAGATGATCCAACTGTCCTCTGATGTAGATGAGAGTCCCATCACTGTACTTATAAAGCTCACCCACCCTCATAAACTTCATTAACCCTCGATTGTTCAAGTAGAAAATCCCGCAATTCGGAACAGAAATGCCGGTATAGGGACATCTGTTGACATGTTGAGGTAACACTTGATTCACTGGACGGGTTAGGTTAAGCTTCCTTTGGTAACTTTCGACTCCCAACTGAAGATCTTCAACTCGTTTCTTGATAACAACGCTTCGTGTGAACATACGAAGTGCTGTATTCAAGGCAATGAGGTCTTCACGAGGAATATGTGTGAGTTGATCACGGGTCATCAGAAGCAACATGTCTTCGATATCCTCAAGGCGAATGATAGAAAAATCTCCCTGCTGGATTTTGTATTCTCTGTCATCCTCCCTTTTCAGACGAATCTCCGTCACATGATAATAGCCATTCTTGGCTTCAGTTTTCAGCCCTAAGATGCTGGAGATGCGGATATCGGATCTAACGTTACTTCCTGAATTGACTAGGCAACAGCCCCTGTACGCCCTTCGAACTCGTTCGTCCCAGTGTGATGCACCTATGACAGCATACATATCATAAATATGATTTACCTTTAGGACCCAGAGTCGGTTTACCTTTTCCTCGATAAAGGGTATTGTCCCCCAGTTGGCAGCTTTCAGCAAGGTCAGGGAGGTTGCGTACTTTGATGACCCCTTCAGAAGATACACAAGATCATTGGTGACGAAGAAGTCAAGAGCAATCTGATTATCTTGTGAAGGATCAAGTGGAGGTGGAGCTCTTTCTGAATCATGAAGACCTGACCATTGAACGGTATTCAGAGCTTTCAGGATCTCATCAGCATAATACTCGAACTCCATTCGGGTTAACCTGGTTTTGGCGCGAAGTCTTTTATCCTTTAGTGCTCTCTTCACCAAAGACGGAGTAACCGAAGTCTTATACTCGTGAGCCGGAAATGCGCACAAGTCAATCGGACTGCGGATACGGAGATATAAAACATCTCTGTCAGCGTCTGTGATTGGATCATATTGCACCGCTGCCGTGATCCAAGCCTGTGGCGGTGCAGTCTCGTCAATCTCCAACGTGTCTGCCCAGTCCCGTGTGCTTGACTCAGGAACAGTAGATTGTGGATCTTGTTGTAGAGGAGTAGAAACGTGAACATCTGCTGGTTCTGATTCAGGCATCTCGGCGGTGTCATGAACGGGCGAGTGTTGTGCAGCTTCAGGTTCAGTTACCGATTCTGCAATCACAGGAGCAACAACAACAGAACTAACAGGGTTAGTGGTAACAGGTATAGATACAGCGATAGATGTACCAGGAATCGATGACGCTGTAGTAGCATTCACATCGTGGCGCCACTTGGATCGTCTTGATTCCGTGGAAGTGGATTTTTCCTTTTCTGCAGCATCTTTCTTCGACTTGGTTCTAGACTTAGAAGGTTTCTTTGTGCTGGCTACCTTGTCCCCCTTTTTGGGCTGTGTACCATCATCATCCTCATCGTTATCCTCGTTGCTCCCCTTCGCACTCTCCTCATTACCATCACCACCATCATCACCCTCATCATCATCATCATCTTCATCATCATCACCATCATCGTCTTCGTCATCGTTCTTTTCTTCTTCTTCTTCTTCTTCACCTTCTTCTTCACCAGTACCCTCTTCTTCTTCACTTTCTTCCCTTTCTTCCTCAGGCAGAATGTGGTATGGTACCACACTTCCAAACGTTTTAAATAACCTATCATCCTCCATGATAGCGTCATTCAGGGATTTGTAGAGAGCCTGTTGTATCCTAGATTTATCAAACGATCCAAGTTCCCTCATACGAGCTTTGAGGATCTTCTTCAATTCAAAATCCGTCAAGTCATAGGCAATTTTGTAGGCGGATTCAGAAGGATTGGATGACTTGATCATCAGGTTATCAGCCGCGAGTGTCTTCAACTCATCACGCAGTTTTGGCATAATAGATTCAACGGATTATTTTACTCTCTCTTCAACAGAAGCTTCAAGTGCTTCTTTCTGCTCCTTGTATTTATCCCTCATCGCTTGAAGTCTAGTGATACGTGAAACATGCTTATCAGCCTCAGCCTGCTTAACCTGAGCTAGTTCTTCTGCATGAGCTTTTCGAGTCAACTCCATCTCTGCAGCGAACTTAGCAAGCATCTCTTCTTGTGCTTTCTTAGATGCTTCTTCACTTTGAACTCGTATATGTAGCTCTTGGCGAAGTTCATCCATATCTCTTTTGTGATTATCCGTATGTTTATCCAACATTTCGGCCATTACCAATGCAGCCATTGTAGACGTTGCAGAGCTGCTCTGGGTTGATTGAAGAGGCTCGGTTGTTACTACGGTACTAAGGATGGGATTTATTGGTGGTGGAAGGAATGGTGTTGAAGCCGGTCTGGTTGGTAAGGGTTGTATTGGTGGAGGTTGAGTTGCTAAAGGTTGAGTTACTAACGGTTGAGTAGACACCATGATTGTAGGAGCACCGGACTCCTTTTCAACACTTGCTGAAACAGGGATTGATGTCTCCTTCGAAGTAGAATACCGTTCAGGTGACCCAAACTCATCAATATCCTTTGGCCCCTCGTACTATTCTTCAATATTTATCCTTGCACCTGAACCACTACCGCCAGTATCTTTCCTACTCCTTTCAATAGCTATCTTCATCATTTTTCTCTCCGCCTTGTCAAGAGTAGGATCAACAACATCTTCTTCGTCACGTAGAACTAACTCATCAGCCTTACCCTTTCCCTTCTTAACCTCAGTCTTCTTCTTCTTGGTTTCAGGTTCAGGTAAAGCAGCTGGTTGCTTACGTTTACCTTTACTCTTGACCGTAGTAGACGAGTCTTCTCCAGTCCGAAGGCTTGCTTTTAGCTTCTTGATTTCTAGCAGCAGTAGCTTGTAATCAGCAGAACCTTTAATTCTATCCGTCAGAAGGTAATCGGGAATAGGACCAGGAATCACACCACCAGATGGTCCTTCATGCCTTAAATCCACAATATGATCAGCCTCTTCAGTGTGATGACGACTTGCTGCACGCCTATCAATTGTAACATCATTCTTCATAAAATAGTTAATGATAAGCTTGATAAACCGAGGGTAAGGAAAGAAATTAGACTTCAGCTTCTTGTTTTGTAAGAGTTGAAAGGTGAATTCTTCCCATAACAACAATGCATAATCTGCATTTGCTCCTTTGTACATTCCATGGAAGATGTTCATTATTGGACTACGCAAAGCATCATGCCCAGATGTTTTTGGTGTAAGACATCGACTAAGAATACCCAACATCGCTCTCCAAGGTTGTCCTACTTTAGCAGTGGTAAACTCAGACGCAACTCGTATGTCAGGACATCCAATAGCATCGAACAACTCCAAGAGTTCGTCTTTAGTAGGATCCCTCGAAAATGCCATATCTTTGGGTGAATCCCTAATGCCAAATATCTTACGGAAGTCTGATACAGTAAGTGTCTGTTGTTTGTTGTCGATGGTGAAGGTGATCTTGTTTGAAGTGCTTTCCTTGGTAGCCCAGAACTCATACATATAATCATAAGGCACCGAGGCAGTACTTCTTAAGGCATTCTTGAAATGAGATTGATCAAGGATTGCTATGGCGACTTTAAAACCATGGTGAGTGGATTTTGAGACTTGCTTCAGCCGGTAATTATTTGGTATGAACTTGAGGGTTCGTGCTTCAGCAATTGCGGCTACTCTAGAGTCTTGGATTGCTTGTACTGTTGGATTAGTCATTGTATCTGCTTAAGATAAGACATGAAAGGTTGATGCACAAAAATATATAGATATGTATCACTATTACTTCTAAGCATAACACATTTCAACAAGTACTTATAATATGCAAACACTATTAATCCAACAACTCTTCATCCGGAACATTCCTTCATTCGGAACTCTTCATTCGGAAGTCCTTCATTCAGAACTTTTTCATTCGGAAGTTCTTCATTCGGAACTTCTTCATTCGGAAGTTATTCATTCGGAACTTCTTCATTCGGAAGTTCTTCATTCGGAACTTCTTCATTCGGAAGTTCTTCATTCGGAACTTCTTCATTCGGAAGTTCTTCATTCGGAAGTTCTTCATTCGGAAGTTCTTCATTCGGAACTTCTTCATTCGGAAGTTCTTCATTCGGAACTTCTTCATTCGGAAGTTCTTCATTCGGAACTTCTTCATTCGGAACTTCTTCATTCGGAAGTTCTTCTTTCGGAACTTCTTCATTCGGAAGTTCTTCATTCGGAACTTCTTCATTCGGAAGTTCTTCATTCGGAACTTCCTTCATTCGGAAGTCCTTCATTCGGAACTTCCTTCATTCTGAAGTCCTTCATTCGGAACTTCTTTCATTCGGAAGTCCTTCATTCGGAAGTCCTTCATTCGGAACTTCTTCATTCGGAAGTTCTTCATTCGGAACTTCTTCATTCGGAAGTCCTTCATTCGGAACTTCTTTCATTCGGAAGTCCTTCATTCGGAACTTCTTTCATTCGGAAGTCCTTCATTCGGAACTTCCTTTATTCGGAAGTTTTTCAGAAAATTCCTTCATTCGGAAGTTGATATCCATGTTCATCCGGAACTTAACAAACGCAGCTATGAAAGATTAATCTAGTCGCATTTAGTGAGTTCTAAAGCAATCTAAGGCAACAAATCATCTTCTAATGGTATTCCGAGCAAAACCCATCAAAAACCCCTAATCAATTAACCCTAATTTAAGCATACGAACCCTAATTGGATAATCTTGCTTATGCGAATTAATTAACTGGATTTCAATGATTTAAACGAATTAATGATTCAAATGATTGATGTTTGTACCTTTTGGAACGGATGAAACAGATTAGATTGATTGAAACGAGAGTTTTTAAAGCTTGTATGTGTTTTAATGGCGGCAAGATGGAGATGAAACAGTGAAGGAGAAAAGTTAAAGAGACGGGGGATATAGTTTTGACTTAGGTCAAATTTTACAACTTTCAACAAATATCACCTTAAGTCCCTATACTCTTCTATTCTTTTCCTTTTGGTTCTTATCTTTTCATTTTTCCTTTTTCGTCTCCCAATCCATCATTAAACTTAGCCAACTTAACCTTGCTTAGCTAAACTCATCACGACAATCTCACACAACTTAAACATCGCAACCTTTTAGCAAGTCTCCAAGATCTAACGCAATTCCTATCATATTGAACGAGCACAAGTCGTTTTCTAAAGCAAGACCACTCACTTACCATTTAGCCATTAATTTTCCACAATCACTTTTGAAAATCGTTTTGATGACGAAGATGATTTTAATATTTTCTCCCCCTTAAACGATGACCCGTTTTCTATTTAAAGAGCTGTAGTCATCGTTTAAAGAGTCAAATATTGATGAAAGCATTTCCAATTAGTATCTTGAAAAAAGATTGATTCGTGGTGGCAATAAGATTTCTCTTATTTTGACAAATTAATGCACTGAGACGTACACAAATTCGTGTTAGACCAAGTTATAAAGTAAACTTGATCCCTTTGCATGATTTGGCTTGTAAATCATGCCCGAGAAAATTAATTCCCGTTCTGAGCCAACATTTTCCAAGGAAATACGTGACTTTAATATGAAAACCGGGTTGCAGTCTGAAATAACTACAAGCCATAATGGGCATGTTTTAAAGGTGTACAACTTTTATACGGACTCTATTTATGGCACCGTGTCAATATTGACTGACATTTCTAAGGCCGTAAATATTACCGTACTAAAAGACATGCCCGATTTAAAAACGAAAAATATTTTTGGTTTTTCTTGATTTTATAATTTTTATGATTTTTCTAGGTTTTATATTATTTATGGTTTTTGTTGGTTTTATATTTTTGTATTTTTCTTTTTGTGGTTTATATATTTACGATAATATACATGATCACGAACAAAGGATACTCTGAATAGTTTACCACCACTATTCAGCTGATTCTTTTGGCAACTCTTTGAGAGTCGCTGGAGTGAATGATTTCATGCCAAGCTTGTCGATCAAAAACTCGATTCGTCCTCGATCTAAGGCTTTGGTGAACATATCCGCCAGCTGGTACTCAGTAGTGACAAAATACAGCTCGATCACTCTGTTCTCCACCTGCTCTTTAATGAAATGGTAGCGAATGTCGATGTGCTTGGCCCGGGAGTGTTGAACATAGTTACAGCAAAGGGAAATGGCGCTCTTGTTGTCACAATACATCGGGATTTTGTTGAATCCCAAACCGTAGTCAGTTAATTGTGATCGCATCCAAAGGACTTGAGCACAACAACCGGACATGGCGATGTATTCAGCCTCCATGCTAGAAATTGTAGCGCTTTTCTGCCTTTTTGAAGACCAACTGATCAATCTATCTCCAAGGAGTTGCACAGATCCAGAAGTGCTACGCCTCGTGTCTTGACACCCAGCATGATCGGCATCTGCGTATGATATTAAAGCAATAGAGGAATCTTTCGGATACCATAGACCACGATGAAGTGTTCCTTTTAGATACCGAAAGATCCTTTTAACAACATGTAGGTGCTTTTCGGTAGGCCGAGCCTGATACCGGGCACACATGCATACGGCAAATTGCAAATCAGGCCTGCTAGCAGTCAGATAGAGAAGGGTGCCGATCATCCCACGGTAAAGTTTTGGATCGACAATAGTCCCATTCCTATCTTCATCTAACTTGGATTTCTCCACCATTGGAGTGTCCACGGGGTCACAATTATCAAAGTTATATTTCTTTAAAGATTCTAGAGCATATTTGGATTGATTAATAAAGATGCCTCTGGGATTCTGAGAAATCTGTAATCCTAAGAAAAATGAAAATTTTCCCATCATTGACATCTGAAAGCGTGTGGACATTATCTTCTCAAAGCGTTTAGACAATTCTATGTTAGTGGCAGCAAATATTATATCATCAACATAAATTTGTACCAGAATCATGTCGTTGTCCTCCTTGAGAGTGAATAGAGTGGGGTCCACCTTGCCTTTGGAGAAGCCTTCCGAGATGAGATATGTTGAAAGGAGATCATACCACGCGCGTGGAGCTTGTTTCAACCCATAGAGAGCCTTCTTAAGCTTGTACACATGATTAGGAAACTCCGTGCTAACGAACCCATCCGGCTGACTAAGATAGACTTCTTCCCTTAGTTCACCGTTCAAAAAAGTCGTCTTCACATCCATTTGATAGACGATCATGTTCATATGAGCAGCATACGCAAGGAATAGTCTAATAGCCTCCAATCTTGCCACAGGAGCAAAAGATTCTTCAAAGTCTATACCCAAGGCTTGTTTATATCCTCTAGCAACCAATCTAGCCTTATTCTTCAAGACTGCACCCATCTCATCAAGTTTAACCTTATAAACCCACAACAAAGTAAGGATGTTAACCTTGTCAGGGAGAGGAACTAATTCCCATACTTCAAGTCTTTGGAATTCATTTAGTTCCTCCTGCATGGCTTCAATCCAAGATGATTGAGTCATAGCCTGCTGCCAATTTTTAGGTTCAACTTCAGAGAGAAATGCATCAAAGTAGCAATAGAGTGCACTCTTTTGTAATTGATGGCGTGTAGAGACTGGTCGATCTAGATCTCCAATGACATTCCTAATTGGGTGATCTTTTATCCATTTGGTGCTATGATTTTCAATCCTAGGTGGTCTGGAGTGAACAATAGAAGGAGCTTCTTCTGAGGTAGACGCGGCTGAAGGGTTTTCAGGGAACGGTATACCAAAGAAAGGAAGCTCTTGTAGGTGAGCATATTCCAGGTCGTGATCAATAGAATCCTCTTCCACATCATTAGGCACAAGTAAGGGTGATGATTCAGGTGTAGTTTGAGAATCACTTGGTAAAGGTGCATCCGGTTCAATGTTAATTGAAGATGCATTAGATAAAGCTTCATTAGCAGGAGCAACAACTTCAGGAATTGGAGCTATCACTACAGGTGCTGGAACTTCATCATTTGGGGGATCAAAGAATTCATCAAACAACGGTTGAAACAGTTTATCCCACTCGGGCCTTGTTGGTGGTAAAAATGATGTAGAAGTAGGATTATTGGGAACTAATCCGGAACTAATAGCACCGGTTCCCATCTCATGAAGCGCGGGTTCAGAGCTGCGTTGCTCAGAAGCCATCGCTGTCAGCTCATCGAAATCTGCGTCCATAGTTTCTACAATCTTACCAAGACGACGGTTGTAAATTCGGTATGCTTTCTTGGACGGTGAGTAACCAATGAATATACCTATATCGGCTTTCGGTTGAAGCTTGCCCAAGTTCTCACTATTAATGTTTGGATAACAAAGAGCACCAAACACATGAAAGAATGAAACATCGGGTTTACGATCATGTAGAAGCTCGTAAGGTGTTTTTCCATGGCGTTTCCGAATGATAGAACGGTTTTGGGTGAAACATGCAGTAGATATAGCTTCTGCCCACAAGAACAATGGAGCGTTCGCATAAATAAGCATAGTCCTAGCAGCTTCCATAAGCGTACGATTCCGTCTTTCAACGACACCGTTTTGTTGTGGAGTACGTGCAGTGGATGTTTCATGTGAGATACCAACTCCTTCATAGTAATCACGAAGAGTCTGGTTGACGAACTCTGTTCCATTGTCTGTACGAATACGGCGGACAGTAGTATTCAAACGTACCTGAATGAATTTCAGAAAAGTGATGATCGCCTTCGGTGCTTCATTCTTTGTACGTAGAAATCTAACCCATGTAAACCTGGAGAAATCATCCACAATACAAGAATGAATTTCTTACCGCTCACACTTTCAGTTCTCATTGGCCCACAAAGATCCATATGCAAAAGATGAAGTTTTTCTTGATTGGTGTCTTCAGCTTTGGGCTTGTATGATTTCTTGGTACTTTTCCCCCTTGAACACGTGGAACATAAATGGTCCTTGTGAAATTTGAGCTTTGGAAGACCACGAACTAATTCGTTTTTAGCCAGATGATTGATAGCATCAAAGTTAAGATGAGATAATCTGTGATGCCATAACCATGACTTGGTCTTAGATGCATTAGAGAGAAGACATACTGGAGAGGCGGCCATCATGTCTTGTAGGGACAACGTATAAAGATTTGCACCACAAGATCCCTTCAACAAGTCTTTTCCTTCCAAGTTGCGGATGAAACAAGTGTGTTGTCGAAAAGCAACCTCTAGGTTGGAACCACAAAACTGTCTACTGAAAATAAGTTATGACCAAGACCTTCTACATAGTATACCCTTGAAATCGTAACGTTTCCAATCTGATATTCACCATACCCCATTATCTTTGCAATATGATCATTACCGAATTTAACCACCAAGAAACTTGCTGACGAAATTTCGGAGCATCGAGCGATCTCCGGTCATATGTTTTGAACACCCGGAGTCTAAATACCAGAGGATGATTTGGACCACCTGAAAATATCACCACACGAAGACAATGTAGAGGTATCGGAATCTGAATGTTCCTTGTTATTAGCAGGTACAGATTTAATAATCTTAGATTTGCTAACTATAGGTTTCTTAGATTTCCTAGCCTTCTTCTTCCTAGTTGGTGGTGTAGATTCTAGTTGGCTTAAATCCTGTGGTATTTCTTCACTGATAGGCACTATAGTGGGGGCTGACCTAATTAAAGGGCGCTGTTTCCATACTTGAGTGCGAGTGTTCCTAACTAAAGGACGCTCAGACCTAACCTCAATGGATGCATTCCTAGTTAAAGGGCACATTGTTCCATCTAATGTAAAGGTCCTACCAGTGGGACGCCATTGCCAGCCAACTTGGGCACGAGTTCTACCAGTTGGCTTCCATTCAAGATTATTCCTAATGGCATTCATTTCATTCACATGATCAATAAGACACAAATCATGACGTTGGGAAAACATACATTCATTACAATTCCAACAATTCAAATTAGAATTCACGAATGGTTTAGGCTTCTGCACAGGCGCAGAGCTTTTAGTCTTAACATGATTCTTTTTATTTAAAACTGAACTAGCATTCCTATGGTGAGCTTCTACTTTCTTCTTGTTGGTACTACTAGTGGAGGGCTTGATCTTATCTTTCTTGAGTGGCGATCCTTTAGCCTTAGTAGACTCTTTTACTCGTGTAGAAGGCAAAGTGGGAATATTAGCAACAGATTTTAATGGTGCCTTACTTGATAGTGCCAATGACGGTTTTGCTCCTGGGGTCTTATTGAATGGAGTTACAGCAACGGGTCTATTAGTGAGTAGTGCAGAACCTGGTTTACCTATGTATTGCAAATATGCTAAGCAATATTGAACTCGCTTAATATATTCATGAGCCGAATAATAGTAGCTACTTGAGGGATCTAAGGCATAAAGATCGTCTAAAATATCCCTAACAAGATCTACATGCTTAATGGCATTCCTCATATAATCATCGTAGGTAACCGGGTTTCTCTTATGAAGCGGGTTCTTATAAAGCACTACTGACTTGGTTGTTGGAGCACTAGTGGACGGTGCAGAGTCGGTAGCTAAGTTATCAACAACTTCTTGTCGGGTGAGAAGAAGTGTCTCCTTTAACTCGGCCAAAACCATGTTTTTGTCGATGAGCAGGATGTTTAAGTCAGAGATTTCCTCACATTTTTAGTTCAATTGTTCAACATAAAATTGCTGCTGTGCCGCATTAAAAGCGAAGCGTTCTTCTAGTGAACCATAAAGTTTGGACATTCCCTGTCTTGCACGATCCATCTCCCCTAGAATAGACGAAAGTCTAATTTCTAAGTCCTAGTTTTTAGACTCTGCAGCCTCTAGTTCCAATTTTAGTGTTCCATTTGATGACACATCTCTCTTCAATCTCATAATCTCTTCCTCTAATGCCTTAACTATTGCAATCATCTTGTCACTCGTCTCAACACCGTTTTCACAACCATTTGATATCAAAAGATCCTCATTTTGAGTTTGTTGTTTTAATTCTAAAGATATACAATGTTGTTCTAGTTGATTAAAGCGTTTTGAAAGTAAATTGTAAGAATCTTGTAGCTTTAAAAACTCAGCGTTAGATTCGTGACAAGAATGATTATCTACCTCATTTACAGTATCAACAACATTTACAGAGAGATCACACACATCATCACATATATTCACAGCATCACAATTAATCATAGCGGATGTAAGCTCATTCGAATAATTAACATTTACAGTAGTAAGCACATCACACGAGATTACTTCGGACAAGAATCGGTCATATTCGGATAAAATCTTTTCTTTTTCAATTAGTTGTAGTTCGTAAGCGGTGTCCATTTCATAAAACACTTTTTGAGCTTCTCCAATTTCAAACTCAAGATTTTCCTTAAGAGATGCAAAACTTCCTTTTAGACTTTTGGCAAACGGATTGATCTCATTTTTAAACACCTCGTTCATGTGTTCGAAAGCCCATTCTCCGGCGTTTAGGCCATTTGAAGTTGTACATTCCAAAATGACCTTGTCAAAATTAGTAAAGTATTGATTAATCTCTTGCAAGTTTAACCATACAGTGCTAACAGGTGGAAGATCCTTTGGAATTTCCTTAGGACCTTCCATATTGACAAGTGTAGGAAATGTACTAGGGTTTTCTTCATCTAACATGTAGGTTGGTGCTGTGATGAGATCTTTGTCCATATGGAAGCGAATTCTAAAATCCGTTTTTGCAAGCTCCTTATTCATTTTAAAATAATCACACTCGGGATATTTTGCAGAATTGTATGACCGATCCTCATCAACTAGATCCTTACTTGTTCGATCATCGAAAATAACAATCGGGTCTAAGACCAATCCTAATTGGGTTGCATTATAAAGTCTTGGACTATGTCTTAAAGCTTGTTTTGCATACCTTGGGTTAGGGGGAAGGCCTTTTTGACGTGATAAGTTATATTCTCTAAACGAAGCATCAAATAAGTGCACTAGTTGAGAAGCAGCGTATTGTCTTAAAAGCAAGTAATCTAGACTTCTAATCTTATTAGCAGCATTAATCTCCATTTCATTCTTCTTAGACTCGAGTAACTCAAAATCCGTTTGAAGTTTTTGAAAATTAGTGACCACTAACTCCTTTTGTTTATGTTCATTAGAAAGATTTGCTCTTAAGTTTTCAATTTCTTGCAAATGACCCATTTGTTTGTTTCGAAAGTGATCATATTCGGGATTTGTTAGAACACTAGACGAAGGCACTAATTCCAAGGTTTGAACTTTCTCATTGCTTAAGGCAAGCTCATCAGACAAATTCTTATTCTTAGCTAGGGTTTCTAAGAGTGCAGCATTCATTTGGCTAAGTAATGTAGCAGGAACCATGACCAAATCTTGTTGAGCAGGAGTAGGCGTATGCGAAATGGCTCCCGGTTGTGATTCACTCAAAGTCTGGGGACTCACATTGATATTACTATCATTGATTGTCTCCTCATTTGAAAGACTCACCACCGAAGACTCATTCAAATCAGCACTCTCTTGCACAACTTGATGTGGTTGAATACTAGCATCAGTGGTATTATCGGTGGTATTAATAAGTACCTCAGATATCTTTTCTGGCCCTAAGCTGGAGATAGTTGCCATAAGAGCTGCCTTTGCAGATTGAAATTCATCACAGTCTGAGTCATACGCATCAAGATCATATGCTTGGTATGCTGCATTCTGTGTGGTGACAACGTCTTGTTCAGCAATCCCTGGATCAGCAAGAAATGAAAGCTCCTCTTCATCAAGTTCCATTCCTTGTGCCTGAGCATTCACCAGATAAATCTTCTCTGCAAACCATTAACCATCCCTTCTCCTCTTGGGTTTCTTGCAATCCCTGGACATGTGACCTTCTTCCTTGCAGTTGTAGCATGTAATCATTCGCAACTTGCCTGTGGAATTAGCCCGTGGAGGAGTGTTGACCATTGGAGCAGGATTGACCGTGCGAGCATTGATAGTTGATGTAGTAGGTCTCCCCTGATAATGTTGAATAGGTTAAACCATTACCCTGCCATTCTCAATAGTAGCTTGTTGGCGAGAATTGGATGAATTCCTCAACTGATTATTAGTTGGAGCTGATCCTCTAAATCCTCTTTTGCTTAATGTCCTTGTGAGATAAGCAGACATAGTGGTTAACACTTCAACTGGGTCAGCTCCTTGTTTGAATACAGGAATGGGGACTTCCTCATCATCACAATACATTGCTTGGTCTTGTTGAGATGCATAATCACCAGAAGGAATACTCATGTGATCAGAATAGCTTGATGGATATGCTGCATTCTCTTGATAAGAAGAATATGAAGGCTGAGCATAAGGTGCAATGCTTGCTGGGTGAGGTTGTGTAGCATATTGTGATGAAGGTGCATTAAACCGATATTGTTGCTGATGTGAGGTGGGTGGTTGCGGTAAAATCGAGTATTGGGGGAAGGTTGGTGTCATGTAAGGTGATGGATGATAGGCTTGATGTCCCAAGATATAAGGAGTGTTGTTGTGAGACAAGCTTGGTTGATTCGCCATCAAAGCTAATGAATCAGGGTACATACCTCGAGGCGAACGGTGCATGATCACATGTTTCTCATGCTGCTGAAGAAAAGCATATAGTTGATCCAAATTGCACTTATGCAAATCCCTGGTTAACTTAACATCGGTAATATACTCACCCCATTCAGCTTGAGGTAAAGTATTCAAGAATTTGGTGTTAACCTGGAATGGAGCAATCACGAGATTATATACATTCAGATCATTCATGAGAGTGGTGAATCTGAAGTAATAATCGTGAAGCGTTTCCCCTGGGTTGTACGTGAATCTATCAAACAGATCATACAACTGACATTTCCTTTCCTGTTTGGTAAGAGACGTACCTTGTAGCAACACCTTAAGACGTTCCCATAAATCCTTTGCCACCGTATACTGACTTACCATCCGATAGATGTCATGTGGAAGAGCTTGGAGAATGGTTTGAAGAGCCTTTTCGTCTGCATCGGCAACAAGTTGTTGAGCTGGTGTAAGTTCTTCAAACTCCCTTGGTCGAGTCACGTTGTTAACCACGATGGTACCATAGTCAAGTGGACCATTTAAAATTGACTTGACCATAAGCCTCCCATATACCGGTTTTCCCTTAAGGTAAGACATCATCCGGCCTTGCCATGCTTCAAAAACTTCTTTGATGAGCATTGGCGGGCGATTATCCGTTCCCGTAATGACGGAAATATTCGTAAGTGATGTCATCTGAGGCATTACTGAATTTGGATTCATTTTGTTCACTTCAAAGAGACAAAGATTATCGGTTGATCGAGCAGTGAAGTAAAGCTTGTGAATTGTGTTGAGTTTTTGTTGTAAGAAACCAAGATTAAATCCTCTAAAAAATCGTCGAAAAAACAAGTAAAATATCCCTTGATTCGGAAATTTTGTTGATTCGGAACTTTTGTTGATTCGGAAGTGTTGATTCGGAAGATTTTGACTTGGAAAACCTTGATTCGGAACTTTTGGTTCGGAAGATTTGATCCGGAACTTTCCCTTGATCCGGAACTTTTTCCTTGATCCGGAACTTTCCTTGATCCGGAACTTTCCCTTGATCCGGAACTTTTTCCTTGATCCGGAACTTTCCTTGATCCGGAACTTTTGGTTCGGAACTTCTTGATCCGAAACTTTTGTTGATCCGGAACTTTTCGTTCGGAACTTTTGGTTCGGAACTTTTGTTGATCCGGAACTTCTTCCTTGATCCGGAACTTTTGGTTCGGAACTTTTTGGTCCGGAACTTTGGTTGATCCGGAACTTTTTGATCCGGAACTTTTTGGTTCGGAACTTTGCTGGGTAATCAGAAAGCTTGTTCGAAGTAACAGTCGATCACAAAAAGATGATAAAACCCATATTTTTTACCAAATAACCCAAAAAGTTTTGTGATTTCTACAATAATAAGTAAAAACTAATACTTATCTACTAATCCCAATCACAAAAACACCAAAAACTCCAAGAATCAAGATGGATCTTCTTAAAAAACACTAATACAATCAAAAACTAAAAAACCACACAAATCATTACCTTAAATCACCCCATAGCTCTGATACCAAATGTATAATCTTGATAACCTATGAATCTATGAAGTGGGTTGATGTTTTCTAGAGAGAGAAACTAGAGAGAGAAAGTGAGAGAAACTATGTGTATTTTTATTAAATGAAACTGGAAAGTGAACAACCAACCCCTTTCCAAGGAGGAAAGGGGTATTTATACTTCCAAGTCACTAATGGACTTCGGCCGGCCCATGACAAGCCCATGGGCCGGTTCTTACTTAACTAAATAAGTATTTGTTAACTACGAGCTATTACAACATATATAATAGTGTGGAGTGACCGATACTTCTAATATACGTAAAAACGTATTTCTAACAGCAAAACAAACAGCAATCATGAATTGTATTCTATTAAGGTGAAATGGCATCTTCTTGTCACTTGGGGATATTTTCATCCTTGGAATAGAGCAAATATCTCCTAACTTTCCTCTAGATATAATCTTAGCTTCAATGTTATTTGTAGAAAATCTTATGATTTGTAATCTGGTTCCATTACACAGTCCGCCTCTTTGATCGATGTTTTTCAAGCCTCTTAAAGAACCATTGTTTCACCTTTTCTGATAATCACTCTTAATATTCTTTTATACTTTTGATAACATATTCTCAGATTTTTTAGTAAGTATTGTCAGACAAAAATTATGGATTGAAGAAGTACACATTTCAAAGTTAATGACATGGTTCTTTTCACATAAGCATTAGACATCAAAACACAAACATGCACAATTTGAGCAATGTGAAACATATACTACTTTAGCATGTACTACCAAAAAAATAGATTGTTTCAGGATGTTAATATCATGTACTATCTGAGCAATGGGAAACATTTACTACTTTAGCATGTACATCCTAAAAATACATTGTTTCAGGAGGTGAGTATCATGCATTATCTGAGCAATGGGAAACATCTACTATCTATTTAGCATGCACTACCTAAAATTACTCTTAAACAGTGATTGTTTCAACTTTGTTGATAATGTCAGGTATCAAGAAACTTAGGGATGATTTAGCATATAAAGTTTCTTCATTCCATGAAGATTCATCAAAATGTACTTTTTAGTATTTTCATTTGTATAAATAAATCATACCCAGTTTATGCTTTTTTGTGGGCTGTTTTTTGTTTCACACTGCTGTAAATTCAAAACTTACACAGATGCTGATGATTCACATATAAAAAGGAAATGTGTTAGGGTTGATTTTATTAAACATTTTAAAAGTTCATTTTGCAAACAACAATGTTCGTTCCAAATACTAAAATGAAGTGTGCACCGTTAGGAACAATAACTACTCAAGGGACTATGTGCAACTTAATTACTTGTATTATGAATCTGAGCTTACTTTATTATTTTTAACAAACATTATATCAAGACTCACATTTTATGTATCTTAAAAACATTACTTTTTTTTGTTTTTTCATTTTTTAACAAAAATTACTTTTTTCTTTTTAAAAAAACATTATTAAGATTAATTGTAATGAAACTAAATCTGACGGATCAAGTATTCATAATATACTTACATGGCCAGGATCACGAATAGTTCCAACCATCGTCTTGATGCCTCCACTGAAAAACTCATGGGATGTGAGTTCCTTCTTATTAAGTGAAAACACACGAATGGCATGGTCCTTTTCATCATATCCATCAGTTTGTTGATACCTAACATTATCATTATATTTACATTAATAATTATTATAACATAATGAGCAAGCTTATTATAGAAGGGTTTTTTATTATACTATAAATATGTATTTACCTCTTGTTGAATGCCATGATCTCAGGCAACTTGCTGTCTAAATAAAGTTTTGTGGAAAACGACGCAACACTGATGCATGGTTTACCTACATACATAATTAGAATAATCTATGAACTATGTATATAAAAACCTATATATTTCATATGAGAAAATGATAAATTTGCATAATCTGAACAACGTTTGAGTTATATTGTTGGGTCCACTAGATGTGGATCTTGCAGCCTGTCAGGAACGGTGAACGACTTCTGTAATCACAAGTCAATTCACAAAGAGACTCTATACACAATATGAATGCAGAATACAAATATAATAAAGAGGAACAGAATAACTATAAAGACTTGATCCTTTCTAAGGATTTCTAATATTGATAATGACTAGAACTACGTTTGATGAAGGTGTCCCTAACCCTTCTGCCCAAGGTTCCTTTTATACTACAAGGAAACCCTAATACAGCATTAAACAAAACGTGTAAAACTGATATGCATATCCTTTCCTAACATATCTCATGCATATCCTAACAGAATAATAAATAAATAATAAAGTTTGACTTTGACTAGGACCAGGAGCACGACTTGCTCCTACTACTACTAGGACCAGGAGGAACTACATACCTTCTAATCTACCTATTGCAATAACTATTACAATGGTCCTAACAATCCTCCCCTAAACTTGAATTTAACCTGTTGAGTTCAAGTTTCCCAGAAAACGTGCATGAAAGCTTGAGGATTGAGCAGCAAAAGAAACAGCAGCATCAACAAGATAAGAGTCAGAAGAATCGCCGCAACATAGAACACTAGAAGCTTCTCCAAAGCTTGAAACAAATCAGCATCGTGTTGAATCTTTACAGCAACATGAGCAGATTTGATGAGCCTTTACCAAGTAGCTGCTCGCTCTTGGGCTAGCCAGTCTTTCTGGTGGAATAAGCATCACCCTGGGAGACCAGAACCCAGCCCAACTCTTAGAACGTGAATCAATGGTGAGTGGGGGTACCCTGATGATTTTAGGCAAACCATCACAGCCGTCAATGGATTTGATATGTCTTTACTAGAAGCCGTACCCCTCTGGACTCGCCAACTCTCAGCAATGAAGCATCGGTGAGTTGAAAACCCTATAGCTTTAAGCAAGCTATTACAACTATCAACGGATTTGATAAAATCTTTACCAAGAGCCGTAACCCCTTGGATTAGCCACTTTTTAGTCTATGACCATGGCAAGTGAAAACCATCCAGTTTTGGGTAACCTGGCAACCATCAACGGATTTGAGAATCGCACCAGGAGCCGTACCCTCAAGGTGAATCAACTCTTTCTTGTCGATTAGACATGGTGAGTTGAGGACCATTTGTTGTGAGGACCAAGTCCAACACCAGATGAAACCAGTAACCAGCACAAGTATAACACAGCAACCAGAACCCATAGTTTGAATCAGCGAATGATATCATATTCACAAGTGTAAAATCCATGATATGTGTAAAGTATAAGAAGATATTATATAAAAAGTATATATATATATTTTTTTTTAACTAGAATTAATGAAATTCACCAATCACTTTACATATTGGTGAAAAGAATGGTAGTATTAACAAATGAACAAAAACACAAAACATAAAAATTACAAACAAACCATTTCAGAGACCAGAAGCAGCCTTATTATCTGCTTTCAAACGAGCCTGGATCCCTTCCACCAACGCAGTTGCCATAGAAGACTCATTCCCTGAGGGAGCATTTGAAATCTGCAAGTGACAAGCCAACATAGCCTCCATCGAAGCAATCGTCAACGGATAATCCAAGTCTGTGAGCATGAAGACCATATGACCAGATTCCAACTCTAACATATGCACACCACATCCCGCATATAACTTCCATCGCTGAACAACCCATTACATCTGATCCTTCCAGACACCAGAAACAGGAGCATGAGGAGGGGCATCAAGCATCATCTTTAGATCAGCCCATACTCGCAGACCAGGCCAGGAAGACACAGCCATAGGATCAACAGGCATGCCAGTATCCACAAACCCATATAAAGCCATAAGATCCTTACAATCCGCCCAAGACAAAATACCCTGCAGACCCGAAGCAAACCTAACAGACCCATCACTAAGAGTAATCCTATGAGAAACCGTACCAGGAAGAGTCGTGGAACGCGCAACTGTCCAACCAGTAATATATCCATTTCCCAAAGGCAAATCAAAGTCACTATCAGAAGATGCATCTATAAGATTTTCAGGAGCACGCTTCTCATAGGGAACGGTCTTGCCACGTCGAACACGTCGAGCCAATTTCTTGCGAAGCGAACGATGAGGTGTGGGATCACTAGGTGAGGGTTTAACCTTTACCTTTACCTGAGCAGCAGAAGTGGGAGCAGTAGAAGTAGAATCAATAGTTTGCCCACCCAAAGGATCAACATGAGCTGCACTAGAAGAAGGAACAGGGTGAGGACCAGGCACTGGTGGTGATAGGGATGCCATAGCAGGTGTAGTAGCAGTGGTGGTTGTGGTAGCAAAGGTGGTGGTGGTAGCATGTGTGGAGGTGATAGCAGGACCTGAAGAAGAAACCGGAGGAGCAACCGACGGAGTAGAGGTGGTACCAACTGTAGAAGCAGCAAAAACCGATGGAATAGCAGCAGAACCAGGAGTAGTATCATATGTAGGACCAGTAGTAACAGCAGGTGAAGAAGTGGTCACCACACGTGGAGAAGGACGATAGATAAATCGCTCCGGAATTGGGGTGCTTTGATGCTTGACCATTCTTTCATATAGTGCTTTAAGTTCATCAAAAGATAAAGCCCGAACCCTGTCCCACTTCCAACCAGTAGTGAAATAAGCAGCCGACTGATACTTCACATAGCGCTGCATCTGCTTGCGCTCCTCAGCTCTCGACAAAGGTCTGTTCTTACGCTTCTCACGAAGCTGTGCAGCAAGCGCCAACTGATGCTTGCGCATCAACACCATGGCCTGAGGAATACAGTTATGCTCATCCACATCCGAACCCAAAAGATCAGTGAACTGGGAATAATCCCTGGTAAGAATAGTCAACACCTGCATCCAATCGCTATCATTCCAATGCATAGCATCATGCTGCACTTGATCACGTCTCTGCTTTTGAAGCACTTCCTCCTCAGCCCGAGCAGCTTCATCAATTTCGGCTTGCATCCGTTGAGAAGCCTCCTCACCCAACCTATCCTCCTCAAGCTGTCTGCGTGTACGCTTGCGAGGTGGTGAGGGAGCATCAGTCATGGGAGCCTTCCCCTTTGGATCATGGGATGGACCAGCATTGGAACCAACAGTAGGACCAGAAGCACCCTCCATTGGTGTGGGAATAGCAGCAGGAGAAGGAACACTGGAGGAAGTCGGAGGAATCGGCAAATCATCATACAATTTATCAGCAAAGGCAGCCTTTGACAACAAAGTCAAACCATCCTCAACACGATCCTTAACTTCCTCCTCTAAATCAGATTGAACCACATGCTTCTTTCGACGTCTTTGCTGAGTCTCCAAAGCTTTAATACGATCGTCCATGGGAAGAACAAATTCCCTAGTAAGCTTCCGGTGTTGATTCAAATCTGCTTCCAAGGAAAGAATCCGGGCATGATACCTGTGCATAAGATCAAGTAAGGAAGTAAGTGTAATAGGCTCCTCTGCTTTCCCACCAAGAGGACTTGGGTCAGGGAAGGCGTAATTGGAACCAGAAGCAACAAATGAGTCAACATTAGGAGCACTAGCACCAGAAGTCTTATCAGACGAGTGTGGAGCAGGACTATGAGGGGGAGTCTCCACAAATGGAGACGAATGTGGCAATGAAGAAGGAGTAGCCTTGGAAGTGGGTGGCCTTTCAACCACCACTTCCTCAACCAGCTCTTCCTCAACCACATGAGGTCCACCACCAGCATGATCCTCCTCCTCCATTGGGTCATCATCTAATTGTGGTTCCTCCTCGGCTTGGTTAACCGGAGGAACAACACCATCAGGAGGACCCTGAGCCAGCCCCAACATGGCCTTAGTAAGGGGCCTCTACTCCCCGCTAAACCCATGGACCATATTATAATACACTTTGGTAGTAAGCTTAGAAGGCACATGTTCAGTCCTATCACGAGGAATGCAAACCAGTATTTGTTGTGAAAACCTAGGATACATCAGAAACTTCTTCCTAGAACCAGCACTAGATAGATTGCTAACCATCCCCTCAAACAAATAACGAGAGAAATTAAATACCCTACCCTGGGCTAAGCATATGAGACCAGTAGCCAAAGGAGTAGGGAAAGCATCCCAACTCCCAGACTTGGGACTTAAACAATGAATCAGAAAATGCACCAGAAGCTTCCATTGGGGGGAAAACCGATTCTTTTGGAAGTTAAACTTCCCCCCATGATTATACCCTATAGCAGCCATCCCCTCCAACACCTCCGCATTGGGGATGGAAACAACCCCACCTTCATCCTGAAGATGAAGGGAACTACGGATAGAAGCCTCAGAAACCACGTATGAACGTCCATCTATGGTAGCATGGAGTTCACGTGGACGACCAACCACAACCACAAGACGAGCAGAAGCCCAAAACTGACGAATGACACTATCATAAATAGTGGGACATACAGTAAATGCATACCTGAGGTTGGAAGCCTCAATAAAATCCAGAATGTCAGTGAAATCATCACGATGTGGACCATCTCCTAGATAGGCGACCTTGTTGTGAGCAGGTTGGTATACCAGGGCAGCCATGGATCTTGATTAATTGAATGGGAGATGATGTTTGTTAGGGTTGAGAGAGTAGGATCGGTTGTGTGTGTGTTATGAGTGGGATGAATGAGTCAAGGGGGGGTTAATTGACCATAAATAATGGTGGGAGTAACTGTTCATTGACCCCTAATAATAGGGGGTTGCCCTTTCAAATTAGACAGTTATTACATAGTAATCACTTGCCCCTTTTAACATTACTTCCAAATTCCAATTTACCAAAGTTAAATAAGAGTATAAATACCAGAATTTTAATGCGTTGACTAAAAGTCAAAGCGCATAATGGTCAATACTAGAAGCAAAATATGGTCAATAGAAGTCAATAAGATGAACAGTGTCCCAGACCAGTACCAGAAGCCAACCATCACTTGACAAAGAAGGATTTTTAACCACCAGAAGCCAACCAATAATGACTAGAAGCTAACCAATGAGGACTAGAAGCCAGTCATGAAAGAATATAACCACCAGAAGTGAGCAAAATCCTCCACCAGAAGTAACACACACCACCAGAACCAATGCAATATGTTGTTAAAATCTATCAATATGTTAGTCTGTGCAAAGTAATATGTACACGAAGCCTCCCCTTAGGCTTAGCCTCCCCTAATTCCTAGACCTCAAGGATTGACCATCCCAATGTGAACCACCAAGTGGTTAAACCGAGGACCATCAAAGGCTTTTGTCAACAAATCAGCAACATTATCATCCGTATGAACTTTAAGAACCTGTATCAACTTCTTCTCATTGGCATCCGGTATAAAATGGTGCCTAATTTCAATATGCTTTGTTCGCTGATGAAAAACAGGATTCTTCACAATGCAGATAGTACTTTGATTGGCAATGAAAATTTTGGTGTTCATAAAATTGAACCCATAATCCAACATCTGATTTTGGATCCACAATACTTGTCCACAACAGCTAGCAGCAGCAACGTATTCAGCTTCTGTTGAAGAAGTAGCTACTATCGTCTGTTTCTTGCATTGCCATGAAATAAGTCGGCGACCCAAAAATTGACAACCACCAGTAGTAGACTTTCTGTCATTATTAGCACCTACATAGTCACTATCACTATATGCTTCAAGAACAAAAGGTGATTCTTTAGGATACCACAAGCCCGGCTTGGGTTAAGCCTTGATATACTTGAAAATCTTCTTAACAACATTCAAGTTAGAAACCGTTGGAGCCACCTGATGTCAAGAACAAGCACTTACTGCAAACATGATGTCCGGACGTGATGCAGTCAAATACATGAGTGAGCCAATCATAGACCTGTATATGTGAACATTGACCGGGGGATCTGGCTCATTCTTGAGTTTGACTTTAGCAACTTCATAAGGAGTTGCTGTTGGTCGAAGAGGATCCATGTCAAACTTCTGAAGAATCTCATGAACATATTTATCTTGACTGATGAAGATCCCATCCGACTGTTGCTTGACTTGTAGGCCAAGGAAGAAGGAAAGCTCTCCCATAGCACTCATCTGAAACTCGCCTTTCATCAAGTGTTCAAACTCATCACACCATTCCTTCTTAGTAGAACCAAAGATAATGTCGTCCACATAAACCTGAACAAGGATAATGTCCTTGGTATTCCTCTTAAGAAATAGTGTTTTGTCAATAGTACCTCTTCTATAGCCATTCTTTAACAAGAAAGTTGAAAGACGCTCATACCAAGCTCTAGGAGCCTGATGTAATCCATAAAGAGCCTTGACCACCTTGTAAACTTTCTTGGGATGAAGTGGATCTACAAAGCCCTTAGGTTGAGTGACATACACTTCCTCATCAATTTTGCCATAGAGAAATGCACTCTTGACATCCATCTGAAAAACCGTAAAGCCCACATAAGAAGCAAACGCCAAAAACAGACGAATAGCCTCAATCCTAGCAACCGGAGCAAAAACTTCAGTGTAGTCAATGCCCTCAATTTGAGTGTGGCCTTGTGCGACAAGACTGGCTTTATTCCTCACGACAATTCCCCGTGCATCCTTCTTGTTCTTGAGAATCCATTTGGTATTGATTGCTGTCTTTCCATCTGGTAAGTCAACTAGAACCCAAACATTCTGAAACAAGAATTGCTGCATTTCCTCCTGCATAGCCTCCACCCAACTTTGATCTTCAAGAGCATGAGTGACCGATCTAGGTTCCACCTGTGAAAGAAAACAAGCAAACAAACAGTGTTGAAAGTCCGTATGATTATTACGCTTTTGGTCTTCAATATAGCTCACAAGAGCATGATGATCAGACGAGGCCTTCTTATGCATTCTGCGTGTTTTGACAGTAGAACCAGGATCTCCAATGATCTGAGTGGTAGGGTGATCTTTGTGGGATTGCAACACTGGATTGGAAGCTACCTCCACTTCTGGTGCCAAGTTATTGAGATCCCTAACAAAGTCAGCATCATATGAAGCAGCGTTGAAAATGCCATCTACTGGTTGTTTATGAATATCATCCAGCTTGGTAGAAGACTTCTTATGATGGTTCCCCAAATCAGAAGGACTTGAGAATCGAGTATTGGAAGCAGACTCACTAGCTGGAATACCAATAGGTGATAAGCTGGCACTAGGAGTAGAAGTTGGGGTACTAGGAGCAGCTTTTTCAGTAGGTGTATGCAAAGGAAACTCAAAGCCACCTTGAGCAGCTGCTGAAGTAGCTTCTTGTTGTTGTTTGAGGAGGGTTTCAAGAGCTACTTGTGAATCCAGTACATCCAATGGAGTGTCATCACTAGGAGGAGTAGAAGAGACGGTGGTGGAGTAGGATGGAACCACAAAAATATCATCCTCGTCATCTAAGTCAGAAAGACTAGAAGGAACACCTATGCTAGAAGTTGCAAACACTTGTGGACCTGCATCATGGTTAGTTTTGAAACGAAAATATCCTAATAAATCACTAAGATAATCAAGATCAAAATACCATTCAGGACCCTTGCCTTGGATGTTCGACTTCTCTTCAAAATACCTGAGATTTATAGTTTCAATGACCCGCTTGGCTTGGAGATTGTAGACACGATAAGCCCGAGAGTGAGCTGAATATCCCACAATGTATCCTTCATCTGCCTTGCCATCAAACTTCCCCAAATAGTCACTAGTACTCAGAATGGTGACAGGACACCCAAACGGCTTCAGATGAGTAATATTTGGAACTTTGGCCGTTAGGAGCTCATAAGGAGTCTTCTTGTGAGGATTGGTAATAGAAACCCTATTCAAAACATAACTTGCAGTATTAACAGCTTCTGTCCAGAACATGGTTAGAAGCTTGGAATCGGCAAGCATTGTTCTTGCTGCTTCTATTAGAGTCCTGTTCTTTCTTTCTGCCACGCCATTCTGTTGAGGAGTTCGTGCTGCACTATAATCTCGTTTGATGCCCTTAGCATTACAAAGTGCTGTGAGGTCTTTATTTTTAAACTCGGTTCCATTATCACAACGAATACCTTTAACCTTCTTGGACAACTAGTTCTCTATAAGGGTAAGAAAATCTCTCAGAATTGAGTAGGTCTCACTTTTGGCAGCCATGAAGAACACCCACGTGAACCTGTTATATCCATCAGTTACCACCAGACAGAATTGTTTGTGGTCGATGCTCCTAATGGAGGTAGGACCAAATAAATCCATGTGTAGTAGCTGCAATGGTTCAGTAATAAGGCTAAGAGCAGTAATGGCCTTGAAGGATGCTTTATGCTGTTTGCCTTTGCTGCAAGCAATACAATTAATATCATTTCTAAATGACTTGGGAGGTAAACCAGAGACCAGATTCAGATTTGCTAATTTATGAATGGTCTTGAAGTTCACATGCCCCATCCTTCTGTGCCATTGAGTGGCTTCATCTTCTGAAGCTTTAGCCACCAAACATGCTAGTTGACCAGTAGGGTTGACTTCATTCAGCTTGATGCTATAGAGATTGTGTCTCCTAGGGATTCTGAGAAGAACGTGTGAGTCATCCGAAAGTTTAAAGTCTTTGGAGAGCACAAGTGCATCAGTATCCGTAAAGAGAACAAATTGCTTCTTGTCACAAATCTGAGAGACAGATATCAAGTTGAAGTGCTGAAGTGCTTCCACATAGTAGACATGCTCAAAATTTAGATTAGGCGTCTTAATCGTTCCTTTGCCAGTTATCCTGCCTTCACCTCCACCAAAATAGACCTTGCCGCCTTGAAATGGGACAAAGTTAGAGAGAAGACTTTTATTTCCTGTCATGCTCCTGGAGCAACCACTATCAACAATGCCTAGACTAGGATCTTGGTATGGAGTAACCTACAACAACAAGATAATAAAAAGGCAAAAGTTAGTGTCTTAAGGGGACCCAAACCTTTTCAGGTTTGAGCCTGCCTTGTGGATCTTGAGTAGAGAGCCAAGAAGATTGATGAAATCCACCGTTGTTCCTTGGTTGCCTATACATCATATGGGTATTATTGTTTGACCAAGAACAACCTGCTGAGGGCTTAACAGCAGTTCCCAAACTTCCCAAACCAAAATACATGTGGTCAAAATTATGTGGATAAATTGGTTTAAAATTTTGAAAATAGTTACTGGTGGATCTATTTGTTGTTAATCCAATGTTTCTCCAATGATCAGAAGGTAATGGAGAGGACCTTCTAGAAGAAGAAAACGATTGAGCACTAGGATTGAGTCTTCTAGAAGTATATGTGGCAGCTCCTGGTGGACCAGGAGAAGGAAATGCTTGATTAACAGAAGCATGTGTGTCATAAAAATCACAATCTTTAATAAAATGAAATGCACTTCCACAAACAAAACATGTTTTAATAGACCTTTTATTAGAATGACATTGTTTCATACTGCTAACGTTATTACACACAATTCTAGGAGAATCAAACTTCCTAGGACTCAATAAACCAGGACAAGACACAGTTGACTTAAAAGTAACTTTCTCTTCACACTTCCTAGCACTAGTAGTAGCATGATCATTCTTCTTGGTACTTGTAGGTCTTGACTCTTCACTTGAACCACTTGATGCAGAGTCACTGGCTTTGTCACTGAAAGTACACGAGACAAAGTCATTAGAATTAGTAGAACTTTTTGGGGACTCATGCATCTGTGATCCATCCAAGTCATTATGCCTAGAAGTGGGCATGAAAGTTCCAGTAAGAGGGGGAGGGACAGCATGCATTTCTGCTGCTGGTTTAAACCTATTGTAACTAGGTTCTCCCTCTTCCTCTTTTTCGGCATCAAAGACACTCGAAAAAGATAAATCAAACACATCTTCTGAATCAATATATTTATCAAATCCTAATCCTCTTTTAGTCCTACCAGACATGCTACTATCGATTAATTTTGAAAGATTTTTAGGTGCCTTTTGCCATTTTTCAAATCTCAACATTGTAGCATCTAATCTTTCTTGCATCTCCTGTTTTTCTTGGATACTGGCATCTTTTACCTTTTCTGTATATTTAAGCATATTAGTTGTGTTTTCTAAATCGATGCTCAGTATCCTAATTTTATCCTCATACTCACGTTGAGTATCTTGTAGCCACCTCTTTTGTTGTTCCAATGTGTTTAAAGAAGCCTCATAGGCTTGAACCTCTAAAAAATACTTATCATTCTGATCATTTACTTCATTAAATTAGGACAACAATTCTGAATATTTATCATGACAACCAAGAGGACAATTTTGTACCTGAGGTGAGATGACCATAAGAGCAAACTCGTCTGCTTCTTCTGCATCAGATTAGATTCCCAGCAATCATTGCAAACACGTCAGTCGAGGATTCAGCTGATTCCAAAGTGGTAGTCTGATGATCATTCCAGTTGACCATAGAGTCAACAGATACCAATGCCTTCTTGTCATCTTTTACCTCCTGAACCTTAAAAGCTGAGTACCTGCTCTTCTCCTGGTTATTCTTGCTAGGGCATTCCCTTGCAAAGTGACCTTGTTGCTGGCAATTATAGCATTGAACCTTGCTTCTGTCGAATCTTGCTGGCTCCCGTGGGTTGTAATTAAATTTTCGACCTGCTTTCTTCTCAAACTTGTGAACCCTAAGAGTGAGCATGGCCATCTGCCATTTAAGATCCATTTCATCCAGGTCAAGTTTATCGACCTGTTTGAAGTCATCAAAAGCAAGTTGTTGTTGAGCATCAACATCAGCCACAAAAGAATGAAGAACGGCTTCTACCATACTACCAGACTTGGCAGTAGGATCAGGAGCAGAAGTATGCTGAAAAGTATGTTTAGAAGACACAGTATTGCTTGGGCTGCTAGCATATGACATGGGGCTGGATGCCATAGAACTCACAAAGGCAAAATTAGCAGGGGTGGGAAAAGAATCACTTGAATATCCTCTCACATGAGGTTCAAAAGTTTTGAGCTTATGAAATAGATCATCAAAATTGAGATAGTCAAGCCCACCTTTTGCTTTGAGAGAGATTACCACCTGATTCCATGAGTAGGGTAAGGTCTAAGAAACCTTGCATTAATATCACCATCGTCAGGCTTTGAACGAAGTTGATTCAATTGGCTCAATATCTTTTGGAACCTGTCATACCCTTGATGTAAACCTTTAGTTTCTGAGATTTTGAATTCTGTGAATTCATCTCTCAGCATGGATCTTCGCATTTTCTTTGACTCCTCATTCCCACCAAACCTTGCTTTTATACCATTCCAGATCTCTCTGGCATCATCCAAATGGTAGAATTCACCCATGTGATCATCAGGAAGAGATTGAAGCAAAATAGTTTTTGCTTTGACCTCCTTCTGAATAGCTATGATTTCTTCATGAGTATTAGGGTTAAGAAGAGTAATATTACCATTCTTGTCTCTTCCAGTTAGCTTCCTGCTGTTCCCATTCAGAATAACCTTCCAAAGGTCTTGATCAGTATTGGTGATTCACCATTCCATCTTCATTGCCCAACTATCATATTCGTCCTTTTTCAGAAGAGGGAATTTACCATTCGTGTTGGAAACCGTAGCAACGATCTGCTGAGGTTGCACAGTTTTAGGAGTGTTGTCTTCTCCTGTTTGAGTAGAAGTTGAGGTAGACATGATAAAACAAAAATGTCAGTAATAAAAAAACTTGATTCTTCTTGTATAGAGACCCTCTCAGGCTCTGATACCACTTGTTGGGTCCACTAGATGTGGATCTTGCAGCCTGTCAGGAACGGTGAACGACTTATGTAATCACAAGTCAATTCACAGAGAGACTCTATACACAATATGAATGCAGAATACAAATATAATAAAGAGGAACAGAATAACTATAAAGACTTGATCCTTTCTAAGGATTTCTAATATTGATAATGACTAGAACTACGTTTGATGAAGGTGTCCCTAACCCTTCTGCCCAAGGTTCCTTTTATACTACAAGGAAACCCTAATACAGCATTAAACAAAACGTGTAAAACTGATATGCATATCCTTTCCTAACATATCTCATGCATATCCTAACAGAATAATAAATAAACAATAAAGTTTGACTTTGACTAGGACCAGGAGCACGACTTGCTCCTACTACTACTAGGACCAGGAGGAACTACATACCTCCTAATCTACCTATTACAATAACTATTACAATGGTCCTAACATATACCATTAAAATCTTTGACTCTTGCTAAACCAAAAACTTCCTTAACTTTCAAGTTTTCTTAGATATTCAGCAAGGAAAATGTGGGGTTAAAGGTGACCTATAATAAACGGTTTTCATTAATAACTAATTTGTACATAATGAAAACATGCTCTTTCAAATATTACAGACCATATGAATTAAAATAGAGAAGACTTTGTTATCTTTGAGTTACATGTTCTATCGTCACAAATTCTATAATTCACTTTTTTGTGACTTTTTATATGTAATGTTTGCACAGCATACATATTATGGTTTGTATGTTGCATTTTTTATAGGGAAAATCAGTTGGGTTAAAAATCATGAAAAAACACTGTTTGGAAATAAAAATAGTAGAAAAATAAAATTACATTGACGCGTAAGAGGATTACAAAATCCAATTTCGTTTCCACTGGTTTTAGAGCTAATACTCAGAACTGTTTAATTTGGATGCTCCTATGATCCTCAATTAAACACAGTGTTTCATAAGAAGAGATATGATTTAAGTTGTACACATATGTGATAGGGTGCTTGTAGGAACATGTTTTTGCATTCTCGTACTATTTATGCATGTTATGGCTGACGAAAAAAATTGTTGAAGGTTTAAAGATATACCTTTTGATCCAAGTTTAGCGTCCTACTCGTTGACACAGATACATTTTGTAGAGAAGCCAAAATCATCGTTATTAATATCAACGTCCAACAAATTTTTCCTATAAGCTCCTTCTACAAAACCAACTTGTAGCCCTCTTATACCTATTATCAGTTTTCGCTTTAGCCAAGTAAAAAAGCCAAGTAATAACCTGCAGAAAAGTGATCACAAGGTAATAGAATTCGGTGCTTAAATAACTAATAATGTTACAAAAAACACTATGTAAATTGACCGGTCTGTGATTTCATTAACTTCCTAGCGTGCACACACGAAGACGATTTGCAGATTTCATTACTTGTTCACACACACGCAAATGCGCGCACGCGCGCGCGCGCATACACACACACACACACACACAAATAGCACTCAAGCACTTGATCGCGGCGTTTTATTCAAGATTTATATATAAGCATGTAACCTTATCTAACTCGACTTATATTTCATAAGCCTATTTCTTTTCTAAACTTATACGTCATCAGCTTATGAAAGATAAGGCCATAAGTTCAAAAGTAAATTGGTTTTTTCCAAGCACTTTGAAACTTATGGCTATGAGTTTTTGATTGGAGTTATACGCTTCGGTAGACTTATATAGCTAAATGTGATTCTAATTTCGAATTACATTTTTGCATCAATGTAACTGAGCCATAACACATCGGATATCTAAATCCATATTTCTCAATTATATAGTCGAAAACATACATGCAATGATCAAAGCAACTCGATAGCACATGGCCCTCTGCATATCGATATCAACTAACCTATGTTGATTCTGCTTCACCACCATTGCAAGCAGCACCGCAACACCCAATCCTACTGCCGGATTTCAAAGCTCATACTCCATTTGTCAACACTCAGTCTCAACCTGCTATAATCAAATTTTTCAATCAATGACATTATCATAAACAATAACGGGCATTCCTATTTTCATAAATAACGGGCATTCCTGTAAGCTCATCGAGTTTAATAGAATGAGTAACGCGCAAAAAGTTGATGACAAAAATATCAACATAAGCTATAGCAGCCAAGTTCTTTTCGAAGTCTTTTTACACAAATCAGTTTTGACTTGTAACCCAACCAAATTGACCCATACATTTTTCCATCTTAAGCCGCCCTTAATAAGTCATGCACTATGCAATTTCTCCACCTGCAATAAAAGTTCATGTGGTGGTCTGGTGAGGTTCATACCATAAAGCATCTATTTTTAACCAAATAAGCAGTAATAATGAGCAATTTCTATGTATCCCCCGAAGCAATCAAGGTACAAAAATCATTTAATTTTTTTCTTAAAGCTAAGTTACCATTTAACTTGTAGGCCTATGATCATAAACCATGCCCCTGTATGAAAAAAGTCCTCTATTCTTTAGTAGACGCTATCTAACTTCCCTTGTTTCTTGAATATATATTTATGCCCAATTCTGCAGCAATAATAGTCAAATCATAAGCAACAAAACCATCACACGCACCTTTTTATAACGTTATATAAAAGTAAATCACCCCACTAAGTGTCAGTTCGAATCCTAACCTTCAGAGGTCCATAAAAATCAAAGGAAGCCCCCAAGCATTCCAAACATAAATTGCATCAATTTTCATTATTCTCAGGAAACATACTTCCATCACAAACAGGAAACACTAAAAATAAATTTCGCAAGAGGTTCTTGTTCTACCACATATACCTTTTTTGTCTCTAACCAACATCTAGGTAACAATTTCACCTGCAAACCTACATCATTATGAATAAATATAAATATCTCGTCCAAAAATAAAACAAAAACAAAAACAAACATGACTAAAAAAACTATACAGTTCGTATTAAAAAATAAAAATCATGATAATATGGTCACGACATATGTACAACTTAATCAAGTACACAACAATAATAAAGATAAAATCCAACATTTTAAAAATCATTTCGTGTTAAAAAACTTCTAACAAAAATAAATGAATCTAATTATCATCTAATTATACAAATTATGATAAAAAAAACCTTGTTTCAAAATCATACGAAAAAATTGTGTGATGTTTAATTGACATGTTGCTAAACAGATAGTATGATAATTGGATTTAAAAAATAAAAAAATAAAAAAAAATAAACAAATATAATTATCATCTAATTACACGAATCATATAACAAAAATGTGAAATTCAAATATGTGTAACTAAATATGTACAAATTAATTAATAATGAATAAGGATCAAATATACCTTTAACATATTGTGATTGATTAAGATCCATATAAATCTGTGGTTGATTCAGATTCATATATATATGAATTTGAATGATGTTTATTTTCTTCTTTGTTGTATGATTCGTTAATTGATGCAGTTTTGTTAATGTAGATGAATGATGTTGTTCTTAATTCACAGGTTATTGGAGCAATTGTTTGGTGGAACATAATTGTGTGTTTTTTATTTTTGATGCGAAAGTAGGTAGGTGAAAATGTGTTAAGATGTTTTTTTGATCCTACGGTTCCAAAAAACAATATGACCGGTGTCATTTTTTAAGGGGTTTTGGGGAGAGATTAAAAGCAAAAAACCTTGCTTTATATAAGAGGTAGATGATACCAAAAATAGAGATCGGAATAATATTTGAAACTTTTCGCAAGTAAGTAATTTGCTTGATATTTAAATCAACACCTTTAATGTTACATGAATTCTTTTATAAGATCTTGGTAAAATAATTTGTGAAAATACTTCGTAAAACAATATTACTTAACATTATAAAGTAACATTCTAGTATTTTATAAAGTCAAAGTAGAACGCTTTGTAAAACGATTTGCAATCAATACGTGTTTGAGTTTATATGGTGACATTATAGCAATGTATAAATAGCAAGTGGGTTACACGAGGGTAGTAAAAGGGTAATTAATACGAAATCGATGAAATGGTTACAAGGTGATAAGGTTTCAAAATCTTTAGTCGGAATCGTCATGAGACATGTGTCAAAATGATAACGAACGATGTGAACATAAGAACTTCAAATCTCGACCCAAATCAGTGGTACGATGAGAGAAAAGAAAGATAATATAAAATGACAAATAAGTCATATATAAAAGAAAGGAAAAAGGAATTCCGTATGCATTCACATTGTAACTAATTGACATAAAAATGTACAACTTTGGACAAATATATAGCTTACCATCGGTTTATCTAAACACTCGGTTTCAAAAGTTCA
Source organism: Glebionis coronaria (assembly GCA_025667525.1). Classification (NCBI taxonomy): domain Eukaryota; kingdom Viridiplantae; phylum Streptophyta; class Magnoliopsida; order Asterales; family Asteraceae; genus Glebionis; species Glebionis coronaria. The sequence continues at coordinate 23,913,792 of CM046878.1, read as the reverse complement.
TGATATATGTATGTATAACTCGTACCCAAAGTTACTATTTTTAAACGTCTTCAAACGTAACTAATGATTGTTATTTGTAAAATATCATTTGTTAAATTTCTACAAGCTCAAACGAACTATAAAAACGCTTAAAACCATATTTTAAAATTTCTATCAGCTTTGACTTTTAGGTCTGACCCTATCAGTTAACCCGTTAAATGACATTTTCAAGACTCGGAGTCTAAAACAATTTAGTGCAAAACAATGTTTCGAACAACTTTCTAGTTTTACCAAGATCTGAAACCAAATGTAAAATGACCTAATTGCCCCTGCACGTTCGCCGCAGGTTTGACTCTATTAACCTAAAGCGCAGGTTTTTATTTTTAAGATTTGACCCGTTTATACTAATTTTCGGACTTGGTTACCTACGCGGTAAAGGTAAAACGACATTTTAAACAACTTTTTTTTTAGTTTTACTCGAGACTCAAAACGGACAAGAAATAGGCGAAAACGTCTTCGCATCAGATCTGTCAACAAAATGATATTTTTAGAAAATGCAGACTTTATTAAATAAAAAAACCATAAATATTCAGTTTCGACACTAGTTCCCTCGCAGTAGACATAAAACTACATTTCAGACAACTTTCGTGTTTCGGTCGAAGGCCGAAACGGACCAGAAATGACGATTCTACCCTCTGCAGTTCTACATCAGCAATAATTTCCATATATGCAGAAAGTGAGTTCATAAATTTTACAAATTTCAAGTGAGCGTAACTTGCTCGTCTTTAAGAGTCACGGGTCGAATTTTATGTCTAAACGAACGTCTCAACAAGTAGAAATATATTTTTATGTCTAAAGTTTATAAAAATATTTTCTCGACATCGTTAAATTACATGTAAAATTTTTGCAGAAAGTATATTTTTCGACACACGTCGAAATTTAATCAAACATCATAACAACCTGGAATTTATGTACACAAACATGACTTGTGGATTCCATATAGACAAAAGAGAATAAATTGTATAATTGAGCATGCAAATGAAAACATAGTATAAAAGTGGTTCAAGAATACCAACAATAATCTAAGAAATAAAAAACGGCGCATGACATCCGTGTCTTCGATTTCAAGATGCAATGCACGAAGGTCTCTTGGTGGCGTGATTTTCCAAAAACACAAATCATACCAGAAAGAAATGGAACATTAAGGAGTCGCACTCCCGGGGCGAGGAGGTTAAATAAAAGGGAAGGATACAAGTTTATAGAAGTAAAATCGTGTTCCAATCAAGCACCACATTATATCATAGGATATGAATTACAAGATGACAATGGTATTTCCAAGGTACAAACGAACGTTGTAAATCGAAGTCGAAACGTAGAATGGTCAACGAAATGATATTTAATCGATATATGAGTGCCGTGTAAGATGGTGACGTAAAAGTCAATCAAGGTTACGAAAACTCACGATATTATTCAACACGGATTTCAAGGAATGATTCGAGATGTGTGACTCACACGATGTCCTTTAGTCTTTTTGGAAGCACATTGAGCTACACAATGGTCTATAGACAAATTTTCAAGGCATCCAATCACAGATGGTCGGAAGGCAATTTAGATATCTAAACTGATATCTTAAAAGAGTTTAACAATGAAAGTAACACGCACGGTAGTAGAATGAAAATCACAAGTTTCATTGAAAGCAATACTTATTTAATCCCGAACAGTGATATCACGAGAATATACACAACTTGTAAAAGAATGAGTCGAGAAAAACAGACGGTTCAAAACGAATGAGTATATGAGGTCAGTCGTATCACGCGTAAACAAGATAGCAATAGTACTCAGAAAAGTGATTATGAAAAGTCGGCAGCATATGTGCTCTGAATACAAGTATGCAATATCATAACCATATAAAGTCATTGCAACAAGATCAATTCACAAGAATTCAAGAAATAAAGTACTGGAAGATGTAATCACAGTAATATCCAATGATAATTCATTAAGCACGATAGACATAGTAATTATCGTCATTAGGGTAATGTAATATTTCAACATGTAATCAAGAGATGAAATACTACAAGGATAATTAAAATAAATAATAAGGATTAGAGAGTTACCCGCGCAGATATTGAACAACCATGGCAGATTCTATGTTTGACACTTGGAAACATGAAATATTTAAACTTTCGGTTATAGACTAAGTTTTGAAAAACAACTCAGTTCCCTATAACCATCGCTCTGATACCAATCTGTGAGACCCCCAAAATCAGGTATGAAACAACTAGGCAACAAGGGGACGCCACGTCATGGTACAAGAAACAATGAAATATTGTTGACATAAAGTTGACGTAATAAAAATTTATACATAAAATCATAAAGAATCAGAGTTTTTAAACAAAGGCCCCAGAGTTTTATAAGCGGAAATTTATAATTTAATTATGGTTTTGTAACTTATAGCTACCAAGAATACATGATAAACTTCAGACAGTTTTTAGATAAAACCGAAGTTTGAATATACACAGAAATCTCCAAGCTGTGATAATATCCTGCGGGCTCCCATCCAAGCAAAGCTAAGAAATAATACCTGAGATTAAACATGTAAAATCGTCAACATAAAGTTGAGTGATATTCATAGGTTTAACAGTAAAGGTGTGAAACACAAGCATTCATTTGTAAAACAAGTAAATAGAGAAAATGGTTATGATCATTAACCATAGTCCGAAGTCAATATTATTGCTGTTTAGTTCATGAACCGAAGCTTAACTCAAAGTAAGTTCATCTAGAATATATTCAGCCTAAATACTCAAGTATAAACAAATGTAAGTGTGTCAAGGTAATCGGGACGGGGATTATCAATCCTGATGGATCCACCCACAACATTCGCGCTTAGCGCAAAGCATACGAGACAATTAATGGTTCATGATCAAGAGAGGAAACTTAAGGCTATTAACTATAAGCAATAATATCAATGAAAACTGTTGGAAAGCATACAAGTCTGAATAGCATACAAGTTCTGGATAGCATATAGTTTTTAAATGGATGTGTTCCACCATGTAAAATCTCACCCCGCATTTAGAAACAATGTACAAGTAGTAAAAGGGGCTATGAACTCACCTTAGCTACGAGGTGAATCAATATGGAACTTGAGGGCTGAGTAGTAACAACAAGAAATCGAGAAACTTTAAATCATCCAAGACCTACGATAACGGGGCGCGAAGATTTATAAGATACAAAAAATAACGTTTAGAAAATGCTTTGGTTACTATTAGTACATAAACCATCTTATAACTCGCAAGGCATTGCAACCTATTGACTCGAATCAATTTTGACTAAAGAACACTACTTACCCACTATATGATCATGTTTCTAAACATTAACCATGCTCATTAAACGCATAAGTAGCAAACACTTGTACACTTTTTCAGTCGAAAATTAACGTTGACAAATTGGCTTCACTAAATTTTCAGAAACATGCTGTAAAGATTGTATCATATCTAGAGTTCTAGAATAGCTATAAACTCAAAATTTATAGCCCTAGAAATATAAAATTATTACCTTTTCAAATCATTAAGTAACACTATCGAAGCTATTACCAATCAACGAGAAATGCAGTTTTAGGGCAGACAACTCAGATTTAACCTTTTCGATAAAAAATTGCATAAAACTATTTTGACCATCATTTACATTCCATAAAAGATTTTAACTTGAAACCAATTGGAAATATACACATTTGACCTATGTTACTGTAATAAGTCATAAAAATACCCACTTAAACTTTTTATGCATTGACCCCAAACACAAATTTGGCGCACACATCGGTATTGACTAGTTTTGATAAAAAGACCATATTTTACTCATCCAGACACTTCCAAAAACTACCCAACTCACCACTTGTACTACACAACCAAGGCTATCCAAAAATCAAGAAATTTGCAGGTCTTATTTGAAGAAAAGTTTCATGAATGGCTGTAGCAATCTGCTATCATTCTTAACCTTATTTTGACACTAAATTTTACTTCTAACATCACCTAAATACTTGCACACCCTAAGCAATGCCTATACAAGTACACAAGCCCTATCATGATCATAATACTACCTTGACATCAGTAGAATATGGTCCAAATACAAAAACCCCAATTTCATAATCAAGGTATTTAATCAAATAGAAATCAAAGCAATACAATGATGACAAGAATACCTTAGTACAAGTGTGACGGATATGAGAACCGGGCTGAAGAAGGCTTATGGAAGTACTCCAAGGGATACCCGCGACCTACAAGAGTGATCACGACCCTTAAGTATGCGTTTTATAAAAATATAAAACAATTGTATCAAAATATTTTGTAAAAATGTAATATGTATATAACTTGCACAATCAACCGAGCCTAAGTGTGGTCATGATCTTCATGACACACAACCTGTATAAAATACATAACATGATAGCCTAAGGTCTCAAAAAAAGTAACCCAAGTGATTGGTACCTAAAAACGCCAACAGTTTCCTTAACCATAGGCGTAAAGTCACATTTTCTGGTATAGCTGTTTTGTAATGGGCGGAGCTCCCAATCCATAAGTCCAATAACTATGGGGTTTTCACCCCTGGAACGGGTCTCTCATGAGCTTTCCATAACGTCGAACCATTCGGTCTAAGAGTTTACGGAACTTTATAAAAGTCAAAAACACTAACAGCCTTACCGTAAGCACCTAATAGTCAAACTGCACTAGTTAAAATTGGGACAAAATAAACCGTTAACCTATAAGGTTTAAAGGTCTGAGATTTCCTCCATTGGAAAGCCTCAAGACTCTACTTTCGGCCCATACCAACCACGAGTAAATAGCTACTACCAATTACCGGGAAAGTTACATTTTTTGAAGGTTACAAAATCAGAATTTAGGTTTTCAAACTCGGGTTTACCGTTTTAGCCATAAAAACCATTTGGTGATAGCTATCGATGCGAGGTCAGCGGAGTTCGTTAGATTATAATGTATACTAACTCAAAGGGTCTTATTATGTCAAATATATGGTCCATGACCTGTAGCAAATAGCTATACAATTCTGTTGGGTCAGATTGGGTTCACAACCGTAAATCGACCATAACTCACTCATCCGGAGGAGTTGATTGCCCATCCAACTCGCTACTAACATGTAAAAGGGTCAATGAATCCATCTAAGCTATAAAACACAGCATACAGTGGGAAAATTTGTGAGTTTTGGGCTCACAAACCTGCTGTCCGAATTTTGCTTTTAAAATCTTAATTTGATCATAACTTCCTCATCCGGAGGAGTTGTGTGCCTATCCAAATCGCCACTAATATGTATAAGGCCTAAAGAATCCATTTAAGACATAAAAAATGCAGCTCATAGTGAAAAATGTATGAGTTTTGGGCCGGCTAACCTGCTGTCCGAAGTTTTACTAAGAATCTAACCATCAATTAGCCACTATAATCATTCAAATCCTCTCTCAATATCATCAAACCTCACATAAACTTAATCAAAACCTCTCATCAATCAATATGCATACAAAATCTTAGACCTAATAAAAAATGTCAATGCAAGGGATAATCATAACAAAACATGGTTAACACATTTCATACCTATTGGAATGATCAAAATTCAAAAACATCCAATTCTTATAATTCTTGATTTTTATAAAATCAAATGTATGAATGATTTTTAAGTGGGGTTTTAACAAGGATTGATCAAGGATGATATTGGTGTAGTGTAATTGAACAATGATTGATAATTGTTTTGATTATGGTGATGATTATGTTGTTGTTCGTCCCTCAAAAGAGAGAACAGAGGTGAATGATTTTTATTTTTGGTAAAAAAAATTGTCTGATGTTTTATGTTGGTAAGAGTTGTTGGACGAAACAAAGGAAAAGAAGGGGATGGGCTTTTTGGCCCATCTACCAATCTTATATATAATTTAGCCTAAAATGTAATTTAGTTCTATCCCGACTCGATTCTAAAAACGCTAATCGTTCCGACTCGGTGCAAGGTATATTACATAAAAAAATACATTATAAAACATAGTATTTTGACTTCACAATGTCGAAATATTTAGCCATCGGTTCTCATTCCGTCGATTCGAGTAAACTTTTTGTAAAACGCGCGCCAGTGCTTTTAAATCAAAAAAATTTGATTTAATTAAATATGGTAAAATAAAATAAAAATTTTATAACTCCAAATAAAATATTTTCAATAGTCAGAAAAATAATTAAAATATAATTTAATTAAAATTCTCGAGATCTCGGGATTTACGTATGCAGAATAAAAGAAAATATAACATATTGAAAAAATTCAAGAAGCATGTATAAAGGAATAAAATAATGCCGGAAAAATACGAGTTCTCACAGTAACTAAAGCCAATATGCCCATAAATATTATGTTTTCATAATAACGCTTACCATCATCATTATTTGTCTAAAGCCAATATGCCCATAAGAGGGCTCAGAGTCGTGGTGCCATAGCCTGGCGCCAAGCAACCGCGCGAGAAATGGGAACGGCGCAGGACTCCGTGTCCTTGCGCAAAGGGTCTGGCGCAAATGCTACCAGCCAACGTGGTTCTGAAATTCTTTTTTTTCATTTTTTTTCACTTTTTTGAATGTAATGGTCATATGACCGTTTGTTTTAAAAAAAACACCCCAAACTCTAATTTTACACTTCTAAAAATTCTATAAATACCCCATAAATATTTCATACTTCTCACACACTTTCAAATCATGTTCCACATCAATAATTCTCAATTCTTTTTCAAATATGGATACAAATAATGTCAACGATTTTAGCGAATACGATCATTTTGATGCATTCTTTCAACCCAACTATGATCAATATATGCGCGATTATGAGTCATATCAACATTTCGTAGGTTTGTGTGAACAAAAAGACGAGGGTTCGCGTCATGGTTCACATGGGAAGAGGACGTACATATTTCGTCAACGAGAACTTGCTGAAGAAAGGCTAATCGATGACTACTTCGATGACGACGAGTTCAAACCTAAATATCCGGAAGAAAATTTTCGTCGAAGGTATCGTATGAGCTCTTCACTTTTTAAAAAAATTATACATGATATCTTAAATTACGATGTTCGTCCCCTGCCTGAGTACTTTAGTTATTTTCAAAAAAACCATTGATGCGACCGGTCGTTATAGTATTGGTCCTGTTTTAAAATGCACATCCGCCATACGCCAATTGACGTACGACACTACACCTGATGCATTTGACAAGTATTTACAAATCGCTGGACGTACTTCATGGGAATGCTTAGATAATTTTTGTAAGTGCATTTGGGCTTTGTATCATAGATAGTATTTAAGAAAACCAACTGCCATTGATATTCAAGATACATACCAGTGGCACGAACAAAAACATGGACTCCCGAGTATGCTCGGGAGTATCGATTGTATGCATTTGGAGTGGAAAAACTGTCCTAAGGCTTTACAAGGGCAGTTTAAACGGACTGGGCATAAATACCCAACTGTTATTTAAAAGTTGTTGCCGATCAAAAATTGTGGATTTGGCATGCATTTTTTGGGGTTCCTGGAGCGAATAATGACTTAAATGTGTTATATGGATCCCCATTACTCGATGCTGAAATTGCTGATTTGGCACCACCGAGTCCGTTTGTAGTAAACGGACATACGTATAGTTAAGGTTAATATTTGGTTGATGGTATTTATCCGGCATGGTCAACGTTTGTAAAAACTTTTTTTGTGGCACGAGACGAAAAGACGTTGAAGTTTAAGCGAGTTCAAGAAGCTGCAAGAAAAGATATTAAGCGGGCATTCGGAGTCCTGCAAAGTCGTTGGGGTATCTAACGACAACCACCGCGTCCACTGGAAATCAACACCCTCAAGAAGATCATGTATTGTTGTATAGTTTTACATAACATGATATTGGAAGACGGTGGATTTAAAGTTAAAATGAAACATATGTTCGTGGATCCAACATCAGTTATTGTTAGAAACTGGATGGAAAGATGTGACTTACATGTTAGGAAGACAAAGGAACTTTCGGATAGGAAAGTGCACAACGATCTCCGAGAGCACCTAGTGGAGCATCTATAGAACGGGGATGAAAATGATAATGAAGAAGATTAGTTTTTTTTAATTTTATGTAATGTTTTAAGTTTATGTAATGTTTAATTTATGTAATGTTTTAAATGAATGAATCTTATTTTATGTAACACATGTTAAGTTAAAAAAATATTCTATGGCACCAGAATTGCCATGGCACACCACCCCCCTGAAAACTGGTGTCATAACAATTATGATGCCAAAACCTACTTTAATGACATGGCAATACTTTTTGACCATGGCACCACTTCTATAGCACCACGACTCCTCATGCTCTAAATATTATGTTTCCATAATACTACGTAACACATTTCATATTTTCTCTATTTTGAAACAAAATAATTTATGACCCTACCAAATTAATACTATTATTTAATATCATGTTGAATTTAATATCAAACATGTTAGCATGATTCTTATGGCCAAGGCTTTTCACAATGCCAACTTTCACTAGACGATGTTTCATTTTTCGAACTCATGTAAAATCCATCGGTTCTTATTGACCAATGACAATGTCTGGTGGGATACGGTGACTTTATATCACAATGATGTAAAACATGTCGATCATATATATCGAAAAATATATATTTTAAACTCCACCAAAATTCGTTGCCAACAAGTGTCCATGGGAGAGCACAAAAAGACCAATCGTAAATTTCACCCAAATGAAGGGTATGATTTCCAAGATCGTCGTCTTTTGAGTGCACGTGTAGTACGATGTCTTCAGGGATATCATTGGTGATGAAAATATGAAATCTAACGACAGACCAAGAATTAGCATTGACTATTAAACTTGCGATTGTGTAAGGACTTTGACATGTCGCAATAATAATAAAAAGGAAGGCTAAGACGTTACGCATTGAATTACGTAAAAAACACTTTAGAGCAACTGAAAATTTGTTTTATTAATTTTAGTTTTCATAGTTTCTTCATTCCCATTTTATAGAGGGAAAAACATGTTGGTTTCAACCATTTTGTAATTTATGATAAAGTAATTAATGCTTGACAAATTAATATTTTGTAATAAAAAAGTAATATTACATGCATTGTCTCCAAATAAATTCTCATTTTTGTTATAAATATTATGAGTGTGCACCTTGAATTACTAGAGATGTGATGCGTGTTCCACAAGTCTTACATTTATATTACTAAGGATTACCAAACAAGGGACTAGAACGCAAGCATGGGCAACTATACCTTTCGTGTATAGTATAGTTTGTAGTGGTAATCGAAGAGAGTAAACAAACGTTTTGAAATGATTTTGGGGTAATATGATAATAAATATGACTACTGATGGTGTATAGCATGGACACGGCCAATTGGGCCTAAAACAATACACTAAACCTTGGACCCAGACCCAAGTACACAAAAGCCCACCACGGAGGCAAAGTTCAAAGCGGATCAAATCCCCGATAGCGGATCCGCAACACAACACAAAACCAGACATGCTTTCCTAAAGCGAGTCCGGAACCCTTATTTATAAGTTCTCACGAACGGGTCCGTAGGTCACGATTAGCAAATAGAGACAAATAGTCTTTGGGACCACAAAGGCTCACTCATAGTACTATTTGAAATACTAGGAAAGCCTAGTACTTTCGCCTATAAAAGGTAAACTCTGACACTCCAAACGATGTATTATTTTCTCACTCTTCCCAATACATACATATACCTCTGACAACATGAAATCTTGCTCTCACGTCGGAGTCTAATCGTGGGGTCCGTCCCCACGGTATACTTTTACTTGCGCAGGAAATCATCAACCACATCTCTTTATAGTACTAGATCAAGCCCAAATCACGACACATGAGCCCTTCCGCTAGGAACTCAGATCCGGTCTAGACCTCGACCGATCACTATACGAACAAGTGGCGCCATCTGCGAGACCCAGTACACAACTGCGTTCTAAAGATATCATTCCAACATAAGCACCCCGACACAAAACTCTCATATGCTAGCCACGTCCGTCGTGCCAACGGCAGTGGAGGAAACCAACAAAAACGCAGAATACCCTAAAGTGTGAGCTTCTGAAGCATCAATTAGGGAGTTCTACAATGAATATTATCACCAACTATTGCCTCTCGTAGCCAAAAAGATCCGCTTAGAGGAACAACACATGGAGAAGCTAAAATCTTAACATATTTGCTACAACATAATTAATACAAAGATAAGAACTATCACACTTGATTATAAGATATCACTCTAACACCTAAAGTAATAAGCATCCAAACACAAACGACAATAATTCGTAATTGCATACTAAATCGTCAAAAAAGGCTACCCGAGATTGCCAATGCTATTAATCGGTGCCAAAAACTACTGCTGTGTTTTATCCTTCTCCATACTGCTTCACTTGTGGCGACTGTCCAACGGTACCATTAACTAAACCACCATTCCCCGCACTCGCCCCCTTCCCTTCAAAAAATCGCCACATATATCACGCCCCAACGGACCTATACGACATCCTCTTCTTATGCAGCTGCTCCATCCGCGACACCTCGACAAATCACACAACCATACAACTTTTCTAACTACCAAATTACTAACCCGCAAGTCCGCAACACGTCTAGTCTATGACCAGGAATCAATCGCTTTAACCATAGACAACATCGTAACCAATTTCTATCATCTATTGTAACCACACTCTCATCACACAATATCCCATTCTTATACTTATTCACCATTCAAAATAACTCGCCTTACTCACATAAACCATAATGTGCTTCAACTGCTTCTTATTCATCGCCAATACCCCTTTAGGAAACCTAAAATCTATTTTATCTTTAACAAAAACCAGAGACAATAAATTAAATTAAATCATTTAAAAATTAAAAAAATGAAAATAAACGCATTGATTCAATCCAACATTGGCAGCAACATAAAGTGAATCAAAGTCATTGCTAGCTTTGAGCAGTTACCATCATCTTATCTTTTGAGACCTCAAATGCTAAAATGCAAAACCTCAACACCACTATACTTCATCACTGAGATGATGTTAAACCTTAAAAAATGCAAATGCCAGATATATTTTAGATCTACACCTCACAAAAAATTGGGTCAAAGATCTTGATAAAGATCACTGAATGCCAAATATCACTCCTTGCATGCCACCGACAACACTAAATCTGCTCACCATCGTCACCCGCCCATCACCATCGTCACACACCTTGAATGGTGGCATCGAAGAAACAAGGGGCAACAAAGCATGAGAAACAATTAGAGCTGAGAGTGTTTAAGATGAGATATGAGAGACAAAAGGGTTATCTGGTGTCTCGTTATACGAACTTTTAAGGGGCATTCAGTTTGATTGATATATAGCTGGATGGTTTGAAAACAAAAGAAGAGTGTTGGAGAAGAATGAATTGAAACCTCACAACTTCACATACTATGTAGTTGACATTTTGCATTAGCCTTTCAATAATTTCATATAGGTTTCAATAATTTCATTAGAGATGTAGAGTTGAAACATTCCACAGAATTTCAACATTTCTTGATTGGTAATGTTTTGTTGGAATCGTCACCAACAAACCTGAAGACCGATTCGCGAAATCCTAGAACACTGTAAAGAAGATCACAGAGTTGCAACGAATGAAACCACAAATGTAACCGAATGATTAACTTTTATTGATTAGTTATCGATTACAATAGAAAGAATAAAGATGCGAGTGTACCTTGTGCATCACCCTCTCACCTCTTTTTATAGGGTGAGAGGGTTGGTTACACACATAGGTCGACTAAGAAAGCCCGAGTCCAACCTTAGCCGACTTACATAGATCCTACACTTAGGTACCTCCTACTAATCATATGTGTTAACTAGACTCGACACTAACTCTAACCATTTCCACCTTAGTAAAAAGACTAGTTAGCCCCGACACCAAGTATCTCCATGCAATACTTGAACTTTGGACATGGAACCACCTTTGTAAACGCGTCAGCTGAATTATCCTTTGTGCCTATCTTCGTCATCAATTTCAACGTCTATGTTCGCCAAGTCACATATCAACTTATTAAACTCGTCTATATGTTCATATAACTTCTTACCTCAATGCATGTAGAAAGTGAACAACTTCTTCTTCAAGTACAACTTATTGGCTAAAGACTTTGTCATATACAAAATTTCTAACTTTAACCATACCCCAGCAGCAAAATCTTCTTTGTTGACTTCCCTCAACACCTTGTTATCCAAGCACAAGAGTAAGGCACCATGTGCTTTTTTATAGACATCTGTCTTCAACGCCATAGTCTTATCAGCGTCCGTCATGGTATCCAGGAATGGATCTAACGCAGCCTCCGAACCATGTTGAATTAATAGACACCGCATCTTCACACGCCACAACCCGAAGTCATTAGACCCGTCGAAATTTTTGACGTCAAACTTCGCTATCGACGACATATTCTTTCACCCTTGTTGCGTAAATAACCTTCTTGCAAGTCGATTTAATTAGAAAAACCCTAAACCCTCAACTTCAAACAAGCACACCCGACCGTAAACTTAAACACCAAGTAAACCACAATCGAAGCTTGAATTACAAGATCCACAACAAGAACTTTTTTTATATTGAATTAAATCAATATACACAAAAATGATTTTCAATAATAAAACAATTGGTAAAGTGATAAGAATTGTTTAATATGAAAAACCAATTGTTGTATCAATTCTTTGTAGTAGCCACGTGAGGCTAAAGGAGTAACCAAGCAATGGTCCTTCTTTATTGTGTATAAAAACCAACCACCAACCACGATGACTTCGTCTTCTCCGTCTTATACATGCAACTCGAAGAAACCGACCCGATGAAACCCGAATCCCTTTTCTTCCACGATGCCTTCTTCGATCTAGCACAGATCTTCAAGAGACCACGAAACCCGCAGCTCTGATACCACTTGTTGGAATCTACACCAACAAATGTGAAGACCGATTCGTAGAATCCTAGAACATTGTAAAGAAGATCACAGAGTTGCAACAAATGAAACCACAAAGGTAACCGAACGATTAACTTTTATTGATTAATGATCGATTACAATTGAAAGAATAAAGATGCGAGTGTATCTTGTGCATCACCTCATCACTTCCTTTTATAGGGTGAGGGGGGGTCGGTTACACACATAGGTTGACTAAGAAAGCCCGAGCCCAACCTTAGCCGACTTACATAGATCCTACACTTAGGTACCTCCTACTAATCATATCTGTTAACTAGACTCGACACTAACTCTAACAATTTCCACCTTAGTGACAAGACTAGTTAGCCCCGACACCAAGTATCTCCATGCAATACTTGAACTTTGGACCTAGAACCACCTTTGAAAAACGTCAGCTGAATTATCCTTTGTGCCTATCTTCGTCATCAATTTCAACGTCTATGTTTGCCAAGTCACCGATCAACTTATTAAACTCATCTATATGTTTTATAATTTCTTACCTGAATGCATGTATAAAGTGAACAACTTCTTCTTCAAATACAATTTATTGGCTAAAGACTTTGTCCTATACAAACTTTCTAACTTTAACCATACCCCAGCAACGTAATCTTCTTTGTTGACTTCCCTCAACACCTTGTTATCCAAACACAAGAGTAAGGCACCGTGTGATTTTTTATAGACATCCGTCTTCAACACCACAGTCTTATCAGCGTCTGTCATGCTATCCAGGAATGGATCTAACGCAGCCTCCCAACCGGGTTGAATTAATAGACACCACATCTTCACACGCCACAACCCGAATTCATTAGACCCGTCGAAATTTTCGACGTCAAACTTCGCCATCGACGACATATTCTTTCATCCTTGTTGCGTAAATAACCTTCTTGCAAGTCAATTTAATTAGAAAACCCCTAAACTCTCGACTTCAAACAAGCATACCCGACCGTAAACTTAAACACCAAGTAAACCACAATCGAAGCTTGAATCACAAGAACCGCAACAAGAACTTTCGTTATATTGGATTAAAACAATATACACAAAAATGATTTTCAATAATAAAATAATTGGTAAAGTGATAATAATTATTTAATATGAAAAACCAATTGTTGTATTACTACTTTGTAGTAGCCACGTGAGGATAAAAGGAGTAACCAATCAATGGTCCTTCTTTATTTTATTATATAAAAACCAACCACCAACCACGATGACTTCGTCTTCTCCATTTTATACCTGCAACTCGAAGAAACCAACCCGATGAAACCCAAATCCCTTTTCTTCCACGATGCCTTCTTCGATCTAGCACCGATCTTCAAGAGACCATGAAACCCGCAACTCTGATACCACTTGTTGGAATCGACACCAACAAACCTGAAGACCGATTCGCAGAATCCTAGAACACTGTAAAGAAGATCACAGAGTTGCAACGAATGAAACCACAAAGGTAACCGAACGATTAAATTTTATTGATTAATGATCGATTACAATAGAAAGAATAAATATGCGAGTGTATCTTGTGCATCACCCTTTCACCTCCTTTTATACGGTGAGGGGTCGGTTACACACATAGGTCGACTAAGAAAGCCCGAGCACAACCTTAGCCGATTTACATAGATCCTACACTTAGATACCTCCTACTAATCGTATGTGTTAGCTAGACTCGACACTAACTTTTTTTTTAGAACAGCGACTTTTATTAAGACTAGCAAGGAGCTAGCAAAAGAACATTACAAAGAAATTAAGTGGGGGTTTTTAAGCCAACTCTCCCACGTAAAGCGCTTTTTACATCTACTCGAAACCCAATTAAAAGACAAAGCTACAATATCATCAAATATCACCGAACGCCTTGGAGTGGAAGAATAAAAAATAGACCTATTACGAAAACCCCACATGTACCACCAGTAAGTAGCAAACACTCCATCCAACAAATCCTTCGTACCAGTGAGCATACGAATGGAGAGAAACCAATTTTGCCACTCTGAAAAAGAATCAATATCTTCACCTTTTATCTCCCACCAACTGCAGATTTTATAAAAAACCACACGCGCAATAGGGCATTGAAATAACACATGGTGAGAAGTTTCAACTCCCTGATCACAAAGAGGGCAAACAAGCGAATCCATCATCACTCCTTTACGAGATAAATTAAAACGAGTTGGAAGACAGTCTCTACGAGCCCTCCAAATGAAGATATTAATCTTGATGGGAACCCATTTCACCCATCTCGTACTTTCAGTAGAAGAAGGAAGAACCAGATCATCTAGGAAAGTCCTAACCTCTTTAACCCGATAGCTCCCGTCACCTGATAAATCACAAACCCATTTGTCTTCATTAGGCGTGAGAGAAACATTCTCCAAGACGGAAAGAAGAGCTTCCCATTGTTGACGTTCAGCTCCATCTCTCACGTTCCTCCTAAATGAATCGTTTATCTGGCCACCTTCTAGTTTGCTTGCAACCGAACACTCTTTCTCCAAGTCAAGAGCATAAAGACGCGGGAACCTATCACAAAAGGTATCGTCGCACGCCCATTTATCCGTCCAGAATTTTGTAGCACAACATTTACCAATTCTTTTCTTGCAATGAGACAAGAAATCGAAGCCAATATCCTTAAGGGAATTAATTTCACGGAGAATGGTTGACCATAAAGAAGGAGATCTGCTCGTACAATTAAAAGTGTTCCCATGAATAGCCTGGATAACATGAGTCGAAAGAGACCCGTCTTTGATCAGAAATCTCCAAAACCATTTAATTAAGAGAGCGCGATTAAGAGCAAAAAAACTCGACACTCCAAGACCGCCTTGAACCTTGGAAGCTAAGACTTTTTGCCACGCAACCCATGTAATCTTTCTTTCCTTATGATCAATGCCATTAAAAAACTTACCCCGAATAGCTTCCATTTCTTTCAACACTCCTTTAGGAGTCTTAAATATTGACATATGATATAAGGGCGACGAGCCAAGAACGGATTTCAACAAAGTGTATCTACATCCAATGGATAACGTCTTAACCTTCCAGTTGGAAAGTCTAGCCCGGAGTTTATTAATAACCTCGATCCAAGCCGCCCTACGGTTCATCAAATCTCCCACCATAACACCAAGGTAGCGAAACCGATTACTCATAACCGAACACCCAATTTTGTCAGCTGCCTGATCGATTTCGGCCCGCCCAACACCCACTCCCAGCAAATTACTTTTCTGGATATTGATGCTCAAACCAGAAGCTGCTTGAAAACATTTGAGCATTTTAACGACATTTTCCAGGTTTTCTTGCGACCATTCACCGATGAACATGGCATCATCTGCATAGAATAGATGAGACACGGAAATAGACCTGTTAAGACGAAGACCACTAAACATACCATTGGAAGAAGCACGATTCATGGAAAGATGTAATGACTCCATAATCAAAATAAATAAAAATGGAGACAACGGATCGCCTTGTTTCAATCCTCTGAAAAAGGAGAACTCAGTAGTAGGACTACCGTTAACTAGAACCGATGCCCTTGCCGAACTCAATGTACCTTGAATCCATCTACACCAATTCGGACCAAAACCAAAAGACGTCATCACGTCCAATAGGTAATCCCATCGCACACAGTCGAAAGCCTTAGCGAAATCCACCTTAAAAAACATAGCCTGCTTATTAAATTATTTGCACCAACTTAGCAGCTCATTTAAAATGAATGGACCATCCAGAATATTCCTCTTAGCGAGAAAAGCAGATTGCGTTTCTGAAATTATATCCGGAATAATGGGTGCCAAACGAGAAGCAAGAATCTTCGTAACCACCTTATAAACACCGCCAATCAAACTAATTGGTCTATAGTCTGATACATATTTAGCTTCTGAAAACTTGGGAATTAAGGCAATGAAAGATGAGTTGCATCCCTTCGTAAAATTACCTTTGCTAAAAAAATGTTCCACCGCACTACAAAAATCAGGGCCAATGAAATTCCAATACTTGCGAAAAAACTCAAACGAAAACCCGTCCGGACCTGGAGATTTGTCTGCTCCGCAACTCCAAACTGCTGTGCGAATCTCCTCCCTAGATATCATACTATCCAAATCCATAACCTGATCAGCAGATAATCGTTTATCAAACTCAAAATTAATTTTAAACCGGGATTGTTGAGGCTGATCAAATCTAGATTGAAAATGCTTCTTGAAAATGTCTTTCACAACATCAGGTTCTGTATGCCAGATCCCATTATCAAACACACCTCGAATAGCTAGCTGGGACCTTTTCTTGTTGATAATCCCATGAAAGTATCTCGTATTCTCGTCACCTTCGATCGCCCACTTTATTTTAGATTTCTGCCTAGCATCACGGGAAGCCATAGTATTCAACTCATGAAGTTGTCTGGTTAACTCCATTCTTTTCAAAAGAAGGTCATCATCAACTAAACCTTCGTCCAATAATTTATCGATGTCGCCTAACTCTTTTACTATGATGTTTCTGCTCCCACATTGAACGGCTTTCGTATCTTTAACCCATCTTTTGATTAAATATTTCAGATCTTGAAGTTTTTTCTTGAAACGGACCATTGCATTAGAATCCGTATGAGAAAAGGAAAACCACGCCTTTTCCACCATGTCGTCAAAACCAGTCAGAGAAAACCATGAGTGATAAAGCCGAAATGGGGTCGGTCCAAAATCTGTGACAACATTGTGTAAAAGAATGGGGCGATGATCCGAGAGATGTCTATCAAGACACTCGGCCGCCAAAGAAGGAAAATAAATCAGCAAACCTTTGGTGAGAAAAAACCGATCGAGCTTACTCATCTTTGAAGCCGAAGGATGGGACCACATAAATTTGTAACCTTCTAGATTGATATCCACGAGACCAGCAGACTTAATGAATTCATTGAACCTTCTCGCCCTAAGCGAATTAAAAGAAGAACCATATCTTTCCTCTATGCATCTCACTTCATTAAAATCGCCCATCACAATCGCTTCACCATTCCAGTCGTTAATTAGAGAAGAGACATATTCCCAAAGATGTCTTTTAGCAGATAACTGTTGAGGCGCATAAACCACAATGAAAAGAACTTTGAGACTACTAGGTATCCAAGTTCCGTATATAGCTATAAAGTTATCAGAGATAGTAACATTTTCTTTCATAAACATAGATTTCTCCCATACACAAAGAATACCTCCCGAGTTACCAAGAGAGTCACTACAAACATAACTGTAATTTGAGTTACCCCATATATATTTGACAACCATCTGATTAACGTGATCCAGTTTCGTTTCTTGAATGGCAAGAAAATTCACCTTATGTTTTAGAGTAAGCTCCTTTATCCACTCCTTTTTGGACTTGTGACCAAGTCCTTGAACATTTAAAGATAAAATATTCATTTATGACCATTATCGTCTCCTTGAGCACCAATTATACCTTCTATGTCCTTCATACATCCTTCCAATTCATAACCCATCGAATGTCCTATGCTGATCATATCTTCTAACACCTCAAAAATGGAACCTCCATTTTGAGCCGGCCTATTATGAATGGAGTTAGTAGCATTACATGAAGAGTCCGGGATCACGTGAGAATTACTCATAACCTTAGCGTTCAAAGAGGGAGAGCACTCCCCAACCTCGACATTTCCCACCCCATCATCCTCCACAACTGTTTCTTTATTGACGTTGACCTCCTTGATAGGCTGACCATCTGGAGTGTAACCAGGTGGGTGTGATTGAGACGGACTAGCAGCATTATCGATGTCCCTAACCTTCTGATGCTTGTTCAACAACTCGTATAATCCAAAAGGATCTGCTGATTTCTGAACCCTTGTATCAGTTTTCGAATGAACTTTAGGCGAATCAGGCTGATCACTGAAAATCGACTCCGCAACTCCTTCCACATCGCTCTCTTTGTCACTCTCAGCATCACCTTCGGCATGGTGAGTATTACGCATCTCTAACTGACTAAAATTGTCATGGGATGAGTCCTTATCAGATTCATCTATGTTAAGTTCTAAAAAAATAGGAACCCAAGTAAAAAGTTCGCACGAACCCACAAAACCTTGCCTTTATAAACAATCTTGAATTGTTCGAGAATAGACACCGGGTGATTGGTGAGTAAACATAGCCGCTTACAGGCAAAAGAAACTCCATGCTTAGCTTCAATGTCCTGGATAATGCCCCATTTCCTCCCAATCCTAGTAAAAGTTTCCTTTGACCACAAGTTGATCGGAACACCTTCTAAATCAATCCAAACAACCCGCTCCTTGCTTACAAAATCACTACTAGCTTCCTGCAAAACCTCAAACCAAGAGTTCACTCCTACATGGGATAACAAACTGTTTTTCATCTCCTCACTATCAAGCTCAATCATTACCCACAGCCCACCTAGGTAATTCAACTTCACCTTAGGAAAACCTTCACTATACAAAATATTCCGCAAATTCTGAATTGATTCAATGGATTTCACTTTACCCGTCACATGGCAAGCCAAGTCACACTCGATTACGCAAGAGTCATCTAGGACCAAAGCCGCTGAAAAGGAGCGAGTGTCATTATTAGGAAAATGCTGACTCTCTCCTGCCACGTTGTTACCGAAACCATTCTGCTTAGAATTCAAAACTGAGGCAAAAGTCTCCCTTGTTTGCACAAAAGAGTTATGTGATCCGTTCCTCCCCAAACCCTTGTCGACACCAGAAGACCTAACATCCTTTCTCAAAGTATTAAGATTCCTGTACGACCCTTTAGGTCTCTCAAACCGTGCAATGTTAGCCTCTAGCTTATTCCGACCAATCCAAATAGTGCTTAAATTACCCACAAGCCTATCTATGCTGAAAACATTGATAAATCTGACGAAACCGAATCTCTTACCCTCTTTAGTCTTCTTCCGTGGAATGAAAGAATCGACGACGTGACCATACTTGCTACACGTGTGGAAAAGATCTTTCGCCATGAATGATTCTGGGAAGTTGGTAACATAAATAGAAGTTGAAATCTTAATCAAATCATCCTGTTTAGAGTTGTTGTGTCGTTTCCTCCTCGACACCTCCTGCCAACCCTCCGATTCCATCACAACTTAGATTTGGATTGAAGGGAGCTCGAGGGCTCGAAGGATCCCCAGCAAAACAGAGAATAACTGATCAATTAAAACAAGGAAGAAACCCTCAAGAATCTAACCGCTTCTTTTCGAAGATCGTCGAGCCACATAAAAAAGTGTAATCAACAATCGAAAGGATCATACGATTACAAATCTTTATATAGCGATTGGACTACGACAAAGAATTGAGGAACAATTAGATTAAGGAGGGTGAAAGAGGCGTTTGATCCCGCCTAGAAAACGCCGGTGGAGGCGCCGGTAACATGATTTGTTTACAATTCTTAAATTAGCATGATTTTTAACTTTCAAGAAAAGTTCTAAAACTCTTTATAGGTAGTATAGGTTTGATTTCGTAAATGTTGATAAACTCATTCTTTGCAGCTTAGAGGGCATTGTAAGGTGGCTGGCCAGTCGGCTGGCCACGATGGTGCGAGCCGACGGTGCAACTAAATGTACAATCATCGACGTTATGGGGGTTTGCACCGCAAGTACCAGCCGACGTTATGGCCGACGGCGCGACAACTACACCGTGGCTCACGCCGTCGGTCGCGTTATGAATTTTGTTTTTTTTTCTTTTTCTTGTTTCATCCTGCGTTTTTTTGTTGTTTTTGGTGGCTGAGAAGGTGGCTGGGAGGAAGAAAGACAGAAGAGGGTCTTGTTTTGTGTGGTGGAGAAGAGTGGGATAGGGTGTCTGTGAGGAAGAGAGAAAAAAGAGTTGTAGTTTTATTTTTATTATTAATATAATATTAATTCTGATTTAATATCTAATTTTATTGAATTTATAGAAATAAAAAATAATAATATGGTGGGGTCACCATAACAACATAAATGTGTTGTTAACTACGGAGGGTGTTTTTGGTGTTATTGTGGGGTTTTGTTGTTATGGAAAAAATGGTGTTGTTGCACCACTTTTTGTCCACGACTTCAACCGTACCGTACGCTCTTATAAAAAAAACTAAAAATTTAGCTCAAGACTTTTATTTAATAAGTTACTTATTTATCCAAAAAAAATCTAATTTGTAGCAAAAAAAGGTTACATTTAATTATGTTATTTGTAGTAACTTCTTGTAAAAAGAGTTACCTATAAAATCGGTCTATGTGGTTTGCTCGAAATTACGGATTCAGTCCATTTTTTAATTTCATAATATATCTGGTCTTTATGAGTTTAACATGTATCAGATTCAGTCCATTTTGACATGAAGTGACTAAAATTACTTTACTAAAAAAATTAATATAAGGTATTTTGATCATTTCATATACCTTTTTTAGACAAAATAGACTAAATCCGATATATGTTAAAACCAAAAGACTAAATTTGTTACTGTTGGGGTTTACTTCGTTCCAACAGGGTGAAGATAATCAACAGCCTAACTACGTACCAATGAATGGTTACCGGATATCTCTTGAAGTCGTGTAATCACTTTCCAAAGAAGATTATTCGACCCTATGCCTGGGTTAACACGAATACCTCCTTGGGATAAAACCAAGAGTTAGTTCTTGTTTTAGGCACAAATCAAGAACTCTGTGCGTGTAAGTGTTTCCTGTTTTTCGTATATTTCATCACGCAAAATATGATCACTATTTATAGTGATCCTATTCCTTAAGGAATGTAACTCCTAGTCAAAGGTATTAAGAGCATTAATCGGCCTATTAATCTCATAATTACCTTCATAAAGCATAGTGGTTACATGACCATTAAACCTGGTCATCAAGTCAATATTCAACCCTCATTAACTGGTCAAAGAGGTTACAAAGACTTTGTGCATCACCAGGAGCAACGTCCTAACCAGGAGCAGCTTCCTAACCAGGAGCAGCATCCTAACCAGGAGCAACTTCCTGACCAGGAGCAGCTTCCTGACCAGGAGCATCTTCCTGACCAGGAGCAGCTTCCTACTGATATCACAACCACTATATTGAGTCCAGGGAGGTAAGGGACTTAATGGGTGTACACTCCGTACCTCCAAACCCATTTACAAGTATTACCCGTTCCCACAATTGCACTAAATTTCCAACAATCCTCCCCAATTTAGTACAATTCCTTTTTGCATGAAAATCAACTTTAGCAAAACCAGTGCATAAATGAAAATGTCCTGAGGATTGAATTTCCATCTTAGTACATCACTCCAAATATTCGAGAATCAGGGTGTTCTAAGAATTGAACCCTTCAACTACTTTGAACACCTGAAGATAACATACACCCAAGTTTTCAAACACTTAAAACGCTCCTGACACCATACAAGCCATGTGTCCATATCCAATTCATAAATGTTGTAAGAGCCAAAGTACATGCTCCTTGAGGCGGCGAAACCTCAACATTTACATAGGTGGTTCCTCTTTAGTTCATGCTCCTGCTTAAGCACTTTTTCAAAGAAATTAACCATTAAGAAGTTTATAACTTCATCCTCCTTTCAGCAGGTACAAGCACATCCTTGGGATGATATGTAAAACATGTGCTTCAGTCCCCTGAATGTTCAGCTTTCCACATTGAACTCAGCTCCCAAGTTTCCTCAGGAGGGAGTTGGGTGTCCTAGCATTCAGTGACTAGAGTGGACTTTTAAACCCATACCTTTACCAGACTTTATAACCAAGTCTCTAGCCAATCCCTTCGTCAAGTGATCAGCTAAGTTTTGTTGAGACCTCACAAACTCTATTGAAATCACCCCATTCGTGATCAACTCACGAATCATGCTATGTCTAACACCTAGGTGTCTAGACTTGCCATTGTACATCTGGCTATATGCCTTAGCCAATGTAGCTGCACTATCACAACGGATAGAAATGGGTGCCATAGGTTTGACCCACAATGGAATCTCAAGAAGCAAGTTTCTCAACCATTCAGCCTCTTTACCAGCAGCTGCTAGAGCCACAAATTCAGATTCTATTGTTGAACCAGTAATGCAAGTTTGCTTCTTGGATGCCCAAGAAATTACACCACCACCAAGAAGGAATACCCAGACCCAGCCACTTGTGGATGAATTATCCTCAGTATTGCTGATCCAACTTGCATCAGTGTAACCTTCCAACACTGAAGGATATCCAGTATAAGACAAATAATAATCCATTGTTCCTTTCAAATACTTCAGTACCCTCTGAATTTCTTGCCAATGCTGAGTACCAGGATTACTAGTATACCTACTCAGTTTACCCACAGCAAATGCAATGTCAGGCCTAGTACTAGTCATGGCATACATCAAGCAACCAATAACCCTAGAATACTCAAGCTGGGAGACAGCCTGACCATTGTTAGGCATTAGTTTCTCACTTGTATCCATAGGTGTACTTACTGGAGTACAATCAAAGTGATTGAATTTCTTCAGCACCTTCTCAATGTAATGAGACTGAGAAATTACAATACCATCACTTTCATGTTTAATCCTTATGCCAAGGATAACATCAGCCTCCCCCATGTCTTTCATGGAGAACTTTGATGACAAAAAATCCTTTGTCTGATCAACCTTAGCTTGGTCAGTACCAAAGATTAACATGTCATCAACATATAGGCAAATGATGACTCCTTTACCAGATTCATCAAATTTGCTATATACACATTTGTCAGCTTGGTTAAGTGAATAACCATTAGACAAAACCACTTCATCAAATTTCTGGTGCCATTGCTTAGGTGCCTGCTTCAGCCCATATAAGGACTTAATCAGTTTACACACCTTACCTTCATGACCAGGCATGATGAAGCCCTGAGGTTGGTTCATATAAACCTCCTCATCCAAGTCACCATTCAAGAATGTTGTCTTCACATCCATCTGATGAATAATCAGATTGTGAATACTTGCTAGAGCAATCAGCATTCTTATGGTACTGATACGTGCTACTGGAGCATAAGTATCAAAATAGTCTATCCCTGACTTTTGTTTAAAGCCCTGAATGACTAACCTTGCCTTGAACTTTTCAACAGTTCCAACTACCTTCATTTTCCTTTTGAAAATCCACTTGTTACCAAGTGGATAACAACCTGGAGGTAGATCAACCAACACCCAAGTGTTGTTGCCCATGATGGAATCCATCTCATCATTGATTGCTTCTTTCCAGAAAGCAACATCCTGGGACTTCATTGCTTCATCAAACGTTTTGGGATCATCCTCAACATTAAAGCAATAGTAGTACTGGTCAGAGACCTCATCCCTTGTTCCTTCAACTAGGTATAGTTGAAATTCAGGCCCAAAATTCTTTGGAGTCCTATGCCTTGTGCTTCTTCTAAGCTCAGGCTCAGGTTGCTGAACCACAACCTCATCAGTGACCCTTTCAGGTTCCACTGAAACACCAGTGTCCTCAGCTCCTATAGGAGTCCTAAGGCTTGGTCTAGGGACTGATGAGAACCTAGTCTCATCAAAGTTAGCATCCCTTGATTCAATGATTGAGTTTATTGAAACTGAATCATTAGGTTCAATAACATAGAACCTATAAGCCTTGGAATGCTCAGCATATCCAACAAAGATGCATTCAATGCCTCTTTCACCCAAGGTTTTCACCTTTGGATCAGGGAGTCTTAAAACATCCCTACAACCCCAAACTTTGAGGTAGTTCAAGTTTGGTTTCCTTTTAGTCCAGAGTTCATAAGGGGTAATCCTGTTCCTTTTATTAGGAACCCTATTTAATAAATAGCAAGCTGTTAACATAGCTTATCCCCAAAACCCTTGACTCAGTCCTGAGTAGGACAACATGGAGTTAACCATCTCTTTTAGTACTCTATTTTTCCTTTCTGATATACCATTTTGTTGTGGAGTATAGGGGGCAGTTGTTTCATGGATTATTCCAACAGACTGAAAAAACTGAGTATTCATGTACTCACCTCCCCTATCAGTCCTAAATCTTTTGATTTGGACTCCTTGTTGTAATTCAACTTCAGTTTTAAATACTTTAAATTTATCTAATGCTTCATCCTTAGTGTGCAACAAATAGACATAACAAAACCTTGAAGCATCATCAATAAATGTTACCAAGTATTTCTTATTCCCTAATGAGGGAGTAGCATGCAAATCACATAGGTCACTATGGATTAGCTCCAAAACTGTAGTTACACGTTTTACATCCTGAAATGGTTTCTTAGTAATTTTATACAGCATACAAGTCTGACACTTATCAGTGTCCATGTCAAAAGCTGGAATTAATCCATCCTTAGACATATCTTGCATCCTCTTATAGTGGACATGGCCTAGTCTAGCATGCCATAGTGATGAATCATTCAGTTTAGTGGTAGTCATCAAGACAGAATCAACATTTATACTAGAATCAATATTAAGCCTGAACATTTGATTACTCAAATAGCCAAAACCAATAAACACACCATGTTTAGATAAAACAAATTTATTAGATTCAATCACTTGTTTATAGCCACAATTATTCAAAACACTACTAGAAACCAAGTTCTTCCTAATATTAGGAACATGCAAAACATAAAACAAAGAAACAATCTTTCCAGAACTAAATTTAAGATCTACACAACCACGTCCATGCACTAGGGCTGTTGACTCATTTCCCATGTGAAGAATAGATCCATCATTCATTGACTCATAAGTCTTGAACCAACATCTATCTTTACACACATGTACTGTTGCTCCAGAGTCAACCCACCACGCAACATCATCATCCTGCACAAAGTAAGCTTCAGATACATATGTAACATAATAAATCTGGAGAGATTCATTAAACATATTCTGACCTTTTGTGCCTGATCCATTAGCTTGGTTGTCAATGCTAACACCTTTGCAATCCCTTTTAAAGTGTCCAGGTTTCCCACACTTCCAACAAGCCACTGATGACTTCTTGTTAGGATTAGGTTTGGTGTTATCATGATGCTTACGTTTGACCTTGTTGTCATTGTACCTGGTGGAGTTGTTATGCTCCACCATGTTGACAACAGATGAACCAGCAACATTGTTGCTCTTTGGCTTATCACTTTCATGCACCCTGAGGGATTCCTCAATGCGCAAATGACTGCCCAACTCAACAAGAGTTAACTCCTCCTTCTTATGTTTCAAGGTGTGCTTGAAATCTTTCCAAGAAGGAGGTAGTTTGTCAATGACACACGAGACCTGAATGGTCTCATCCATGTTCATTTTATGTTGTGTAAATCTGCCAAGTATTCCAAGAAGTTCATTGTATTGTTCCATGACTGGTCTTGAATCAGTCATTTTGTAACTTGTGAAATCACTCACAATGAAATTCTTACTTGATGCATCCTCAGCCATATATTTGGCTTCCAAGGAATCCCATAGTTCTTTAGCAGATTCAACATTTTGGTAAATATCAAATAAAGAATCAGACATACCATTGAGAATTATGCCGCGACACACATAATCATCATTCTCCCATTTGCTCCTTTTCCTCAGTTCCTCCAAAGTAGCATCATCACCACCATCAAGAATGGGAGTGGTCAGCACGTACACCACGTTCATGGTAGAAAGAAGAAAGTGCATCTTTTTCTGCCATCTCCTAAAATCAACCCCTTCAAACTTGTCCAGTTTGGAGAAGTTAGCCACCATATGCTTCATTGCCGCCGCCATTGATTATCACAAAATAATCTTCTTTGATTGTTGGGGTTTACTTCGTTCCAACAGGGTGAAGATAATCAACAGCCTAACTACGTACCAATGAATGGTTACCGGATATCTCTTGAAGTCGTGTAATCACTTTCCAAAGAAGATTATTCGACCCTATGCCTGGGTTAACACGAATACCTCCTTGGGATAAAACCAAGAGTTAGTTCTTGTTTTAGGCACAAATCAAGAACTCTGTGCGTGTAAGTGTTTCTTGTTTTTCGTATATTTCATCATGCAAAATATGATCACTATTTATAGTGATCCTATTCCTTAAGGAATGTAACTCCTAGTCAAAGGTATTAAGAGCATTAATCGGCCTATTAATCTCATAATTACCTTCATAAAGCATAGTGGTTACATGACCATTAAACCTGGTCATCAAGTCAATATTCAACCCTCATTAACTGGTCAAAGAGGTTACAAAGACTTTGTGCATCACCAGGAGCAACGTCCTAACCAGGAGCAGCTTCCTAACCAGGAGCAGCATCCTAACCAGGAGCAACTTCCTGACCAGGAGCAGCTTCCTGACCAGGAGCAACTTCCTGACCAGGAGCAGCTTCCTACTGATATCACAACCACTATATTGAGTCCAGGGAGGTAAGGGACTTAATGGGTGTACACTCCGTACCTCCAAACCCATTTACAAGTATTACCCGTTCCCACAATTGCACTAAATTTCCAAAAGTTACAAAATTAAAAAATAAATTAAATTCGTAATTTCTATCAAACCACATAAACCATTTACGTAGTTAACTCTTGTAATTATAAGACTTTGGCTTTTTTTTACTTTTTTAAATGATACCATATTAGCCTATATTAGCCTTTTAATTAGGCGTGGGAAGAGAAAGTTTTTTTATGTGAGTGTGGAAAAAAGGTTGAAATGAATTTTAGCCCACAACTCCCTTAGCTCATTGTCAAAAAGTTTATAAAAATATAAATTTTTATTAAACTTAATATAAATTTTATCTTCAGCTCTATTTCTAAACCAAATCTCAACCCAACCTATTCAGTCAAACACACCCATAATATCATGTCTTGAGCAAGTGGATACAAGTGACAAAGTTTTGTATCAAGTGACAACTTGTTATGTAATTGTCATTTGATGAACTAGTTTTAATGCCCGTGCATGCACGAGACTTGAACATAAATAATAAAGTAAGTAATAATTTCGCTATTTCGATTTTATGTATATTATATATATATTTTTAAAACGTCTAATGTTTATATGTTTGATTATATTGTTGTTTTACTGTAGATTGCATTGATATTTATATTTATGTTAATAATAATTTAATAGATTGCATTGCTTGACTCTAAAATAGAAATAAACAGTAATTTATGTTTTTATTTAAATATTTATAATCATGTGATTTGTTAATTTTTTAATATAACATATAATGTATTTTTAAATTATTAAAAAGTATAAAGTTTAAAGAAGTATTTTGTTTATTTTATAAAGTTATTAAAAACTACGAAAAATTATAGCTTAAACTAAAGTCTATCTAATTTATTTAAAATTCAACCATTGAAGTTTTATCAATCCTCTTATCCTCTTTTAAATTTTTATTTTCACAAATTTGACAAATATATTTTTGTGTATTTTTATTAAATTCTTCCACCAAAAATTTTAATTTTGACCGAATTAAGTTCAACTTTGACTTTTTTTCCACCAATCACATCGCTTGATTTTGCTTAGTGTCAAAATCAAGCCATCTAATTGTTTCAATTGTTTTTTCTACAACCTTTATTTTTCATTAAAATTATTAAAAAATCTAATTCTTTTATTATATAAAAGATTATGATAAGTGGTCCCTTGATTTATAAGCAATACGCAATTAAATGATTTGACTTGCTTTAATAACTACTCTGTA
Source organism: Glebionis coronaria (assembly GCA_025667525.1). Lineage (NCBI taxonomy): Eukaryota > Viridiplantae > Streptophyta > Magnoliopsida > Asterales > Asteraceae > Glebionis > Glebionis coronaria. Next base: position 23,885,342 of record CM046878.1, on the reverse strand, counting down.
TATTTTTGACTTCACAAAGGACATCTTTGGCATGTAGTTTATTGTTTTCCTAATATTTATTGACTTGTTGGTATATTGTGAATAAAAAAGAATGCGCAAGCTAGTTATAAAATCAATTAAAAAAAAAGCAGACAAATGAATGTTGAGTGAATCTTAATCAATTTATTTTATTTATTATTTATGTGTATCACAAATTGTTTTTCTATTAAATTATACATTAAACTCCTTTATCGTTATGACATTTTACCTTAAGCATGACCATCTTTCCTTAACTGAAATCCTAACTTCGCCCTGTCAACAAACTAACATGATGATTTTATGGTCTTGTGAAGCTCTTTCTTATGTGTAACTCTACTAGTGTAGTCCTAATGAAGCGACTTAGTTCCATGTTTTGCAAATCACACATCACACATTGATAGTTGACAATTAGTATTCGAAAAAAATATTCATTAAAGATCCCCATTCGTGTTGCCCATTGAGTATCTCCATTATAGAATAATGTTTTTGTGGGGAATTCTCCCTGGAAACTCCTTTGGGGGCTGGGTTTGCCCGTTATGCGGAGCTTGAACTCGGGATGCTCGTTGAAATATTGCGAGTAGGCTTCCGTTTAATTATTTGCCGTTTCCAAAAAAAAGAATAATGTTCTGGCGTTAAGAATCTTACTATTTTTAGTATTTTAGAAGGGCATACGTAGGTAACTAACGTTTTCAAAAAAATACGCTTAAAGTAATAACGTTTCAATTCGTTCACTCAAGTTACTTAAATATACGGGTTGGCTAAGTAGGTTACTAAAGAATGTTAAACTTTATAATAAAGCGATTTTGTGGAAGGGTTACCGGCTAAGTAGATTACACAAAGAATTTAATACACAAACTTTGTCTCTTAATACATAAAGAAGTTACTAACATTTAAAAAAATGCGCTTAAGTTACTAACGTTTACAAAAAAAATGTGCCTTAGGGTAGATAAAAAAATGAGTAACTCAATTAACCGATAACATATACTTGAGTAACTTGAGTGAACGATTTGAAACGTTATTAATTTAAGCGCACTTTTTTAAAAACGTTAGTTACTTACATATGTATTAACCCTATTTTAGAACTACAAAGTGACGTGATACCACAAGTACAAGCCCACAACAGTGATAGGCCAAAACACGAGTAATATGTTGAAGGCCAGTCGGGCTATACTCAAATTGGGAAGCTAGGCTCAATGGTTCATCGTATCAATGATATTAATCTGGTAGCCAAAGAGTATAAATGTTATAAAGATCACATGTTTTCTTAGTTCATAGTAGTGTAGAGTTGTAGACTGTAGAATAATGTTTTTTGCGTATAAAAGTTAAAATGAAGATGGAAATAGCAGTTTGGGCTTAAAAAAGACAATTCTTGGGTTGATGTTTTATTTGGACTCAATTCTAGCTGGCCCATTTTTGTTACAGTATTTGTAATCAAGTTATAGTCTAATTTAGAGCCCAATCTACAGAAGAGTCTAATTAGTTTTATTCTTCTTAGAGGTGGCAAATCTTGCTCATTTTGATACATATGGGCATTTTTTGCCCATTTTCAAAAAAGGATGGGACACTTTTTGCACATTCTTTATAATTAATGGGCTAAACGGGCGCATATGTAAGAAACTAAACGGGCTTAACGGGTGCACTTGTAAAATACAAATTAGTATACTCGACGAATATTTTTTATTAAAATTTTTTATCCCGGCTTTCAAACAAGTATTTTTATTTTTTATTTGTAGGTTTTTATATGTTTTTTTCTTTTTTTAGCTTGCGCCCGTTTTGCCCGCCCGTTTCGCCCGTGCCCGTTTAGCCCACGCCCGTTTAGCCCGCCCGCCCATTTTACCACCTAATTCTTCTCATTGTTCCGTATACAAGTCCTCCTATTGACTTCCTTTGCCAATATGTTTACTCGTCGGAATAGCACACATATGACTTAAACAAACATTTCGCCCACGTTTCCACTTCTATGCCCATACAATTACAAGTCTACAAGTATGAGCTTCCATACATTGCCGTTTTCCTAACTCTGCTTTAACATTCTTTCCTTTCGTACATCATTCCATATCTACTACAAATTACTGTGAATCATAGTCAGTATAGTTCTAAATCCTTAATAATTAGATATAGAACTGATGAACCGTCAGACTTGAAGTAATAAAATTTGGATTCTTCGTGTTCTCCATTTACATACAACCAGTTCTTGATCCCAAGTATCTAATAGCAGCATCACTCTCCACCCAACAAAGTTACTTGCTTGTAACAATCAGAGGGAAGTTTCATCGAAACTATCTATATTCCCGCGATAAAACAATCTCTATCCACAAATATTAGGTATATTGGACATAAAAAAGTTCGTTATAATGGCTCAGTGATTACATTATGTATTTTTGGCTTTTACCCAATTACAAAACTAACTAGCATTGTCTAATCCGATTAGAAGACAGTTCATTACTATACTATGCATTTAGAAACCACAACCATTAACCCTGCCACAGTCGCTATACTAATCCTGTAACTCGAATATCTATTCCTGTTATAAATTGAGATATTCCATATTCCTAAGTTATGAATTTACTGATGCTAAACCAACTTATGGAACGCTTCTTAACCCTGTTCGATCAGAAGCAAAACAGACTAGCCATAATCTAGAGATAAGTTAAACAACCACTACACACCTGCATTTGAGATTCCAATATCCTTCAAAACCAAAACGAGTCTTGAAAGATGAATCTCATGAAAGTGAAAAGCAGGTACAACACCCTGCCAATGGAAAACACATCGAAAAACACCATTAATACAGCATATAATTGCTTCCTGTTTCTTACACCAACTGTTAACGTTTCATAGCAATCGAACTAACAGAAAACCACCATAGATTCTGTACAATAAACTCAGAAAAAAACAATCACGTTTACCCAAGTATAAAACTCCATTTTATTACTGAGTTGGGTAAAAAAAAGATTCATTAGATTTCATTGATTATCTTTTCCATCTTCTTTAGTGATATCCGATTGGAGCAGGATTGTCTTTAAGCTCACGACCTTGATAATGAATGTCCTGTAACATATTCAAAATCCCATATGTCACAACTCAATGTCATCAATAAACAATCAAGATACACACTGAAACAAGATAATGAAATCAATACTAACCGAAGCAAAATGATTCACATCACGATGGTGAGCCTCATCTGCTCTCACAACCATCACAACATCACGAAGTGTTGCATCAGCAGGAAGACGCCAATAGTCAATAGCAATAGCAGGTGCCTTCACATTTTCAATGTTTCCATTGTCAAGCTCCTTCAAGAACTCAGTATACGAGTGAATCGCTTCTTCCTCAAGGTACCCCGTGATTCGGTGAGCCAGTTTAGGTGAAATCATGTATGAAAACAAGTAGGCGTTGAAGAAAACGCCTTGAACGGTGAACACAAGAACACGCTCATACCATTTAGGCTTAGCAACTTCCATGAAAGTCATTAAATGCATTCGCTCGTTTTCAGCTTCTTCTAACAAGGCTTTGATCCAACCACCACTGTGCTCAAACCGCCTTAATGACTTACAGTGAAGAAGCATTCCTCCCACCATTCCAGGAACAGCAGCCACGGTTTCAAGCATCATTGCACGACAACCATATCGCCTCTATTATAATAATTCAAGATTTAATTCAGTTTCGACACAATTAACGTTTCATGTAAAGAAAAAGTAACAGTGTTACCAATCAGTTCACCTGAAAGAAAATATCAGTAGGCAATCGGAGTGATTTCACAGTATAGTATGCAAACTTGTCCAACCAGGTGGTTGGCTTGTGGTGTTTCGTAAGATCAATTGAAAGATCTGCTTGGTATGTCTCCCATGGCTGCCAGAAAAAATCAAATATGACCCAGTTATGATTAAAATTAGTAACATCATTTCACACATCCAATAATAAAATAAGATCAACATGTTTTTTAACGATGTAGATATAACACAAGAATACTATTTACATGTTAACAACGAATAGCTAGCAACAACTGCAACACAGTCTCACAAATTCATTAACATCCACAGTCTCAGATAATAGCAGCATATGTTTTCATACTTTTACGGTTTTACCAATAACAGCAACTATTTTCACATAATCATCAGAACATCAATGTATTTTCACAGCTGTACCTAACATATCAGTATTTACTTCATAGATCTACTCCTAATTGCAACAACTAATCAAACACGTATATTTCATAGTTTTACACTTTGACTAATAAGTTTAACACGCTTTTACAGATATACCAATAACAGAAAATCCATACTATTACACGTTAACATCTAATAATAGGAACTAACTTAATTTCACATATATACCAATAACAGAAAATCCATACTATTATACGTTAACATCTAATAATAGGAACTAACTTTCACATATATACCAATAAGACAAACTTTCACACCTATACTAACAATTATAACGCACTTTCGCACACATAAACTTATATTTTCATATGTATATAACAAGAGCGTATTTTCAACAATAATGTATTTCTACATTTTTACTAACACCAATATATTTCAACAATAATGTATTTCTACATTTTTACTAACACCAATATATTTTATAACAATAGCAATGTAGTTTTACAATTTCACATACTTACAAATAACAAATGAGACGATTACCATTATATTGAATATCTCTAGCATATGTTTTTATTTTACTACTGATCGCAAAATACCCAGCAAGAAATTAGTAATCCACTGATAATCTTTATATACTAACCGATAACAAAAGAACGCCAAAATATACAAAGTCCCTAAAATATACAAAGTCCGATTAACATAGCCTAAAAACACAATAACATTATTATAATTATATAAAAATATAATGCTAATAGATCTAATCTATCACGTACTGCTGGTAATTTCATAACTCGTTACTATAGCCCTAAAACACAATAACAATATATTTCGCTATGATTATATAACAAATTGAAATAACGCTAATAAATCTAATCTATCACGTACTGATAGTAATTTCATAATATAGCCTAAAAAACACAATAACAATATATCGCTATGATTATATAACAAATTAAAATAACGCTAATAAATCTAATCTATCACGTACTGCTAGTAATTTCATAACGCGTTACTATAGCCTAAAAACACAATAACATTATGTCGCTATGATTATATAACAAAATAAAATCTATCACGTACTGCTGGTAATTTCATAACTCGTTACTATAGCCTAAAAACACAATAACAATATATTTCGCTATGATTATATAACAAAATAACGCTAATAAATCTAATCTATCAGGTACTGCTAGTAATTTTATAACGCGTTACTATAGCCTAAAAACACAATAACAATATATTTCGCTATGATTATATAACAAAATAACGCTAATAAATCTAATCTATCAGGTACTGCTAGTAATTTTATAACGCGTTACTATAGCCTAAAAACACAATAACAATATATTTCGCTATGATTATATACTAAAATAACGCTAATAGATCTATAATCTATCACTGCTAGTAACAATTTTCATAACGCGTTACTATAGCCTAAAAACACAATAACATTATATATAACAAAATAACACAATAACGCTAATAGATCTAATCTAGTAACAATTTTCATAACGCGTTATACTATAGCCTAAAATACTCAATAACATTATGTTGCTATGATTATATAACAAAATAACGCTAATAAATCTAATCTATCACTGTTAGTAACAATTTTCATAACGCGTTACTATAGCCTAAAATACACAATAACATTATATCACTATACATAACAGATAAAAAAATTAACTCTGATAAATCTATTTCATCATTAGAACTAATAATTTTCATAACGTGTTAAGCTAACTCAATATATCGCTATGATTATATAACAAATTAAAATAACGCTAATAAATCTAATCTATCACGTACTGCTAGTAATTTCATAACGCGTTACTATAGCCTAAAAACACAATAACATTATGTCGCTTTGATTATATAACAAAATAAAATCTATCACGTACTGCTGGTAATTTCATAACTCGTTACTATAGCCTAAAAACACAATAACAATATATTTCGCTATGATTATATAACAAAATAACGCTAATAAATCTAATCTATCAGGTACTGCTAGTAATTTTATAACGCGTTACTATAGCCTAAAAACACAATAACAATATATTTCGCTATGATTATATAACAAAATAACGCTAATAAATCTAATCTATCAGGTACTGCTGGTAATTTCATAACTCGTTACTATAGCCTAAAAACACAATAACAATATATTTCGCTATGATTATATAACAAATTGAAATAACGCTAATAAATCTAATCTATCACGTACTGATAGTAATTTCATAATATAGCCTAAAAAACACAATAACAATATATCGCTATGATTATATAACAAATTGAAATAACGCTAATAAATCTAATCTATCACATACTGCTAGTAATTTTCAATACGCGTTACTATAGCCTAAAAACACAATAACATTATGTCGCTATGATTATATAACAAAATAACGCTAACAAATCTAATCTATCACGTACTGCTGGTAATTTCATAACTCGTTACTATAGCCTAAAAACACAATAACAATATATTTCGCTATGATTATATAACAAAATAACGCTAATAATTCTAATCTCATCACGTACTGCTAGTAATTTTGATAACTCGTTACTATAGCCTAAAAACACAATAACATTATGTCACTATGATAATTAACAAAATAATGCTAATAAATCTAATCTATCACGTACTGATAGTAATTTCATAACGCGTTACTATAGCCTAAAAACACAATAACATTATGTAGCTAATAAATCTAATCTATCAAGTACTGATAGTAATTTCATAACGCTTTAATTTACTATAGCCTAAAAACACAATAACAATCTATTTCGCTATGATTATATAACAAATTAAAATAAGGCTAATAAATCTAATCTATCACGTACTGCTAGTAATTTCATAACGCTTTACTATAGCCTAAAAACACAATAACATTATGTCGCTATGATTATATAACAAAATAAACGCTAATAGATTCTAATCTAGTAGCAATTTTCATAACGCGTTACTATAGCCTAAAAAACACAATAACAATATATTTCGCTATGATTATATAACAAATTAAAATAACGCTAATAAATCTAATCTGTCACGTACTGCTAGTAATTTTATAACGCGTACTATAGCCTAAAAACACAATAACAATATATAACGCTAATAGATCTCTAATCTATCACTGCTAGTAACAATTTTCATAACGCGTTACTATAGCCTAAAAACACAATAACATTATATATAACAAAATAACACAATAACGCTAATAGATCTTATCTAGTAACAATTTTCATAACGCGTTATACTATAGCCTAAAATACTCAATAACATTATGTTGCTATGATTATATAACAAAATAACGCTAATAAATCTCTAATCTATCACTGCTAGTAACAATTTTCATAACGCGTAGCCTAAAAACACAATAACATTATATATAACAAAATAACACAATAACGCTAATAGATTCTTATCTAGTAACAATTTTCATAACGCGTTATACTATAGCCTAAAATACTCAATAACATTATGTTGCTATGATTATATAACAAAATAACGCTAATATATCTAATCTAGTAGCAATTTTCATAACGCGTTACTATAGCCTAAAATACACAATAACATTATATCTGTATAAATAACAGATAACAAAATAACGCTGATAAAAAATTCCATAACAAAAAATTCCATAACGCGTTACTATAGCCTAAAAACACAATAACATTATATGTGGCTATGATTATATACCAAAATAACGCTAATAGATCTCTAATCTATCACTGCTAGTAAAAAAATTCATAACGCGTTAGAATAGCCTAAAAACACAACATTATATCGCTCGCTATACATAACAGATAACAAAATAACGCTGATGCATCTAATTCATCGTTAACTAATAATTTTCATAACGTGTTACGCTAACTCAATAAATCGCGCAAAAAATAGCAAAAACCATACCCTAAAGCAATTCCACTTCCACTCAGTCCCATCCTCTTTGGTAATCCTAGACGGAGGCACTCCCCAATAACTCGCAATCTCCTTATTACCCCCTTTCCGCTCCTCGCCACCTGTCGCCGCACCGTTCGCCTTCACCGTCTCGTCTTTAACAACCTTCTGCGCGTCATCTAACGCAACCGTACTCTTATTACGCGACGAAAAACCCCTAGTCCACCACGTCGCAACTGCCTTGTCTGCACCAGTTGAGAATCCACGTGGACTGGTGTTTGTTAGGAGTGAGCGAATCACAGCCGTTGATCCACGACTCATCATTGTGATGAAAATGATGAAAATGAATGTTTGTTTGTTGTAACAGAAAATGGTTGGTTGGTTTGTTGTGTGTGTGAAAAAAGTGTGTGTTTAGTGTGTGAGATATTTTATTTATTTTTATTTATTTATTTATTATGGCTTGGGGAAGGGTTTAGGGTGAATTTATATATACCATACGAAAAGTGTGTGGGGGATTGGCGGTTGGGATGATACGGTGTCGTTTTGATGTTTTGGGATTTAATTTTGTGGTTCAATTCTTGGAGACCAAGAAAATTCTGGAATGTGTGGAAATGACTTATATGGCCTTTTATATAAGGGAAATTACTTTAAAATTAGATTAAATTTATTAGTATTTTTGTTTATTATTTATCTGTTTTTAAAAATAGATAAAAAAAAATTAGTTTAATTTTACGGTATTACTTTCATTTAAGGTTATTATTACCAAAGTTGTAAATAACGTGAAACGTAATGTAGCGGTATTGTCAATTTTCAAGTTACATAAGTTATAACGAACTTACTTCTTATATGATACAAAATGGAGTAACACTTTAATTAAAATTTAAATCGGTTTTTAGTTACTGAATAATTTATCTTTATATTAAAATTACTAAGCCCAAGACTAGTAAATAACACAAAGCTAGTAAACACGCTCAATTCCTGTAAATCTACAAAAAGATTAAAAAAAACGTTACGCTACGTGCTATAACAGGGCCGTCTCGTGGATTTCGGTGGCCCTGTGCAATGACTACGTGGAGGCCCCACCAAATACCAAAAGAACAAATAAAAATAAAAATATTCATTGATAATTCGTAAAAAATATCAGTAATATATCAAAAACAATAAAATAATCATACTAAAAGACACGTTCAACCGAGTAACAAACATCAAAATTAACTATTTAAATAGTGCGATTTTTCTAGGATTTTAGAATTCTTCGAAGTAAAGTTGCTTATTAGATCTTCATAGTCAATACTCTGTCATTCTCAATAGCTATTACATTTAGATACTTTGTGGTAGATTAAGGTAATTAATTAATCTAACTTAAAAAAAATTTAATAATTAAAAAATTGTATTCTAGAAATAAAAAACTTAACTAATAACAGTAAATAGAATATTGTGTTTGACTGTTTGAAAACTTACTTGATTGATGGACTGAAATCAATTGTAAAAAAATAACAAAATGCTTCCGCAGCAAGTCCGGAACTCGATTTCCAAATTCTTTGAGGAATACGGAGTAAATTGTCAAACTAATTAGTGGAGTTTTTTTATTATCCCTATTATTTATATATGTTATATGGCCCGGGAATATGAGATATGGGCTTTATCTCATTGAACCATAAAATATTTGTGAGTGCTATATTTGGTACAAATTGGAATTGTAGTCTGACTTAGTAAAAAAAAAAAGTAGTCTGACTTAGTAAAAAAAAAGTAGTCTGACTATACTATACATAACCAATACTAGTACAAATTTGGTGGCCCTTAATCTTTGGTGGCCCTGTGCCTAGGCACGTGTGGCACTCCATCATAGCCGGCCCTGTGCTATAACACACTATATCACGCTTTATGTCGCTTTTTAGTATTCTACGCCTAAAGACGACGATTTAGTCTGTTTTGTAACGTGAAGGCCACGTTATAGCCCGCTATAAAATGCGCTATAACGCGCGCTATAACCATGATTACTACAGATAATAAAAAAATTAAAATTAATTAGTTGATGGTAAAACTGTTATTTTATAATTACGAGAGAGAAAACTATAATAATGATGATTTTCTAAATCTGTGTGTTTTTTTGTGTGAATTAACTTTGAGGCGGGTGAAATACATCTTATGGTTTTGTATACTTAATTACTAGTACTAGTAATTTTTTCAGTTTATTTCAAAACTTTTACATTTGAATCATTGTGTGTATTGTAATTATTTTGTCATGTAAAACTTTCCAAATTAAAAAAAGTAAAGTAAAATAGTAAAAAAAAAACATAATACTAGCAGAATATCCGCGTGTTACGACTGCGGATACCTTGAAATTAAAATTCGACCAACGTAATATTTTATGATTATATTTATGAAGAAAGAGTGTGTGCAAACTCTTTTATAAATATTATATATTTAAGTGTCGTTCCTATTAAAAAATTTCAAAAAGAAAATCCATATAGAATATAAAATAGTATGTGTTTAATTATACAACCATCAAATTTTATATAGTTTTTGCTTTGATTTTTTTTTTTAAAATTTCTAAACTTTTTTTTCCAAAAAATTACTTCTTAAAAAATAGTTTATTTAAAAAAAAAATCAGAAGCTCTCTTTTTCGGAGAGATACGTTTTAAAGGGACTAACGTTGAGAAAAAGTCGTTTGTAGAAGGACTAACGTCGAATACCATGTTATTATGTTACCGTTATTGAAAAGATTTTGCACATACTATCAGTGGCGGACACAGGAAATTTCAGTGTGGGGGCGAAAATTTTTTTATGATAAAAAGGCGAAGAAACGAGAATCGGAATAAAAAGTTGAGTATTATAACTTAAAAATTAACGATTTCTAAGCTTTACAATGTTAAAATAAAAAGTTATATTTAAGAAAGTACGCGAACTAGTTTTGTTTTTGCATTCCTAATACTGTAATTAACGAATAAAAGGTATTCATAACCGGTGTGATACGCATTAAATGAATAAATATTTGAATCGGTCAAATTGTAAATGAAATTGAATACAACATCTAATGCAAACAAGAACCTGAGGTTATAAAAGTAAATTTAGCATGAAGAAAGATGCTACACGGAATCTTTTCTTGTCCTCCAAGCGTCTTGAGTAACTCCCACGATTTAGGTGATACTTTTTGTGATTATAAAAGTGCCAACTAGGCAACAGCCACATAATTTATGGCCATAGTGCATGCTACGAAATTTGTTTTGAAAAACCTATTTGAATGAGGACTTTGGGTCAAACATATCATGAATTGCGAAGTAGGAGACGAAAACAGATTATAAATTCGTTCTTATAGTATCTTTATATGAGTTTATTATTTTGCTATTTAAAGAAATATAAGTTATTTTTTTTTTAAATGTAATTGATATTATGCAAAAGGTGAAAAATAAAAGTGATGTTTTCAAAACTACCAGTTTTTTTTATCAAAATCCTGAAATATCGTTTCGTTTGATAACAATTTATTCAAGAGCATTTTTATCAATTACATAGTACTAGTAGCATTTAGATAATTGTTAAAAAAACTTGTTTGGATGATCATTATTAATAAAAAAGTATTAAATTTAGTAAATTACTTAAATACTCTTATTATTACTAGCATTATACTCGCGCAATGCAACGACGGGTAATAAGTGACGATTTTTTAGCAATCGAATTTACGTTAAAATGTAAAAAAGTTGAATTAAAATAAATAAAATCATTAAAAATAAAGAAAAAACAAAAAATTTGTAAATATATCAAAATGGATGTTGAATTAAACTGAACAAAAATTTAAAATATATGGTGAAATTAGATTATGAAAAAAATAAATGAGTTAAAAGATATTTCAATTTAGAAATAAAAATGAGTTTTTAATAAGTTGTTACAAAAGAAATGGATGGTTAAGATTTGAAGTTGTGTTTAGATTAAAAATGATCTAATGGTTAAGTTATTAATATGTTTATCTTAATTTTTGATTTGCAGTTAGGTTTGGAGTTAGGATGTGTATATGCACCATTTATAGATAGTATAGATATTAATTTTAAAAGAGTTTTTTATTTATATATGCATATCCTTTTATATTTTTTCACAAATTTAAATTACAGCTAATTTATCAAACACTTTTATAAATTAATTGCTACTGCTAACTATTATTGCTAAATGCTAGTTTAATCAAACATATCTATGGTATGTTAGCTTGGAAGATCCAATCTAACGAGTTTGAGCCGTCAAAATTTGGTAGGAATATTTTTTGTGGTTGTGGTTCGGTATGTGTTGGGTGGGGGAGGGGTGAGGCTTGGAGAAGGTGCGTCAAGAGGGCATCATATTTTGTGTCTAGAACACCTGTTTGGTCTTGTTAACTTGTTGGTTGATCGTCGTTTGATGTGTCTTTACGGAAGGCATGGTGAGATCGATAATGAAAGCACCATATTGATATCGAGTATTTTAGGTACTCAATCTCTAAAGAAAACAAGGAAGGGACATGATGCAGCCTTATTTTAGTAGGCCAAACTCTTAAGAAATAGACACGAGAAGCAATGATAAGGCCCTTAGCAGCGGGCAAGACTCCATGAAAACAAGAGAGGAACTAGACTTTTGATTAATTTTCTTCTTATCTTTCACAATGAAACAAGTATAATTTATAACCAAAGATAAACCCTTAACTGCTTAACCACTACCTTATAAAGATGGAAACATGATTGTTACTATCCTAAAATAACCATATGTTAACTACTTCTACATTCATGCATATATTAACAATACGTCTTCATCTCATGTCTTCGCGTGTGCATGAAACTCGTACTCGATACTATGGAGATGAATGTATCAATACCCCACGCGTGAAAAAGAGCCTTGTCCTCAAGGCTCATGTCTTTGCACTATCGGTCATGTGGTTTCCAGGGTTGTTTCGGCTCCGTTTGAAGAAGAACTAAATTTGATAGATGGCATTGGTGAGCGACAATACATGTTGTCAAGCAACAAAAACAAAGTTCATGATGGCAATAGGTTTGGAGATTTGTGGTGGCATGTAGGAATAGTTGACCAAAAGGTTGGTTTGTATGATAGGAACATCAGGTGGGTGTTTTATGCCGACAAAGTGTGGTTTGACAGAATTATTTGGTTGGATTTAGGTCATATTGAGAGTCAGGTTTTTAAATGGAAAGGGTGTCGACTCCGTAGGGGAAAGGGAAGTTTGAGTTGTTGTGGTCATGTCACTTTCGATCATGTGAGCTTGGGTGACGACTTTTGTGTTGGTCTTAGATATAGTTGCGTCTTCATCGGTCGTATAGGGGTAGTGCCTGTTATAACTAGTGTCATTGTTGGACAATATAGGATTTACTATAGCAACAGTTTCTTTTTCGTGTGGGATACATAGTTAGGCAGATTGTGACTCGGTGATGGCGGTAGAAGGATGGGTACTGACATGAAGGTTTTTCGAGATGGTTGCAAATTGGGAGGTACGAGAGGCGGAAGCGACAAGGAACTTGGCTATGGCTTCGGCCAAATTTTCCATAGCGGCCTCGAGCCGTGGGCCAATGGGATGAGAACGGATGTCTTCAACTATTGGAGGCATAGTTCGAGGTAATGAAAGCACCATTGATGCGACCTTGTTTTAGTAGGCCAAACTCCTAAGAAATAGACACGAGAAGCGATGATAAGGCCCTTAGAGCGGGCAACACTCCATAAAAACAAGAGAGGAACTAGACTTTTGATTAATTTTCTTCTTATCTTTCACAACCACGCAACAAGTACAATTTATAACCAAGGATAAACCCTTAACTGCTTAACCACTACCCTATAAAGATGGAAACATGATTGTTACTATCCTAAAATAACTTACACATAATGAATACAAATGCAATAATAAAAAAACCATATGTTAACTACTTCTACATGCATGCAAATATTAACATTACATCTTCATCTCATGTCTTCGCGTGTGCATGAAACTCGTACTCGATACTATAAAGATGAATGTATCAGGACACATGTAACTTGAGTTGATTTTCTAAATATTCCATATGCAACGTTATCATTAAATAGGAAAAGCAAACTAGAAATTTGGAGATCATGGATCTCATGCGGTTAACTTAAAGGAGGACATGTTATAACTAACTAGCAAAAATAGGAGACCAAGTCTAATGCAAGAAAAGTTCTACATTTTATTTTCACGCATATATTGGGCTTATTAATCCAAAAGCTTGTTTGGTATCTTCTTTACTCGCTTGAGTCTACGGGTGCAAATGAGCCGAGCTTTTATCAAGTAACTCGAGCTCGAGTTCAAGCTCGACTCGATCGAGCCGAGATTTTATCGAGCCTAAGCCCAAGTTCAAGCCCAATAACATGGCTCGAAACATATAATGAGCCAAGCTCGAGCTTTTAATAGCTTAACTCGAGCTCTTATCGAGCTTTTCGAGCCTTAGTAAAAATATATTTTTATATAAGTAAGCAAACGTTGATTTGAGTATTAACCTTATTATAAAGAGTAACTATATAAATGATTAAATAATTTATTGATAGTCGTTCTCATAATTTCTACAAACATAGAATTTGTGGTTGTGTGTAAACCTTAGTGATGTATTTGTTTGATTTATATAATTTCGAGCTTTTTAAGCTAAGCTCGAGCTTTGCTCGAATCCTAATCGAGCCGAGCTCAAGCCTTAACGATAAAAGCTCGAAGAGCTATTGAGCCGAGCTCGAGCCCACTATTTATGTTTCGAGCCGAGCTCGAGCCCTGTTGATCTCGGGCTCGGCTCGACTCATTTGCACCCCTACTTGAGCCTTTTGATGTCATTGCACTGATTCATTGTTGGCCTGGCCTGTTGGGGCGTATCATAGTATCACCAAATGATATGCCTTTTCATAAATTTGAATTATTGGTCATTTTTAAGTTTGGTTGGACAGGGAGTTGCCTTTTGACAAATTTGAATTATTATACCAAATAGACGACAATCAATCGTGTGACGAGAAATCTTATATATCGAGAACGTTATGGTGCTCATGAGCATTTATATGCCGCGTTTTTTTGTGAGAACTCAGTGTACGATGCTAGATCCTTTCGAAACACAATCTGAATGACTAGACCACTTCTTAACCGGATAGTTGTAGAGTTAACTGCTCATGACTCATACTTTGTTACTACTACTAATGAATGTTCTAAAATAGAAGGCATTTCTCTGTTGATAAAGTGTACATTTTCAATTCGTCAATTGACATACGATATTGTTCATGGTTTTTGTAGAAACTAGAAGGGGGAGGGGTTGAATAGTTTCTCTTCGATTTAACTTCTAATTAAAATTCTTTTCAATTAGGTGAGTACCAAAACTATCTCTTACTTGAAAGATAGTTTCATAATGATTAGGTTCAATTCTAATACATTAACAATGACAAGTAGTAAGTGTAATGATAATGAAAGTAAGTGAAGAGTAAGGAAGGAAACAACCTAATACGAAAACACCAAGATTTATAGTGGTTCGGCAACGAAGCTCTATCCTCGTTCCTACTCCACTCCTCGAGTACACCTACTCGAGATTTCCACTATATCCACAAGCTCCCTTCTTGGCGGATAAAACCTTACAACGTCGCTTACATTATTTTATGACACTAAGCTAAATGTCGAGACCTAATCTTAGCTAGGACCAATTTACACAACATCGCCTACTTTACCATTTTACGACACAAGGCTAAATGTCGAGTTCTAATCGAAAGATAGAACCAATCTTCACAACGTTGCCTACTTCTCCATTTAACGATAAAAGGCTAGATGTCAAGTTCTAATCCAAAGCTAGAACCAATCTTCACGACTCTTCCATTTGAAGCTAAGTGAGAACTTACACAACTCACACATAAATCACTTTGTAGTTTAGTGAGAACTAACACACAACACATTACAACTCAACTAAACATATCCAACTACACACATGTAACTTGGATGTACACAAGACAAATCCAAACACACACATATGCAATGGATTTACACAACACTAATCCAAGTATTCACAAATAGCTTGGATGAACACAACTAGTCCAAGTATTCACAAATACATTGGATCTACACAAGACTCAAATAAACAAATGATGAACTTGACTAGATCTTTAGGAGAGGATGATCTTCATTAAGGCTTCATCTTTAATCACAACACAAGTGTGTGAGTCATATTCTCTTTGGACAAGGTAAAGAAGGAGATCAAGAGGATAATCATAAGTAAACATACTTAACACATTGAATGATCATTTACAAATGATTAGGATTAAGAAAGGAGAAAGAGAGCTGAAAGAAATGTTCAAAAAGGGTTGTGGAAAATGCAGATTTGATCCACTATTTATAAAAGACAAAAACCAACGGCTAGCTGCATGCGGTTCCTTATTGACCTAGGCGGTTCCTTATCAATTAAAGAATCGCATAGGTACTTAAGGAACCGCGGATGTAGACTCCGCTCCTTTTTGTCTTTTAGTGGCGTAGAAATATCTGAGGCAGTTTGAAACCTTCAAAGGATATTCTTATGGCATTTAGAATATGCCATATTCAAATTTACATTTTCCATTTTAATAAAACATTTTTGTAGAAACTAGAAGGGGAGGTTGAATAGTTTCTCTTCGATTGGTGACCAAATTAAAATTACTTTCAATTTGGTTTGTATCAAAACTATCTTTTGTTTGAAGCTAAGTTGCATAATGATTAGGTTCAATTCAAATGCACTAGCAAAGACAATAGGCAAGTGTAATGATAATGAAATAAGTAAAGAGTAAGGAAGGAGACAACCTAGTGGGAAGACACCAAGATTTATAGTGGTTCGACAACGAGGCTCTATCCTCGTTTCTACTCCACTCCTAGAGTACACCTACTCGAGATTTCCACTATATCCACAAGCTCCCTTCTCGGTGGAGAAAGCCTTACATCGTTGCTTACATTATTTTCCGACACTAAGCTAAATGTCGAGACCTAATCTTTAGCTAGGACCAATCTACACAACGTTGCCTACTTCACAATTTTAACGACACAAGGCTAGATGTCGAGTTCTAATCTTAAGGTAGAACCAATCTTCAAGACGTTGCCTACTTCACCATTTTACGACACAAGGCTAGATGTCGAGTTCTAATCGAAAGCTAGAACCAATCTTCACGACTCTTTACTTTGAAGCTAAGTGAGAACTTCACACAACACAACTACTAATCACTTTCAAGTTTAGTGAGAACTCACAAGACACAACCACATCACTTTATAGTTTAGTGAGAACTACTAATCAAATCTATTACAACTCAACTAGACTTATCCAAGTACACATATGTAGCTTGGATTTACACAACACAAATCCAAGCAAACACATATGCAATGGATGTACACAACAAATCCAAGTATCCACAAATAACTTGGATGAACACAACTAGTCCAAGTATTCATAAATACAATGGATTGACCTAAAACAAAAAGGGTATCATGATGAATATGACTAGCTCATAGATTCATCTTTATCACAACACTAGTGAGTGAGTGATCTTCTCATTGGACAAGGTAAAGGAGGGGATCAAGAGGATAATCATATGTAAACATCCTTAACACTTTAAGTGATCATTTACTAATGATTATGCTATAGAAAATAGAAAGGGGGCTAAGAAAAACGTCCAAGAGGCTTGCTGGAAAATGAGATTTGACCCACTATTTAAAGGAGACAAAGTATAATGGATATATAACGGCTACTATGCGCGGTACCTTATCTAGCCCGACGGTTCCATATCGCTAAGGAACCGCGTAGCTACTTAAGGTACCACCACTAGAGTACGCTCCGTTTTTTTGTCTTTTAGTGGGGTAGGAATATCTGAGGTATTTGAAGCCTTCAAAGGATATTCTAACAACATTTGGAATATGCTATTTTCAAATTTTCATTTTCCATTTTAATAAAACGTTTTCTAAAAAAGAAAGTTTATTAAAAAGTCTTTTGTCATATTAATTAACAAAAGTGAGTTTTAAGGATAACCATTTTGATGATCACTAAGTATGATTAAGAAAGGTTAGTGATATGATTATTACCTTGATGATAGTGTTAGTTAAATAATTCATTTTATGTTTTACACTAAATGTGTTGTATGGTTTGTTGTAATCAAAACTAAGAAAGATTAGTTAACACTAATAATGTTTTTAGGCATCACTTGCATTAACAATCTCCCCCTTT
Source organism: Glebionis coronaria (assembly GCA_025667525.1). Taxonomy (NCBI): domain Eukaryota; kingdom Viridiplantae; phylum Streptophyta; class Magnoliopsida; order Asterales; family Asteraceae; genus Glebionis; species Glebionis coronaria. The sequence goes on along the minus strand of CM046878.1, from coordinate 23,867,139 downwards.
TTGATTACGACAAACTATAAACTCATTTGCATAGAAACACAAAATATTGAATTATTAACGAGTTTATCACTATCATTTCTCCCCCTTTGTCGTAGCAAAAAGGTTAGCACAAGTCTTCGAAGAACATCGAACTTTGCTAGTAGCTCCCCCTTGGTGGTTGCACCCCCTTGCTTGGGGCACCAAGTATATGAGTTAAGGTGACATGCTACACAAAGGTTAGTAGAAAGGAAAGAAACACCAATGTATATATGATCACTACCTACTAAGTAACTTGAGAGGGAGAGAGAGAAGAAATCTAAAATTAGAAGCAAGTATTTTGCTAAGTTTGTCCAAAGAGGTAATTGACAAAATCAAACTTCAATCCAATGAAGATGATAAGCTTGTCAATGGGTTAAAGTTTAGAATTGATGGAATCACCCATAAGCAATTGTAAAGATTAACCATGATCAACTCAAAATAGAACTAAAGAAATAACACATAAACAACACAAAGGTTACATAAAAGAAAAGACACAACAAAGTAGATAGTCATACACACAATATGAGTATCTAAAGCAAAAGATATGGAAAATAAACCACTAAGCATAAGCTAGTCTAATAGTGATAATTTTCCAAGATTGTAAAAAAAATAAAAGACTCTAAGAAGACGACGATGCATCATTCGAAGTTTTGTCCACGGGAATGAAAACTTGAATAGGAGGTCGAGTGAGGAGGAATTAAAGAAAAATTAACTTCTCATACACATGAGCAAGTTCAATTTGTTGAAATCGACAACAAGCACACGAGGATCCATGATGCAACACAAAATCGTTTGATGGGGGTATGGCATCAAACCTAGGGTTTGGTGGTGGAGGGGTAATGGGTTTGGGAATGTTTTCACAATGCCTTGTGAGGTTTGGGAAGGTTGAATGGTCATTGAGTTGAGGGGTATTGAAGGATTGAGGTGGTGGAGGAACATTTTCTTTAACTCTGGTGATGGGGTTAATGGTATAAGTCTCATTCCAATACTTGATTGGAGAGAAGGTACGGTTTTTGGGTGGTTTGGAGGAAGATGGTTCATTCTTCTTAACCCAAATAGGTCGAACCGAGATTTTCGGTTTCTTTAAAAGCTTGGATGAGGAAGCTTTGGGTGAGTGGGGTTGTGACAAAGAAATGTCAAGGTTAGGAATGTAGGAGTTAGGCATTGTGAGAGTGTGAGAATGAAATCTCAAGGTTGTGTGAGAATGAATTCTCAAGGTTGGGAAGATGTGAGAATGAAATCTCAAGGTTGGGGTATAAGTAAAATGTAATCAAGGTAAGAATTTGAATACAAAATGTGGAGTGTCAAGAAATGCTTAGTCAATCTGAGTAAACAAGGAATCTTGACAGGGTATAGGGTTTTAAAAGTTTTGACCAAAAAATCGTCAAAAATCATTTACTGTCCGCGGTACCTTATAGGGACCGGCGGTTCCATATCGCTAGGGAACCGCGGGACTTTAAGGATCCGCGTCCAGTGGACTTAAAACCATGTTTTTCCAGGGTTTTGGGAAAAACTAAGACTTTTTCAAAAAGTTGTAAATCTTGGAATTTTACCTCTATTAGCACCAAATTATGCTAGGGTTGCATAAAGCAACACATTCACAAATAATGTCTTGACAAAGGGTGACAAAATATTTGAATATCATTTTGAACCAACTTTAGTCAAGATTTTAGAGGTTGTGATAGATTTAGGTTCAATTTTAATTTCAAATTAAAGTTGATTAATGTGCACATAAGGATAGAAACACACAAAGCTAAATCCATAGATCAACATCATGAAACACTCATGAGGGAAGCAAATACAATGACAAATGAAAAAATTAACTAATACAAAGCTAGCTTAACATTAAATCTAGATGAGTAGTCTTATTTGGCTTGGTTTTGTTGAAAACCATTTATTTAGAAAACTCATCATTCATCTCCTAGGAGGAGGCATGGATAACAAGGCAAGAAAGAACTCTTGCAACCTCCTATGTAGTCCAAACATATCCATCTTAAGGTTATGGATGATGTAGTGGTTGTAAAGACAACATGGACAACTAGGACCATGTGTTTGTTAAAACCCATAGTATGGATCACCCAAAAGGAGGGAAAGTGGAACACCCAAAATTGGAACGTTTGAGTTGGGTGGAGGTGGAGGAGGCATGTTCTCCAAGGGTGATGAGGGTGAGAGTAGAGGCATGTTCCCTAAAGGGGAAATGGGTGAGTGTGGAGGTATGTTCTCCAAGGTTGGTGAAATGGGTGAGTTAGGAGGGGTAAATGGTGAAGTCACCAAAGTGTCATCAAAGTCATTCACAAAAGGAATGCTTTGGATTAGTTGGGGTTGTGTGGTCACATCCAAGGGTGCACTTGGAGTGAAGGGAGAAGAGAGCTCATTCATTCTTGAGTTGAATGAAGAGGAGGTAGAACCAATGGAGTGGTTAGTACCATGGGTGGATGATGTTTTGCATGGAGCAAGAGGTGGGGAAGGTGATGAAGAAATGAGGATAGGAACCATCTCATTCTTAGGTGCGTGGAAGGGTTAGGAGTTAGACTTGGCTACCTTAATCCTTATTTTGAGTGTTTTCCTTGGGGTGGAGGTCTTGGAAGTGTTTGAGGGTTTGGTACAAACCATGGTTGACAAGGGTGGTTTAAGGGTTAGGGAAGGATGTTTTGATGTGTGAAGAACATGACTAACAAGGTGGGTTTAAATGGGTGAGGGGATGATCCAAACTAGTAATGGGTTAAAATCATTTTAGGTGAATAATGAATTTAGGTAAGCTAGTTTAGGAAACGTGCAGTTTATTACAGAAAATCATGCAGTGTTTACACAGAATTAAGAAAACAGTGTAAAGCAAAATATGCTGTCGGGCACAGTGGCCGGCGGTTCCTTATCTAGGACCGGCGGTTCCTTATCGATAAGGAGCCGCGGCTTGATATGGAACCGCGACCAGAGGGCTTTCAAAAAATTCAATCCCAGTTTTTGATAAACCCAGATTTTTCTCAAAAGATTCACAAGCCAAAGTTAACTACAGATCATAATCTAATAAGCTAACTATCACAAAGATGCACAAAGCTATGTGAATCACAAACATAATGGCATAAACAATATTTAGGATGAAAATAAATAACAATCCAAACATGTAGCATAGGTTAATACACATTCAAGATAAAAAAAATTGTTCAACATTACATGTTTACCAACATGTATTCTTTGAAATACTTCAAAGCTTTCACCTTCTCTTTTTACCCAATCCCTTGATCATATTCCCCAAGAACTTGAAAACTTTTCTTGATTCAACCCAGTGTTCGTGCAATTCCCCTCGAGTTCTAAGATTTTCACGGTAAAGATGCTCCATATTGAGATCTTCCGGTACTTCACTAGAATGATGAGGCGGAGGAGCTAAGTCTTCAAATTCATCCTCGAATGGGTTTGAGGATGGGTGGGAATTACTCGAAGAGTTGAAGTGAGAACTAGTACCTATGCCATCACCATCACTTGTTGGCATGTCCATGTCCTCATCATCCATCTCTTGATGATCAGATTTTCGCGATCCTCGATCACTTCTTGTCTTTCTTGCATATGCCTCTTGAATAGGCAACATAACCCGATGAACCGGGTAGAAGCGAGAAATATCGAGGTGGGGAAAATCATGAGCAACCCTTTTGAAAAGGCGAGTAAGAAGCATAGCATAGGGAAGGTTTGTTTTGGGCTTTGAAAGGGCATAATTGATTCGTCGAGCGATATAGAATGCCAAATTGTATTTGGTAGATGTAAAGATGCAACTCAACATATGCACCATACAAGCCGGTATATGATCTCGGTTTCCACCAAGACAAAAGACATTCTCCCTAAGGATATTTGCCCATTAGACCATAAAATCCTTAAGGTCGCTAGAGAGCACTTCATATCGATTCACATTTCGTACATTTGAATGAAGGCTTCTCATAACGTTTCCATCACGCTCTTTCGAAATGATGTCAAGAATGAACTCTCGATCAATTTCGGTGAGGTCATTTGGAGGTTTATCGTAGGATTCCAATAGAGCATCAATTCTCCATTTATCCGTAAAACGACAAGTGCCTTCATATGGCACACCGAGAATTTCACCAAAGTTTTTGAGGGAGTATTGAATCAATTGATCATTCAACACGAAACGAATGAAAATTTCTCCATTGTATTCAAGCATGGAGTAGGTGCTAAAGAATTCAAGAAGGAATAAGGGGTAAATATCTTCCTCTATGTTGAGCAAGCAATCAAACCCCGAAAGCTCAAACATAGATTGGATATATTCATAACCCGTTATTTCCTTGTCAATGACTCTACCCTCATGGAAACAACGAGTAGAAAGGGATGGAAAAGAGTTTTGAAGTTGGGGGGAAGCATAGGTTTGGGAAAGGTTTGGCATGTATTTTCTAGTGTATTGATGATCCTTTTGAAATTGAGAAGGCATGATTAGTACCTAAATAAACATAAGACAATATTTTTCCAATCACTCATATAAAAAATAAAATCAAAGATAAAAAATATGAGGATGTGTTATATCAATTTCTTGACTAACAAAGGATTGAATCCATATCATTCTCATGTTCACAATGTAGCTATTCCATTATTTACCAAGAACATTATGATCTATGTTAGATCAACAATGGATTAGAACATTGGTTTTTCAAAACAAGGTTTTTAGGTAAGCATTAACAATGTCATTACCTACTTGTTCATGGGTTCATCTCAAATCCATCTTTTAACCAAAATCATTTAGCCAAAATTCGGATTTGTTCTACAAGTGGGTTTTAGTGAAATCTTAATGAATATGAACCTAAGGAATCATAGTAAAATAACAATGTCAACCTACATTCCTATTAAGGTTTTAATTCAATTTCAATTTTAAAAATCCCCAATTATGAAAGGATGAACCCTAGAACAAAATAGATGAAATTGAAAGAAATTACTTGCAATTAATTGATGTTAGATGAAGGATGAGTGAAACCCACAACTTGGAATCAATTAATTTGAGTGATTGAAGGTTTGGAAGCTTCAACAATGGTGGGAAAGATGAAAAACGTCAACTGTGTGTTTTTGGGAGAGAGAGATAGTGGTTTGAAAAAGAATAAAGTAATCAAACTGGCGCTCTGACAAAATTTACTGCCCGCGGTACCTTATCGATAAGGAACCGCGGGTTTGAGCCGCCGAGATAAAGAACCGCCTACAAAGGCTGGTTTTTATCAATGAAAAACGCCAAATTTTAAAAACCAAGTTTTTCTAAAATACTTAAAATTATATCATGAGCCTCTTAGAATATCAGTGGATCATCATAACACTAAGCAATATGCCTAACGAAGGATTACGAGTTAAATCAAGATCGAAAAGAACTGAAACGGACAAACGACTACTCGTAGCAAAACGACAAAGTGGAGAGAAGTCAAGGGAAGTGAATCAAGACTAGGACCAATGCTCAAGGGATTAATGACAATCTTCAAATAGTGGTAACGAAGAGCTTGTGTCATATATAGTGGTTTAAGACGTGCCTTTCCGGCGAAACGTTAAACGGTTTTGGTAATGAATAAACACAAAGCAATTATTCAAGTATAGACTAAGATCACTTTCAATAATAGTCTTAGTCTAAACCAAAATATGAGAAAGGTATTAATTCACTTTCTCTCCCATAAAGGGCCTACTAACCGTATGGATGCAAACCATGGAAATCATGCTTGATTCTTTAAGCTACTACTAACTCACTCTACATCACCATAGTGAGTCAAGTATCCAAGCAATGAAGGTTTAAGAGGATAAAAGAAAAGAATCACAAACCACAAACAAATGTCAAGGCAAGGATGCCAAGAACAAGCACATAGTCAAGTAATGATCAAAAGAATGATCAAAGGGCGTGTGGAAGAACGAAAGCGTACCTTAGCCACAAAGAGCAATCCATCAAGGAATCAATGCTATGCCCAATCAATGACTATGATGAGTACTAAGTCTTCAAGGACTAGTATCATTCCCAATCATCTTGGTATCATCATTCAAAGATGTTAAAGATCAATGAAGATGAGTCTTCTACAAGTGCAAGTAACTCAATCCACAACCAATTAAGTGACTGATCTTCATGAGTACCTACACAAAGCAAGATGCAAACTAGTAGATACATTTCAAGAGTAGATCTAAAATGCATAAAGACTACTAATCTTAAGTGGGATGCAATATTATCAATTAAAGGACCTATTTTTCAAAGACAAAATAGTTTTGACCAAAGAGAAACTTTAGTACAACTTGACCTTCTAATTTGAGGAGACAATGGATCGATCCAAGTTTCAAAGTACAATATACTTCAAAGATCTTGAGTGACCATTTCTCTGATACCAATTGTAGAAACTAGAAGGGGGGGGGGGGGGGGGTTGAATAGTTTCTCTTCGATTGGTGACCAAATTAAAATTACTTTCAATTTGGTTTGTATCAAAACTATTTTTTGTTTGAAGCTAAGTTGCATAATGATTAGGTTCAATTCAAATGCACTAGCAAAGACAATAGGCAAGTGTAATGATAATGAAATAAGTAAAGAGTAAGGAAGGAGACAACCTAGTGGGAAGACACCAAGATTTATAGTGGTTCGAAAACGAGGTTCTATCCTCGTTTCTACTCCACTCCTCGAGTACACCTACTCGAGATTTCCACTATATCCACAAACTCCCTTCTCGGTGGAGAAAACCTTACATCGTTGCTTACATTATTTTCCGACACTAAGCTAAATGTCGAGACCTAATCTTTAGCTAGGACCAATCTACACAACGTTGCCTACTTCACAATTTTAACGACACAAGGCTAGATGTCGAGCTCTAATCTTAAGGTAGAACCAATCTTCACGACGTTGCCTACTTCACCATTTTATGACACAAGGCTAGATGTCGAGTTCTAATCGAAAGCTAGAACCAATCTTCACGACTCTTCACTTTGAAGCTAAGTGAGAACTTCACACAACACAACTACTAATCACTTTCAAGTTTAGTGAGAACTCACAAGACACAACCATATCACTTTATAGTTTAGTGAGAACTACTAATCAAATCTATTACAACTCAACTAGACTTATCCAAGTACACATATGTAGCTTGGATTTACACAACACAAATCCAAGCAAACACATATGCAATGGATGTACACAACAAATCCAAGTATCCAAAAATAACTTGGATGAACACAACTAGTCCAAGTATTCATAAATACAATGGATTAACCTAAAACAAAAAGGGTATCATGATGAATATGACTAGCTCATAGATTCATCTTTATCACAACACTAGTAAGTGAGTGATCTCCTCATTGGACAAGGTAAAGGAGGGGATCAAGAGGATAATCATATGTAAACATCCTTAACACTTTAAGTGATCATTTACTAATGATTATGCTATAGAAAATAGAAAGTGGGCTGAGAAAAACGTCCAAGAGGCTTGCTGGAAAATGAGATTTGACCCACTATTTAAAGGAGACAAAGTATAACGGATATATAACGGCTACTGTGCGCGGTACCTTATCTAGCCCGGCGGTTCCATATTGCTAAGGAACCGCGTAGCTACTTAAGGTACCGCCACTAGAGTACGCTCCGTTTTTTGTCTTTTAGTAGGGTAGGAATATCTGAGGTATTTGAAGCCTTCAAAGGATATTCTAACATCATTTGGAATATGCTATTTTCAAATTTTCATTTTCCATTTTAATAAAACATTTTCTAAAAAAGAAAGTTTATTAAAAAGTCTTTTGTCATATTAACAAAAGTGAGTTTTAAGGATAATCATTTTTATGATCACTAAGTATGAGTAAGAAAGGTTAGTGATATGATTATTACCTTGATGATAGTGTTAGTTAAATAATTCATTTTATGTTTTACACTAAATTTGTTGTATGGTTTGTTGTGATCAAAACTTAGAAAGATTAGTTAACACTAATAATGTTTTTAGGCATCACTTGCATTAACAATTTTCTTAAAAAGAAAGCTTATTAAAAATCTTTTGTCACATTTTACAAAAGTGAGTTTTAAGGTTAATCACTTTTATGATCACTAAACATGATTAGATATGATAGTGTAATGATTATTACCTTGATGATAATGTTTGTTAGATAATTCGTTTTACGATTGTGTTTGACTATAAATGTTGTGTATAGTTTGTTGTGATCAAAACTAAGAAATATTAGTTAACACTAATAATGTTTTTAGGCATTACTTGCATTAACAATCTACCCCTTTTCGATTACGACAAACTATGAACTCATTTACGTAAAATACAAAATTATTCGAATTATTAACGAGTTTATTCACTATCATTTCTCCCCCTTTGTTGAAGCAAAAAGGTTAGCACAAGTCTTTGGGGAAGAGAAGAATCGACTTTGCTAGTAGCTCTCCATTGGTTCTTACTCCCCCTTGCTTGGGTACTCAATCTCTAAAGAAAACAAGGAAGGGACATGATGCAGCCTTGTTTTAGTAGGCAAAACTCTTAAGAAATAGACACGAGAAGCGATGATAAGGCCCTTAGCAGCGGGCAAGACTCCATGAAAACAAGAGAGGAACTAGACTTTTGATTAATTTTCTTCTTATCTTTCACAATGCAACAAGTACAATTTATAACAAAAATAAACCCTTAACTGCTTAACCACTACCTTATAAAGATGGAAACATGATTGTTACTATCCTAAAATAACCATATGTTAACTACTTCTACATGCATGCATATATTAACAGTACGTCTTCATCTCATGTCTTCGTGTGTACATGAAACTCGTACTCTATACTATATAAATGAACGTATCAATACCCCACGCGTAAAAAAGAGCCTTGTCCTCAAGGATCATGTCTTTACACTATCTGTCATGTGGTTTCCAGGGTGGTTTCGGCTCTGTTTGAAGAAGAACCAAATTTGATAGATGGCGTTGGTGAGCGACAATACATGTTTTCAAGCAACAAAAACAAAGTTCATGATGGCAATAGGTTTGGATATTTGTGGTGGCATGTTGGAATAGTTGACCACAAGGTTGGTTTTGTATTTTAGGAACATCAGGTGGGTGTTTTATGCCGACAAGATGTGGTTTGACAGAATTATTTGGTTTGATTTGGGTCATATTGCGAGTCAGGTTTTTAAATGGAAAGGGTGTCGACTCCGTAGGGGAAAGGGAAGTTTGAGTTGTTGTGGTCATGTCACTTTCGATCATGTGAGCTTGGGTGACGACTTTTGTGTTGGTCTTAGATATAGTTGCGTCTTCATCGGTCGTATAGGGGTAGTGCCTGTTATAACTAGTGTCATTGTTGGACAATATAGGATTTACTATAGCAACAGTTTCTTTTTCGTGTGGGATACATAGTTGGGCAGATTGTGACTCGGTGATGGCGGTAGAAGGATGGGTACTAACATGAAGGTTTTTCGAGATGGTTGCAAATTGGGAGGTACGAGAGGCGGAAGCGACAAGGAACTTGGCCATGGCTTCGACCAAATTGTCCATAGCGGCCTCGAGTCATGGGCCAATGGGATGGGAACGGATGTCTTCAACTATTGGAGGCATAGTTCGAGGTAATGAAAGCACCATTGATGCGACCTTGTTTTAGTAGGCAAACTCCTAAGAAATAGACACGAGAAGCGATGATAAGGCCCTTAGAGCGGGCAACACTCCATAAAAACAAGAGAGGAACTAGACTTTTGATTAATTTTCTTCTTATCTTTCACAACCACGCAACAAGTACAATTTATAACCAAGGATAAACCCTTAACTGCTTAACCACTACCCTATAAAGATGGAAACATGATTGTTACTATCCTAAAATAACTTACACATAATGAATACAAATGCAATAATAAAAAACATATGTTAACTACTTCTACATGCATGCAAATATTAACAGTACATCTTCATCTCATGTCTTCGTGTTGCATGAAACTCGTACTCGATACTATGAAGATGAACGTATCAGGACACATGTAACTTGAGTTGATTTTCTAAATATTCCATATGCAACGTACACAATAAATAGGAAAAGCAAACTAGAAATTTGGAGATCATGGATCTCATGCGGTTAACTTAAAGGAGGACATGTTGTAACCAACTAGTAAAAATAGGAGACCAAGTTTAATGCAAGAAAAGTTCTACATTTTATTTTCACGCATATATTGGGCTTATTAATCCAAAAGCTTGTTTGGTATCTTCTTTACTCGCTTGAGTCTACGGGTGCAAACGAGCCGAGCTTTTATCAAGTAACTCGAGCTCGAGTTCAAGCTCGACTCGATCGAGCCGAGCTTTTATCGAGCCTAAGCCCCCACGCTCAAGCCCAATAACATGGCTCGAAACATATAATGAGCCGAGCTCGAGCTTTTAATAGCTTAGCTCGAGCTCTTATCAAGCTTTTAGAGCCTTAGTATAAATATATTTTTATATAAGTAAGCAAACGTTGATTTGAGTATTAACCTTATTATAAAGAGTAACTATATAAATGATTAAATAATTTATTGATAGCCGTTCTCATAATTTCTACAAACATATAATTTGTGGTTGTGTGTAAACCTTAGTGATGTATTTGTTTGATTTATATAATTTCGAGCTTTTTAAGCTAAGCTCGAGATTTGCTCGAATCCTAATCGAGCCGAGCCCAAGCCTTAACGGTAAAAGCTCGAAGAGCTATTGAGCCGAGCTCGAGCCCACTATTTATGTTTCGAGCCGAGCTCGAGCCCTGTTGATCTCGGGCTCGGCTCGACTCATTTGCACCCCTACTTGAGCCTTTTGATGTCATTGCACTGATTCATTGTTGGCCTGGCCTGTTGGGGCGTATCATAGTATCAACAAATGATATGCCTTTTCACAAATTTGAATTATTGGTCATTTTTAAGTTTGGTTGGACACGGAGTTGCCTTTTGACAATTTTGAATTATTATACCAAATATACGACAATCAATCGTGTGACGAGAAATCTTAAATATCGAGATCGTTATGGTGCTCATGAGCATTTATATGCCGCATTTTCTTGTGAGAACTCAGTGTACGATGCTACATCCTTTCGAACACATTCTAAATGACTAGACCACTTCTTAACCGGATAGTTGCAGAGTTAACTGCTCATGACTCATACTTTGTTACTACTACTAATGAATGTTCTAAAATAGAAGGCATTTCTCTGTTGATAAAGTGCACATTTTCAATTCGTCAATTGACATACGATATTGTTCATGGTTTTTGTAGAAACTAGAAGGGGGAGGGGTTGAATAGTTTCTCTTTGATTTAACTCCTAATTAAAATTTCTTTCAATTAGGTGAGTACCAAAACTATCTTTTACTTGAAAGATAGTTGCATAATGATTAGGTTCAATTCTAATGCATTAACAATGACAAGTAGTAAGTGTAATGATAATGAAAGTAAGTGAAGAGTAAGGAAGGAAACAACCAAATAGGAAGACACCAAAATTTATAGTGGTTTGGCAACGAAGCTGTATCCTCGTTCCTACTCCACTCCTCGAGTACACCCACTCGATATTTCCACTATATCTACAAGCTCCCTTCTTGGCGGAGAAAACCTTACACCGTCACTTACATTATTTTCCGACACTAAGCTAAGTGTTGAGACCTAATCTTAGCTAGGAGCAATCTACACAACGTCGCCTACTTCACCATTTTACGACACAAGGCTAAATGTCGAGTTCTAATCGAAAGATAGAACCAATCATCACAACGTTGCCTACTTCACCATTTAATGACAAAAGGCTAGATGTCGAGTTCTAATCCAAAGCTAGAACCAATCTTCACGATTCTTCTCTTTGAAGCTAAGTGAGAACTTACACAACTCACACAGAAACCACTTTGTAGTTTAGTGAGAACTAACACACAACACATTACAACTAAACTAAACATATCAAACTACACACATGTAACTTGGATGTACACAGACAAATCCAAACACACACATATGCAATGGATTTACACAACACTAATCCACGTATTCACAAATAGGATGAACACAACTAGTCCAAGTATTCACAAATACATTGGTTCTACACAAGACTCAAATAAACAAATGATGAACATGACTAGATCTTTAGGAGAGGATGATCTTCATCAAGGCTTCATCTTTAATCACAACACAAGTGTGTGAGTGATCTTCTCTTTGGACAAGGTAAAGAAGGAGATCAAGAGGATAATCATAAGTAAACATACTTAACACATTGAATGATCATTTACAAATGATTAGGATTAAGAAAAGGAGAAAGAGAGCTGAAAGAAATTTTCAAAGAGGGTTGTGGAAAATGCAGATTTGATCCATTATTTATAGAAGACAAAAACCAACGGCTAGCTGCATGCGGTTCCTTATTGACCTAGGCGGTTCCTTATCAATTAAAGAATCGCATAGGTACTTAAGGAACCGCGAATGTAGACTCCGCTCCTTTTTGTCTTTTAGTGGGGTAGAAATATTTGAGGCAGTTTGAAACCTTCAAAGGATATTCTTATGGCATTTGGAATATGCCATATTTAAATTTGCATTTTCCATTTTAATAAAACATTTTCTTAAAAAGAAAGTTTATTAAAAATCTTTTGTCACATTTGACAAAAGTGAGTTTTAAGGCTAATCACTTTTATAATCACTAAACATGATTAAGATATGATAGTGTAATGATTATTACCTTGATGATAATGTTTGTTAGATAATTCATTTTACGATTGTGTTTGACTATAAATGTCTTGTATAGTTCGTTGTGATCAAAACTAAGAAAGATTAGTTAACACTAATAATGTTTTTAGGCATTACTTGCATTAACAATCTCCCCCTTTTCGATTACGACAAACTATGAACTCATTTACGTAAAATACCAAATTATTCGAATTATTAACGAGTTTATTCACTATCGTTTCTCCCCCTTTGTCGAAGCAAAAAGGTAAGCACAAGTCTTTGGAGAAGAGAAGAATCGACTTTGCTCGTAGCTCTCCATTGGTGCTTACTCCCCTTTGCGTGGGGCACCAAGTGAAAGAGCTAAGGTGACATGCTACACAAAGGTTAGAAGATAGAAAAGAAA